>CAKNYM010053244.1:42327-72531 GCA_932195095.1 Andricus curvator
AGGAAACATGGTCTGACCTCCAGACCCACGAAAAGATTTTTTATGAGTTTTTTTGAGGTTATGTCAGAACCCTCACGTTCTGGGGTTCTTCGGACCTCGGATTCGGATTCAGTGACCCCAAAAACATATAGGAAACATGGTCTGTCCTCCAGACCCGAAAAAAGATTTTTATGACGTTTTTTGAGGTTATGTCAGAACCCTGACGTGCTGGGGGTTTTTAGACCTCGGATTCGGATTCAGCGACCCCAAAAACCTATTATAAACATGGTCTGACCTCCAGATCCGAAACAAAGTTTTTTTTTGTGTGGCTGTGTAATTAATTAAATAATAGTTTTTGTAATTAAATTTGTCCTTACTGTCAGTTTTTACTAATTTTTGAAGAATGGTTGAATTTGAATAACTTATGGCTTATTTTTTCGGGAAAACGTGCGCTACAACTCTACTGTGAAAAATTTGTAAATATAGTTATTTTTGTAAATCATGTTGGGTAAGGTTAGTACTTGGATGGGTGACCATTCGAGAATATTGCGTGCTGTTGGCATATTATGGGTGTGGTGAGCCCAAACTTGTAGTTATTTATAACTACAAGAAAACTATCCACCTAGAAACACTACCCGAATCGGGTAGTGTCACGCCTACCCTGAAAGGGAAATGGCTTAATGGTATACATACATACATGTTTCCTCTAAAAAATTGTTTTATTGATTTCAGCCATAGAAAAATTTACTTGCAAAATTGGAAACAGTAGAGCTGTAGAGAATGTTTTTCCCGAGAAATAAGCCATTAATTATTAAAATTCAACCATTCTCCATTCATTTGCAAGAAGGTATAATAAGAAAAAATTCAATTGCAAAAAACACTGTCTTAATAAGTTTTTTGTACTTTTAAATATTTAGTCACTAAAATAAATGTTTTTTATTTGACATTGCATCATTAGTTATATATTATTTTGATGCTTAAAATCGTAGAACAATTTTTTTCAGCAATCTGATTTTCAGCACGAGAATTACCTTAAGCGCGATACCAATAGAAAAAGTATGTTTATATTTAATAAATTGTTTCTTTGACTTCGCTTTTTTTTAATTTAATGTTAAAGTACCTTTAAAAAATCAAAAATTGGTTTGACTTTGAATAAAAATATTTTTGCATTCTTTGAATTAAGAAAATAATTTGTTTGATACTATTTTTTAATTTAAACAATATATTTTTATGGTTCGAATAGAGTGCTGACTGTAGTTTGAAAGGCAATTTATTTTATCTCATTATTTTAATTCAAGAAAATTAGTGTTGATATTAAATAAAATTTTATTTTTATTTATTTACAAAAATTATTCGAACTCTTTAAACTATTCGACCTTCCTTATTTCCGTTTGAAAAATCCCTTTGGTCTATAGACTCATAAAAACTGAAATTACTCAAGAATTTTTCAATTTCAAGTTGACATAAGAAAATCGCACTGTGATGAATTTTGTCATATGTATGTCAAGAAAACAGGCATATAAGAAAGATCAAGTTTGAGATACTAATTTGGATCCACAATTTCAAAAAGTTTTTGAAAAATAAATAACTGGATTTCTATAAAAGTCGGTACTAGAGAAGTTTTTACTTTTCTGAAAATAAATTTTAAATAAGGGCCAGTGTACGTCAGAAATATCAGGATCTGTATGTGGTCGTTTGACTTTGATGAAACTTCGCGAAATTATAGTGTTATATAAGAAACATTTCGTGCCCAGAAGGTTTCTAAAAATTTTCAAAATTACGGGAGTTCTAAAACCTTAAAAATAATTTCAATGAAACTTTGAGGTATTATAGAAAAAGGTATATGATTTAATATTATAATACAGACAAAAATTAAACAAAAAATGTTTTGGCCAAAAAAAGTCGAGAAAATTGTTGAATTCAATTTTTTGTCGATAACGTCCCAATTTGATCGTTTTCCGGAAAAAAAATTCCTTAATTTTTGTATTGTTAACCAGCACCCCTAGGCTTTTGAAATCAAAATAGGGATTTAAATGGGAAAAGCTCGGTTCTCGAAAAAATGGAAAAAAGTACTTTTCATTAACTTCTTTTCCTCAAAACTGTTTAAGGAATAATTTCCTTCCAATAACTTTAAATTTTGACCCCCACAATCCCCTTTTATTGCGCACGGAATATGTCCCAAAAATGCGAAGTAGCAATTTTCTATTAAATTCATGCTAAAGACGGTATTTTTTGGAATTTTTTCAACATGAATTATTTTTATAAATTATTATTTTCTGCAATCAATAACGCAATTAACGAATGTTGAGTGAAATATTTTTTGCGGATATTTAGTAATTATTTAAACAATTTTCATTTATTATAAAATCTTTTATCTCCTCTTGGATTCCTTTGCAATCTTTCATATCGTTTGAATAATTAGAAAGCAGTAAAAATCATCTGAAATCCCTTGAAAATATATTAAATTTATTTCATAAGATTCTCTAGAAATCCTGTGAAAGTTTTGTAATGTCAGGACTGGTGGAAATTACGACGTCCTTAAAAAAATGTAATCCCTTCTTTCTTTTTTGTGGGTGATTCTGAGATCAATCTATTTAGATTATTAAATTTTCCAAATAGGAAAAAAAACAATCCAAATTATTTAAATACATTTCTAAAAATTGCTAAAGTTCAATACATTCTCTTTACAAAAATTTGAATAAAAAGAAAGATTTCTTACAAGAAAATTGAGGTAAAACTATATAAACCCAATGTAATGAAATCTTAAATTATTCATAGGCAAACCCTGCAGATTGGAAAGAATCATGAGTTTAGTGTCTCTATTCAAAAAAAAAATGTATTAAGATTGAAAAGAATTCCATTTTATCATGAGTAATTCTTGCAAAATAAGCAGGAAAAAGATTTATAATTAAAAAATAAAATTCCCAAACAAGCTCACTTTTCGGCTCATTAGAGACAAGAATAACCAAATACCAACCTCTCCCTTTTTCTTTCTCCGTCCTTCTTATACTACGAGGGGACCAACATGTTTCGAGGCCAAGTTAGACTTCCTTATCAGGGATTATTTATAGAGAATAACTAAAGGTATGAAGAAATTAATATCCCTGTAAAGAAAATATTTAAATCAGTTCTAATTAAAAATTATTTACGTTTAATGTATTCAAAATTATTTATTCCCAGGCGGAAATATTATATATAGTTTATATATAGTGTGAAGTATTATATATAATATTCATTTGTTTTATATAAAAAATGTATAAAACAAATGAATATTATATATAAAACTTCACACTATATATAAACTATATATAATATTTCCACCTGGGTTAAGAAATTGATTGTTTAATAGAAAGGAATTCTTCCTATTATCTAGTCAAAGAAAATTACTTTAACCAATTAATTACTCTATCCCATACTTTGTTATATCTTAAGAGGTCCTTTTTTATATTGATAGCCTTGTTACCTTCTCTCTTTATAAATAACATCTCCATGAATTCCCTCTTTTTCTGATTTTTTTCATGCTAAAGAATTTTAATATCATTCCAATTGAAGTCATGACCATGTGTAACCTTATGTTTTGAAAGAACTGAGTGATATCTAGGACTTCTGTGAAAATTATTTTCATGTTCATTTTTCCTAAGTCTAAGTGCCCTTTGTGTCTGCCCCATATAAACTAAATTGCAATTTTTACAATTAATTTTGTAGATTACACATTTTTTGTCTAACGTTTCATATCTATCTTTTCCCAATTTTGCAATCATATTGCTCTTAAAAGGAACTCTATAAATAGTATGTAAACTTCATTTTCCCAACATTGATTTCAAAATCTTCGAGATTTTACCAAAATATGAAAGAATAAAAGTATTAAATGTGTTATAATCTTCTGTGTTTATTTTATTTCGATAATTGTTTTTGTTTTTAATATAATGTATTCTGTTATGCGCATGTTTTTCTATGAATTCAAAAGGGCAATGGTTAAGAAAAAGAATTTGTTTACATAGTTCAATATTTTTTTCATTGAAAACTGGATGTGATAATTTAAGGGCTCTATCAATCAAATTTTTAATGATCCCTATCTTATTTTGAATAGAGTGATTTGAGAGAAAACTGAGTGTTCTACCTGAACAAATCTTTTTCCTATGCCAGTAAGTAATAATATGTCTTTCATCGGTTTTAATTAAAGTCGAATCTAGACAATTTAATTTTCCTTCAGTTTCAATTTCAGCAGTAAATTGTAATTTTAGGTGTATACTATTAAAAGCATCAAGAAGAGTGCTAAAATTATTTTTTGTACACTAAGTACTGAATCATCAACATATCTTGCATGAAAATCAATAATAAAATCAATTTTTTGGAAAACTTCATTCTCTAAATCCTCCATAACAATTTCAGCTAAAATAGGAGACAAAACTGATCCTATGGGAGTTTCCAATTTTTGTTCATAAAAATTATTATTAAATTTGAAATATACTGAATGAAAACCATATTTTATAGCATCAAGAAAATGTTTTTTCGGAATTTTCTAGTTGGAGAACCTATTGTTGAAATAACTGGTCGTAGAGGGTAGACTACTTTGTGAGCTTTAACAAGGCCATAGGCTAAGAAGAGCTTAGTACTCGTATCGATATCACATCTTTCAATATTATTTCCTAAGTATTTATTAGTTCTCATTCTTTCTAAAATTTTAAAGGTCCCTTTTTGAAGCATTTTGGTGGGATTATTAGGAATCAATTGAAAACTATCTTCATCATTAAAGATATGCAACATTTTTTGAATATAAACATCCCTATGAATCGCTACTGTTATACTTCCTTTGTCTGATTTTGTGATAATTAATTCTGGACGATTTTTTAAGAAAATTTTTGCCTCAATTAAACCATTATTCAATTCCTTTTCTAACCAAGTTTTTGGATTATCATTGTTCTTAAAATCATTAGATAAACCCATAACATGTGATCTAAATTCATCAATTTTATTCACAGGTATTTTTTTAATATTGGATTCAATGTCTTTAATTATTTCATGCAATTGAATATAGTTTTTTCCCCCAAATTTTTTGCTAAAACCATCACCTAATCTCAAAATGTCAATAACTCTGTGTGGAATAATTACATTAGAAATATTCAAAAACCAAGGGTCTGCCTGATCATAAAAAAGAACTGAGTGAATATTTAAATGCAATTTTCGTACATCTCCTTGCTCTTTAAGAATTTTTAAAAATTTGCGATCATGTTTTATATTATCCTTAAGGGCACTTTTATTCAGTTTTGTTTCCCTTTCAATACATTTGTTGATAATAAAGGAGGGAACTTGTTGATTAAATTTCTCAATCATTTGTTTAATCTTAACATTCAAAGAATGTATATGTGAATGGCATTCCTCAATAGTCAAATTTAAGAGAGATTTTTAAAATTTTTCAGTACTTATATCAAATTTTTCTTCATTTCTTTTGTTTTTGAAATCAAAGCTAACATTTTCATTGATGTTAAAAATCTTCTTAGGAAAAACTCCATGAATTTTGCATTTGATCAAAAAGTCTTGTTGTAAAATTGTTGATCTTAATTTTTTACTAATTTAGTAAAATTGTTTGATATATTTCACAGGTCCTCCCATCACATCAATACCATTACCCCAATTTCTGTCCATTTCAATAAAATGCATTTTACTAACAAGAAACAATCAACTTCACAAATTTTTTGAAAAACTTTTTTATAATTCTCTCTTATTTTTTAGAAAAAAGTTAACATTGTTTTGGAAGGATTATTTCAAAAATGATTGGTAGGGATTGAAGCATTAAACATCCTAGAATATTGAAAAAATTGTTTTTACATTATATTTAATATTACTTTTTATTTATAAACAATTAAAAGTCAAAAAACCCCGATGTCCCAGTTATTCTGATTTCCAAATCTGCCATGTACTAGTAATCGTGACTCGTTATCCCAGTCTTCGTGAAAAAGATTAAGTTTTCTTGAAATCAGTTTTTTGTGATTTGGAGGTGTATTTCAAGTGTATTTTTGTATTTTAACTATACTTTAATGAAATAAAAGATGTATCGTTAGTTTTATATTGATTGAGACATCCGAGATGAAATCCGTCGAAACATAACCTCAAAATCAAATCTTCTGATATTTCTAGTACGTCGATGGACATTATAATAATTAATCATAATAAAAAAGAATTTTCTTTTAAAATGTTCAGTTTTTATTTCAGTTAAAAATATTGTCGAATAAGATTAATATTTTATTTATAAGAAATAATGTGGTCTTAAAAATAAATCGAAATAAATATTTATTAGAATTTTTATCACGATAAGTGATAACTACAATGCTGAAATTCTTTTATAATACTGAATATTATCATTAAAAATTATTACACACTGGTAATTTTTATAATTAACTTTTTTGCAGCATAAATTATGAACACAATGACGAAATTTGATAAACTGCAGTGACTGAAAAAATCATGTGTATTTGGAGGTGATGTTCTGTTAACGTTGTCAAAATATCAATAATTATATATCTATTACACATTTTTCTTCATATTATGCAGTATAGATTAATTTTAGCTAATGAAAAACTATTCAATATATATTAACTTCACTGAAAAATGATAATAACCTTTTTCAGTTTTAAGCACTCATTTATATTACGATTACTGCTCACAGTAACAAGCCAGTTCTCCGATTTCATTTCACGCCTTTTTGAAATTAATTAAATTATTATTTGTAATGTAATATGGAAATAAAATTTTGATAGAGTCGTCTTAGTCTCCGTGACCCGTCACGATTACTCGAGCAACTATGCTTTTGAAACGTCCCTATAATCGTGACCGATATTTCTCGAACGAGAAGGTACTAAATGAAGATTTTACTTAATTTTATGAAAAAAAAATTATTTTCTATTACAAAAAAAATAATTTTTGTTTTAATCAAGTAATTTCTTGACATATTAAAAGCTTAAGCAAAGAAACGCCTTTCCTAACCTAGATGTTAAGCTATTTTCCACGTTTCGTGATTCATCGCCACCGGCAATATAAATGAATTTTTTTTACCCATGTGCACTGTTAGTATAAAAAAAAACTAATTTATTTTCCACAACAAGCACTGTTCAAACTTACTTAAAAATATTGTAGGATTGTATTTTTATGCGGAAAATACTTACTTCTGTCGTTTACACCGCAAAACTCACGATTACTGGGACCGTCCGGATTACTGGGACATCTACCTTATTTGTTTCCTTTTGAATGTTGCAGAGTTAAGCTCACAGTTCGAGCGGTTACCTAGTGGCGACCCTAAACCTGTTGTTTCTCGTGGCGAACCTTCTTCTTCTTCTGCTCCTTCTTCTGAAAGAACTCATTTACCTGAGAGGTCTCTTCCTCCTGCCGAGCCTCCTCTTCGTGCCAGATCCAGGTCTCCGGCTGCAAGTGCTCATCCTGCTTCCATATCTATAGTTCCACCTACGAGACTTCCTTCTCCTGGCGGACATGGATGTGGACTTGAACAACTCAGATTCATTCGGCTTATACCCTATTTGAATTGGCGCATGACATTCGAACTTAGAAGATACACTTTTTCTGGCGATAAATCAATTAAAATTAAAACAGGACCTAATATGTATAGGCCTGTTCCAACCGAAGAACAAATTGTATTATCAACACTCGATGGTGACGTCTTTGCCATATTGGAGACTTATAATGTTCTGGCTGGAATATATAAATATTATAGTCAGATCATAAAACGTGTGAAAATGAACATGGAAAACCAGACGATTACCGAATTGAACCGAAAAGAAATGAATGAAATTCCATTGGGGGAGCGCCGCTCAATCGCGAGGAGTTTTAGAGTACGTAATATAAACCCTCGTGTAAGGAACAATCGTCTACATTAATAATTCAATTAACAAATTTTAAAACTATAAAATATATTGTTTGTGATCTAAAGTCGGATTCAAATCTTACATGTAACTAATAATTACATTAAAAAGTCAATGTCATTCCCGCACGATAATATTTTAGGAAGACAATTACACTATCGCACACTGGTCATAACTAGGAATTTACTGTTCATAAACTTCTGCAGTCCGTATTTCTTAAGGGATCTTAAAGTTTTTCCTAGGAATTATCAGAATTAAATTTTTGAGATCCTTGAACACTTCCATTTTTCAATTTAAATTTGAGTGCAATAATATATAAACAAAAATAGTGACAAAATTAGAAGTTTTGCTGATATAATTTTTTATCTAAGAGGATATTACTTAAATAAACTCGCTATTGATTAGGATTAACGCACATATACTTAAAAATCATAAATAATTAATTTAATGTACAAGTTAATTGTTCTAGAAAATTTATTCAAACAAATTATTTAGTATATCAGTTTGTTGTAAAACAAAAATATTTTTGTTGAATCTTTGTAATTTAGCATTAGAATGGTATTAGTAACGAAGAATTGTTATAATTTGAAAATCTATAAACGACTTATGATGTTATAAACACTTTTTTAACCTATTTAGTTTCATGGGCAAACCAATTGGTATAGTAGAAAAGTTAATTTTGTGATCAAAATACTTGATTGATAGATAATTTTTCATGGAGATGAATTTAAATTTTCTATTGTTTAAATAATTCATGTTTAAACAATTTGTTTTGAAATGTGAGCGGCCAAAAAAAGCTAATAGGACCATTCGATTTTACCGGAAAAATTGCAGAAAGTCCACTTGTCAGGCAATCTTTTTCTCAACCCTACATGTTGTGTATAATAATTAAATACGCAAGGGGGTGTCGCACTATCTAATTTTTTATTTGTACCACATAACAAATAGGGTAAATAAAAAAATTGTCTAGTCTGAATGAACTGCATGTAGTTTGTTTCGTAGAATCAAATAGTGCTATTAGTTTTTGCGTAACTGACATTTATAAACAAATCGTTTGAAATAAAATTGTTTAAAAAACTGAAAATTAATTTTTTTTATAAAAAATCATCTCTCAATGTAATGTTTTTATCCTAATATTAACTTTCATACTATGTCAATTGATCTGCCCATTAAACGTAATAGGTTAAAAAGTTATTTCTATCTTTATAAGTTGTTTATATATTTTCAAATTATGACAAGTTTTCGTTATTAATACTATTCTGACAATAAATTAAAACGATTTCAATATTAGGAATTCAACTTTTTTTTTTAACTAATGAGAGAGTTACTCAATTTTTTGAGTATCAGAGTTGTAGGGGGATGTAGCGATTTTGATGAAACTTTATTAAAGTTTAGTTCTGAATGAGTAAAATTTATAGTTAATCTAGTTTTTCAAATTTTTTAAAATTTAAGAAGCAAGTGTAGCGTTTAATTTATGGGTGTTTTAAATGCAATTCAAAAACAACAAAAAGTATAAAAAGGGGCTCAAACAAATAAAAAACAAATTTGATTAAATTTTTCGCTCAAAAACGTATATTACATTTTGTTAATATAAATATTTGTATTCCTTATAACTTTCAGCGTCGATTGAAAAAAATGGATGGACACTTTTTAACTTTCGAAGATATTAATAGTTTCAAATTTCAAAATAACTTTTAGAATGCAGTTCTTAATTGATTTTAAATTTTGTTTTTTCAGAAAAATGTACAATTAAATTTAGAATTGATGTGTGCAAGCGATTTTTGATTTGTTATTGTTAAAAATTTCATGTAAATGCGAATAGTGAACAAATGTTGATTTTTTACTTTTTTTTATCTCTTGATAAACAACATTCCTACTTTCAGTACCTAATGGATAACCAAATTATAATATTAAATAGCGAACATGATCGATTATACGTTTTTAAAGTAATATGTTGGCGTTAAAATTACTTGCTTTGATAGACAACGTGATACTTTATCATGATAATATTTGATAATTTTATAAACAAATAATATAAAAAATTATATAAAAAATGAATACTATATACATCTATACGAAGAAAAAGATCGTTTTTATCTTAATCTTTCTTAAATCATATTGCAAGAAATTTTCAATTGCTTCTTTATAATTTTTTATTACTAAGCTTTACTGGTAACACCACTTAATAATAATTAGGATAAAAATTATTTCTTTCTGCTTTCAAACATCCACACGGGGCATATGTTGATGTAATTTGTTTATGAAATCAACCAATGATATTGAATAACAAATTTCAATATGAATGGAAATAATTGAAAACGTGAATTTCAGAGAATTAAATAAAAAGTTTTTTCTATCTATATAATATTCATAATGTGTATTTATATAATTTGTTTTTGAACTTAACATATATTATCGAATGACACATTTGACACACCTTGTCGGTAGGGTGAAGTTGTGCCGTTGCATCGATTCTCCAAAGCATAATTTGTCCAACGCGCGGTTATCTTCAGACTGTTATTAATCGGGCGCGTATTATGATATATAAGAAAAGCAAACGTTGTGAAAAAACTAATGAAAGTCGGTAAGAAGAGCTGCTTTAAATGGCTTGGATCAACAGATGGAGTAGCAGGGAAATGAAATGCAGTAAAAATACAGAAAACACAATTCTGTACAACTATAAAATTGTTAATGATTAGAATTAACAATTTTAATAGTTTTTCTTGAACGCAATATAAGAAGACTAATTAAGATGAGGTGACAAATAGAATATTCACATGCTGATGTGTCATTTTATGTTAGAGTCCCATTTTATGGGCAAACATGAGTATTTTTTGCAAGAAAAGACTAAGTGACAAATAAAATATGCAATTATTTGATAAAAACAATATATAATGACTAATAAAATGTACAAATTATGTAATCTTAGATTCTTAAATCTTAAATTATTATTTCTTGATAGAAAAAGTTTGAAAAGCCAATAAATTTCACTAATAATGTATTTTTAGGTTACAACGCATATTTTCGTTGTGATGTGAATATTTTTCAATGGAAAAAGGCTAAAATAGGAATAAAATTGAAAAATAATACATCTTTAGGTTATGTATTATAGGTCTTCCGTTTTTTCTAGGCTAAACGATACTTTTTTGAAAGAAAAAGATATTTTCTAGCGGAAAAAAGCTAAGCGAGAAATAACATAGGCTAATAATGCAATATTTGAGGTTATGTCCTCCCTTTTTGATAAGAAATTAATGAAAATAATGCATTTTGGGTTATCTCTTATAGGTCTTCCGTTTTCTCTCCACTAAATAATACTTTTTTATATCGAAAAAGACTGAATTGCAATTAAAAAATTTACAATTAATGCATTTGTAGGTTATTTCTTTCTTTGTCGGTTTAAATGAATCTATTTTGGTGAGTAGAAGGCTAAGTTAGAAAATACAGTTCACAAATAATGTATCTTAAGGTTATATCTTTCCGTTTTTGTGGGAAGGAAGTAAATATTTATACTGGAAAAAGGTCAAGCGAGAAATAAAATAGACTAATAATGCAATATATATTCATTTAAACCGATAAAGAAAGAAATAACTTACAAATGCATTAATTGTGAATTTTATTGGCAATTCGATCTTTTTCGATACCCTGCCGATGAAACGGCACTGGGCCGCCAGTGCCGTTTCAGTGACTGTTTGTGCTGATTTCGGCACCGAAACGGCACTGAGGTTGATGCGACGGTCATATAATGGTTCTATTGTATTCGTCACGTACGGGACAGGCAGAGTTGTTTACAGCAGTTGGCCGCTACCAACCCGAATCCCTTTTTAAAATTTTCTTCAAATTATTAACAATTTGTTTTATTTATGAATTTTCTCATTATATATATTATATACTTATAAATTATAAACTAATATACTATTTTGAAGTTGAATTCGAAAATGTTGTCTGTTTTGGGGTATCTCATTTAATTTACGAGATAAATTATATTCATTCCAATTTTAAACTTTTCAAACCAAAATTTAGATATCTGAAACTATCTAAACCCGTAGATTCTGAATTTCTAACTTCCGCAGAGGTAATTACAAAATTTTACTTTTCAATTTTTAATCCCTTTCACCTGGTCTACTTGGTAGCCTATTCGCAGGTATAAAGGGAACTTCTGCAGGCATTTAAAACTGACATCTGAGTAGCTTTAAACGAGCAGCACTGAAACGGCACTGGGCAGTGCCGTTTGAGTGCCGTTTCAGTGCCGTTCAATCGACAGGGTATAAAAAAGTATTATTTAGTGGAGAGAAAACGGAAGACCTATAAGAGATAAGGGATCGTTCATAAACTACGTTACGCGTTTTTCTTTTGTTTAAATAAAGAAGAGAATATATCATTTCCGTGAAGTTGAAAAGGATACAACGATATAAACAAAAGAAAAACGCGTAAAGTAGTTTATGAACGATCCCTAACCCAAAAATGCATTATTTGCATTCATTTCTCATTGAAAAGGGAGGACATAACCTCAAATATTGCATTATTAGCCTATGTTATTTCTCGCTTAGCCTTTTTCCGCTAGAAAATATCTTTTTCTTTCAAAAAAGTATCGTTTAGTCTAGAAAAAACGGAAGACCTACAATACATAACCTAAAGATGTATTATTTTTCAATTTTATTACTATTTTAGCCTTTTTCCATTGAAAAATATTCACATCACAACGAAAATATGCGACGTAACCTAAAAATACATTATTAGTGAAATTCAGGGGGATGGCTCTCCTATAAAGGCCTGTAGAATAAACGTGTCATGAGATTTGAAGACGGCCGAGTGGCGGCGCTGGCTGTACTTTTAGGCCGACAATTATTCAAATGCATGGGGAAAATACAAATTTAATTTATTTTAATTGTTAAAATACGTTTTTTGCATATATTTATCTTGGAAAAATATTTTGTAGCATATTAAATATCCAATAAATTAATAAGTACTAATGAAAAGTGACAAAAACATTATTTTGATGATTAAATACGAATACACTTTTCACAGAGTACCAATAATATTCTACATATGTAAATATTGTAAACTGTGAAAATAGTAGATTTCAATTGAATTTTATTTTTATTGACTTTTATAATGATTATTGAAAATTGAAATTAACGCTTAATTGAACTAAATTATAAAAATGTATATATATTTTTTAAAAGCTAGAAAATAATTTATTTTGTTTCGTTATAAGACGTTTATAAAAATTAATTATAATAATAAAAAATATCTATTGTTACAAATGTGTCGAATATTTCTAACGATTTATATTATAAAGAATAGGATTTATAGAATAAATAAATATTGATAAAGTTGTAGAATAAAAAAGTGTATTTATTGTGAACAATAGGGCGTATCGAAAAAAATGTTGTTTGCGCGAAGTTCTAATAGCAATGAAAACTTTCTTTTGGGAATCAAAAACACTCCCCTAAAGTTTCATAAAAAAAATCCTATAGATATAGCTAAAAGTCACAAAAAACGAAGCACTTCTTCAAATTTGAATAGCAAACAATTTTTTTGTTGAGATTTAAATTATCAATAAAAATAGTTCAAAACAAGTCATTTTATACCTGTATAGCGATAAATCCATTTAAATATTTTTTACCCTCCCTAATTGACTTTGAAGTTTCAAAAAATCTAAAAAAGTCGACTTTTTCGCTATTTTCTTAGATTCATGGTAAATTTCTCGACTATTTGACCATATAATGTGTGATATACTTTAATCAGAATGTATTTGCAATATGATGCAACAATAATATATACACTCGAAAACATTTTTACCTTATTTAGACACCGAAAATTAATTTTGTTGTGAAATAAAGAGCAATATATCACTTTTAGATATTTTCTTGTAATCCAAAATCAATCAAAATGATTTTAATATCGACATTCTGCATATATGATTGGTGTAACATATTGAAAATACATTCTTCTTAACATATATCAGACATTTCATGGTCAAAAAGTCGAAAAAATTGCTAAGAAAATAGCGAAAAAGTCGATTTTTTCGATTTTTTGAAATTTCAAGGTCACTTAGGTAGGGCAAAAAAATATTTGAATCATTTTTTGCTATGTAGGTACAAATTCACTTGCTTCGAACTATTTTTTCTGGTAATTTATATACCGAAAATTAATTTTATTGTCAAATAAAGAGCAATATATCACTTTTAAATATTTTTTTGTAATTCAAAGTCAATAAAAATTATTTTAATGTCAAAATTTCTTGTATACTATTGTTACACCATATTGAAAATACATTCTCATTAACGTATATCACGCATTATATGGTCAAATAGTCGAGAAATTTACCATGAATCTAAGCAAATAGCGAAAAAGTCTAGTTTTTTCGATTTTTTGAAATTTCAAAGTCAATTAGGGAGGATAAAAAATATTTTAATGGAATTATCGCTATACAGGTATAAATCGACTTGCTTTGAACTATTTTTACTGATAATTTATATCTCAAAAAAAAAAATTTTGCTGTTCAAATTTAAAGAAATGCTTCGTTTTTTGTGATTTTTAGCTATATATCTACGATGCGGGAACAGAAGGATTTTTGTTTATGAAACTTTAGGGAAGTGTTTTTGACTCCCAAAAGAAAGTTTTCATTGCTATTAGAACTTCGCGGAAACAACTTTTTTTTCGATACACTCTAGTGAACAATATTTAATTAGGAATTGACAGAGAATAAATAAAAATACATAATTATAAACGAATAAATACTACCATTTGGAACACGGTATGTACATGAACCTTACAAACATTTATTTACATTTGTGATCGCCCGACAGTAGAATTCTTAACGCATTTTGATGTTTTTTTTTTATAATGGCCTTACGTCTTCCAAGTGAAATTAGTGACTTTAAATATTTCACTCAAACTAAATAAAAATGTTTCATTCAACAACAATTTTAATTTTTTGTCTTACTTTTCAGTGATATAATTTATTTTAAGACTTTCAGATTCATTACAAAAACAGTTCATGAATCAATGTAACTAAAAATAATTTCCAGTTGGTTATAGCAAGACAAATTTTTTTACAATGTCATAAACAAGCTAATGAATAAGAGTAATTTTTTCGTGATTCGCAACGATTGGGTATTTAAAATCAATAGCCTTTGTGTGAAATATGACACATATTTAATGTTCGCTTACAATAAGTTAAGAATAGTTGCTGTTTGAAAACAGCCAAATAATTATTGTCCGATTGTTTTACACATATTGCAAATTTTTTTTTTCCGGATAGTTTTTTTGTGTCCAATAATTATTCTTAATATGGAAAATAAAAAACTGAAAAATTTGTAACTCTAAAATCAATGAAAATAAATAAATATTGATAAAGTTGGAGAATAAAAAAGTGCATTTGTGAACAATATTCAATTTGTAATAAATGAAGAATAAATATACATAATATTAAACGAATAAATACTACCATTTGGAAAATTGTATTTACATAAAATTTGAAAACATTTAAACAAATTTATTTAAATTTGCGAATTTAAGCAATTCAAGTTGGAGCAAGCTTTGCCCGCTTTTTTTGCTACAAGTTAGTCTTCTTTAGATCAGCAATTTTCACCTTAGCAAATTTCCGCATTCGGTTTTACAAGTAATATTGGATCAAATAAGCTAACACGTCTTTAGCAATCTTTAGCAATTCGCGTAACCAGAATTGCATCCAAGAACAACGCACTGATACCCCATTATTCTCGTTCATCACAAAAAAAAACTTGATAAAATTTAAGTCTAAAAGCCTTAAAACTTAAATTCTGAAGCAAAAAAATTTTAAAAGTCCGTTTTTATAACATAAAAAGCACAAAATTTCACATTTTTGACACTTTCCCCATGCATTTCAATAATTTTCGGCCTAAAAGTACAGCCAGCGCCACCCTCGGCCGTACTCAACATTTCCGTCACTTTCGTTTTAGAGTGTCACGGGGCTGGTGAAATTTATTGGCTTTTCAATCTTTTTCTATCAAGAAATAATGATTTAAGATTTAAGAATCTAAGATTACATAATTTGTACATTTTATTAGTCATTATATATTGTTTTTATCAAATAATTGCATATTTTATTTGTCACTTAGTCTTTTCTTGCAAAAAATACTCATGTTTGCCCATAAAATGGGACTCTAACATAAAATGACACATCAGCATGTGAATATTCTATTTGTCACCTCATCTTAATTAGTCTTCTTATATTGCGTTCAAGAAAAACTATTAAAATTGTTAATTCTAATCATTAACAATTTTATAGTTGCACAGAATTGTGTTTTCTGTATTTTTACTGCATTTCATTTCCCTGCTACTCCATCTGTTGATCCAAGCCATTTAAAGCAGCTCTTCTTACCGACTTTCATTACTTTTTTCACAACGTTTGCTTTTCTCTTATATCATAATACGCGCCCGATGAATAACAGTCTGAAGATAACCGCGCGTTGGACAAATTATGCTTTGGAGAATCGATGCAACGGCACAACTTCACCCTACCACCTTGTCGATAAAAGCAATTAATTTTATAGCCAAAATATTACTTCAAAAACGAACAATCGATAATGTAAATTATTTAATACTATAATTCGTTTATGATAATTAACATTGATGTTATTTGATATAAACAAATGATGATATCAAATAGTGACAATGTTATTTATTATAAAATTGTAATTGATTTAATTGTACAGATAATTCCATATGATTTTGTTTTATTTTTACAATAATTTGTTTTAAAATTGTAGTGTAAAAATATATACGAATATTTATTATAATCCTAGTTAATTAGTTATGTTATCAAGGCAAAATAAAAAAGTCTATTGAAAATATTTGATTAAAGGTTGAGTATTTATTTTTATACCCACAAACAAATTTTAATCAAGTATTTTACATTTCTCTGAAAAATCGTTTAAGATGTGAATTTTTTGCAATTTTGATTATACTAAAAAATAATAATTTTATACGTAGGTTTATGGCACAATTAATAAGTGTTGAGAGCGATATATTTTTGATGGATAATAGGTAATTATTTAAACAATTTTCATTCATTTAAACAATTTTTCTCCTGTGAAGCGTGAAAAGTTTTTGTTTTCTGGAATTAATTACACAATTAGCGAATGTTGAGCGTGATCTATCTTTTAAGGATATTTGGTAATTATTTGAACCATTTGTATTTATTTAAACAATTTTTTACCCTGTAAAGCGTAAAGAGTTATTATTTTCTGGAATTAATGACGCAATTAACGGATTTTGAGAGTAATATATTTTTCTTAAGGATATTTAGCAAGTTCTCAAACAATTTTGATTTGTTTGAACTATTTTTTTGTTTTATGAGTCGCGAAAAGTTATTCTTTTTTGCAATTAATGACCGTCTTTAGCATCAATTTGATAGAAAACTGCTATTTTGCATTTTTTGGGAATTTTCCGTTCACATGAAAAGGGCATTGCGGGGGCTCAAAATTAAAAGTTATTGGGTGAAAATTATTCCTTGAAAATTCCTTAAGAGGCGACTATACTTTAGTTTGCAAAAAGTTTATAACAAGTACTTGTTTTCCCATTTTTTCGTAAACCAAACTTTTCCCATTCAAAACACTATGTTAATTTCAAAAGCCTGGGGTCAGGGGGCACATAAATTTAGGTCTGAATGTTAAAATACGACATTTTTGTACTTATATCTAATTATCACAATGATTTGCAATAATTATTGAAAAATTGAATATTACTTTAATTTTACTTATCAAACAGTATTTCTCATTTATTTACAATGATCCATGAGAATTTTTGAAAAATCTGAAACAGAATTCTGATGAAAAGTAGCGTATGAGGACGCTGAATATGAATAATTAATTTATAGCCCATTGATCCATTATAATTTTAAAAAATCTTATTTTTTTACACCACCCTGTTATTTCATTCAATTTTTCCAGTTTCCCCATTTTTATAACCTTTTTTTAATCACTTCATACAGCCCTAAGTAAGCCAATATATGTTTGCCAAGAAATTAATTATTTTTCACTATTCAATTAGGAAATATTTTGACCGCTCAAATTAGTAATGTTTTATTAATCTTTTGTGGCCCACTTTTCACTAATCAAAAAGTTCAAATAATTTTCATTTATAAAGGCAATGAAGTATTTTTGCGTAAGAAAAAAGCTATAAAATAAAAATAAACTTCTTGAGACACTCTACTTCATGCTTATTCAAGGCAATTTCGTATGGAAAATTTTTAAAATGTACAATGGAGAAAAATTTTGAAATTGAAAACAGAATTCTCTTAAAAATGAGCGCATAAAGACCATGAGTGTGTATAATTAGTTTGGAGCCCATTGATTATTAAACTTTTCTAATTTTCACGTTTTCTTCTTTTATAACGTTTTTAATTGTCCTAAGTAAATTTATTCATATGTATCAAGCAATTGGTAGTTTTTCACTATTGACTTAGGAAATATTTCGAATAATTGAATTGTTATAACTAGAACTTAGTTAAATTTGTACCAAGTTTTATTTAGCGACACCTAAAAGTATCTTTTGCATAAGGAAAAAGGATTTAAAATAACCTTCTTTAGGCACATAAGTTCATACTTGAGTGCCTAAGTATTGTCAATAACAATAGTTATTTTTCAATAACAATAGTTATTTTTCAATAACAATAGTTATTTTTCAATAACAATAGTTATTTTTCAATAACCATAGTTATTTGTCAATAACAATAGTTATTTGTCAATAACAATAGTTATTCTGCTACGTGTCACTTTTTAAATGTCGATTTTTTCCACAACACGCGTCATTATTATTATTTTTTTCGCAATGTATCTTAACCATTGATTCAATTAAATTTATTTTCATACATACATATCAAAATTCATCTATTTATATTTTTGTTCGTATAATTAAGTTCGCAAGCCAAGTGGATGAATCATGTGCCTTCTGCGATAGATAATACCAAAGATGAAAAGTAACGATATATGTTTAAAAAACATTTAATTTTAATTTTATTTATTAACGACCGCGTCAAGGTTTACCGAAATGTGGTAGGCCTAGACTAAATATTTTCGCTGTGCCTGGAAACCTCGAATAGCATAGTATATACATTAGGGTGGTCCAAAAATGCATTGGAAAATTTATTTTTATTTTTATCCATATCGCCTGGATATTTGTTCGAATCAAGTTGAAAATCAACATTTCTCTTCCCAATTAGCCATGTATATACCATTAAACCATTTCCCTTTCAGGGTAGGCGTGACACTACCCGATTCGGGTAGTGTTTCTAGGTTTTTCTTGTAGTTATAAATAACTACAAGTGTGGGCTCACCACACCCACGATGTGCCAACAGCACTCATGTCAGTATTCTTGAATGGTCACCCATCCAAGTACTAACCGCGTCCAACGCTGCTTAACTTCAGTGATCTGACGAGAACTGGGTTTTTCAGCGTGGTATGGCCGTTGGCCATAATATGAATAAAATATTACTTCCTGAATACCATCCCCATAAATATGTTTCATAGGGTCCCAAGAAAACCCCATAAGTGAAAAAATGGGGTTCGCGAGTTTTTGGCGCTAATTATAATTTTTTGCGGTTTTTTTAATGCCGGTTGTTTCTCATACATAAAATAATACTTTGTACTGGTAATTGGATTTCGACATAACTTGTTTAAACAATTTATTATTGTTTTTAGAAATTTTCTCTTAGAATAGAGTTAGAAAGTACGGTTTTTTAAAAAATGTTTCACTTTCTATCACTTTTTGTCACAACATATTAGGCCCTGTGTTTTTTATTCATTAAAAATTGATAATGTTGCAATTCGCATTTCAACTTTAAGCACACACGGAATTTGACTGTCTTACAGAACTTTTTGTTAAAATTATGAAAACCGATTCGATGTGCAGGTATCATGGAACCAAAATAATCTTCCTGACAATGAATTTGGATTTACATTCTGAAGATGTGCGAAATTGATGTTTTATCAAAACCGTTTCTTTGTGTGAGCAATTTAAATTGCTGCCCTAGTAAGCTAACTCTGAAAATTTATTTATCGCGAGTGTCTAAAGTCTGACACCAATGGTTTCTCAATTTATATAAAAAATTTCCATAAATATAGGAAGATGCAATATCCATATCATAAGATGTGAAGCTGTCTCAAAAATAAAATTCTTCATTTTAGATATTGTTTGTCAATGAGTGAAGTTATCTGCTGGTATCGATAGACAGCATATATTATTTGAATCGTGTTCGTAAAATTTTGAACCTCGGAGAATTCGAGTTTGATATGTTTCATTTTTAACACTTTGAAGTTTTTAATTATTCAGTTCGCCACGTCCAATCTTAAAATCGTTCATTACAAAATACTTCAAGGTTAAACAATTTTTAATCTGCTCAAGGGAAAATTAGAAATTACATTAGATAATTATTAATAATATATGATATATCATATATTATTAATAATTATTTCATGTAATTTCTAGGATATATATTGTATGATATATCATATATTATGTTCAGTTAATTTAGAATATACAATTATAATTATATAAGTAAATTTTCTGATTTAATTATCAATAAATGAAAGATGCGCAAAATACGTGTTAATTTTTTTAATAATAATTTGTGTATCTCTCCATTATCATGATAGACCATGATATTTCTTAGACACCCCTCAAGAATTACGTGATAAATTATTATTAAATTATAATTATAAACAATAGATGTGGTAGATGTTGCAATTGAAATTGAAATAATTTTTTTCAGGGATCCAAATGAAACTTTTGTTTTCGTTTCTTTTCTGTAAAAAAAGTATATGTTTCACTAAATTTTGGCTTGATAGCTCGAGATTTGAATGGAAGTAAAGAGTGTCTGACAATGAAATTACATTATAATTGGATGAAAACTATTAGTTTAACTGGCAGCAACAAAATTGAATTAAATTTTAGTTTGGATACCTGTTTTTTTCGCTTAGGGTTTGTGATTATTCAGTTTGAATGTCTTCCAGTTTGCAGGAAGAAAATATTTTAAGTAATTATATGGTTGCTACATGTGAGAGAATTCCAAAAAGTTAGGGAATGTTAAAGAAAAGTTGAAAGTATCAGGGAATTTTCGATAAACTGAAATTAAAGTTTTGAGGTAGATCACAAATTACGTAAGGCGTTTTTCTGCAAATTTTAGTCGTCCCGCCACCATGGAAAATACCGTATAACTATATTGAATAATTTGTCAACACATAGATCAACAATATACAATTATTGTTATCATTTTCATGGTTTCTTGGTGTTGATAATTTACAAATTCAAATCTTTTCAGGAAAGGCATTAGTTTTTCTTTCTTAATATTATGAGAATCAAGTTCTAGTGATTATTATAGTTATAAGTAATATGATCAATAAATATATCAGCTTTTATTCGTTTCTGCGCAGAAGGAACTATTCTGTTGGTAATACTTATACCATTAATGGAAATTATGTAATTCATGCAAGCAATCTCGCATTAGCTTTCGGAATTAATTTTTAAATAAATTTTTGTAATTTCGGAGTTGCAATTAAAATTTTTAATAACAATTAGAAATATTTATTCTTATGATGTAGGTATGAAAAAATCCAAACTTTATTTGACTCATACTGAGCACTAGGTGGAGGAGGCTTGAATTAGGAAATTATTTATACCAAACAACAATAAAAATAGAAACAATTATTGCTTATTTTTTATTTACTTGTAAAATTATTAAATATAGTTACATATACGAAACTTCCTATCATAAATGATCAAATGTATTTTATCACTTCAAGAGTCAATATTAATTTTATGGATGATAATATTTATTGTAAAAACAAATTTATTGGCAAGGTAAATGCTAGAATAGGAGTTTTGTTTATAAAACTTGTTATTAACAATTGAAAAATTCCATTCCTATAATCGAAAATCACTTTTAAAATGATGTTAGAAAGGTTTAGTGGGAAACAAAAACTCTGAGTAAAATAGCCAAATTGAATATTTGTGTTTAAAATTGTTAATAACAATGATAATTGTTATTATTGAGAGTTTTTAGACACCAACTATCATTTTTTTTAATCACAGAAATTATAGTAAAAAAAAAAATTTCTACACAAAAAACGAAATAGTTGACTGTTTGTTTATACCGGTTGTTTATACAGGTTGTCTATACAAATTATCTTCAACATTGAATAAATTATTTACGTTTTCTAAGTATATCTGCAATAAATATGATAAATAGCGGGTATATTTTTTTTCAGAGAAAAAAGATCAAATCTGCAAAATTGACCTTCTTGACACACTTTGCGTTTAAAAAAATCATTTAAAAATTATTATTTGAAAATCGGCCTTAATAATTTTCTTAGAAATTTAATGGTTATCATTTCTAAAAAAAATTTTTCAGAATCTGTTCAGAATTGTGCGACCTGTATACTGTTTTGAACAGTCATTACCAGATCAGTCCCACTGGCGGTCAGGAATATGTCTGACTAAAGCCGGCGGACACTACTGGCTGAGTCAGTGGTCCCACGTCGCGTCGCACAGTGCAGTGGTGATCTGGAATTTACTGTTTAAAGTCGGCTAGAGCTCACAATCACTTACCGATTTCGATTACTTTTTTTAGAAATGCTCGAAATTAAATATGCAATAACTCTATAACTTTTTTTTCAAGTTCGTCCTTATGTTATTTATAGCACAAATAAATAAACTAGAAAAGTGAGACATTGCGAAAATATTATTTTTTGTCGCCGAGGAAAAGACCTGAATAAAATTTTTCTGCAACAAAATCAATGGAAGTACACTTAAGAAATATTAGGAATTTGTTTAATATTGAAGCTAATTGTCATAAATAAATTATATTAACAAATACTTGGATGAGGAACTCAACGGCAGAAAACTATTATTTGTTGACTAAAAGTGCTCAAGTACCTTACAGAAATGAGATTTCTAACAAATTATTAAGAAATTTTAATAATTACCATTGTTATAAACATTTGAATAAACAAATAGTACATTTTTGCATCTTTTCCGTAGGTATGTATTGTTTTTCTCATAAAAACAGTTCTAAATATGTTTTAAATTGATTATTAATCACATACATTCAACAATATTAAATATTTATTATTTTTAATGATGAAAATTATAAACAAATTCCAAATTTAGTCACTTTCACATAGAAAAACAATCTTTTTTCTAATAAAACAATATTCCAGACAACTGAATAGTAATATTCCGTTAAGAAAATCTATCGCTATTGTTATTGTTATTGAAAATGATTATATGTTTTTATTTTTGCGTTTCTTAAATAGTTGAACATTGTTTGTCTCACAAAACCAGTTAAAAATATGCTTTAAAGTAATTGATAATTACATTATACGCATTAAATCCTTCTTATTGTTAATAAAATAAATTATGAACAAATTCAAAAACTAATCACTTTCAGTATACTTTTATAAATAACTACTTATTAACAACAGTAGTTTTTTAATTTGAATTAATTTGTTGTTAAATTTACTCCATAATGAATATTAAATTCGTATTAAGGAAAAAACAGCATATTTATGTGAAAAACCTTTACAATAGAATATTTATTCAATAATTTGTTAGTAACAATAACAATTTTTCAAAAAGACACATTTTATCTTCATGGAAAATTATTATTCAGATGTATAGAATATAACGTAGTAGACAAAATAATTTGTTTCTGCATGATGACTAGTTTCAGAATTTGTTCATAATTTATGTTATTAACAATAGTAAGGGTGCAATTTTTGATTTTTTTGTAATTATTAACACTTCGTAACATATTTTTAATCGGTTTTATGAGAAAGACAATGTTGAAATATGCAAGAAATGTAAAAATGAACATGTATTCAACAATTTGTTAATAATAATAATAATTGAGAGTCAGCGACACATTTGATTAAAGAAATATTACTATTTGACTGTATGGAATAATTTTTAGTAAAAAAATCCATTTTTTCTAGTGGTGCATTCGAGAGACACGATAACGTAAATAGGAGAGAACGTCTTTTGTTATCGTTCATGCGAAAAGATCGAGCAGTTTAACCAAGAATCTCGTTTCACAATAAATATTTTATTTGTGCGCATATATGTATATAATAATAGTTTAACTATTTATTAAATTAATAATTTACATTTTTTTAAATGATTTAACATTGTAATACAGCAATTTTTAATCTATATAAATTTAATTACAATTTATTTTTGAGGGTAAATGAAGAAAAAAAACTACTTTGTGAAATACGCTTTATTTAAATAAAATTAAGATTCAAAATTGGAATAATTACAACTCTATTGAATCAGAAAAATAAAAGTTTCAAACAAATGTATTTTTTTTTATTCAATTCAACAGTAGTGATGTATTCGATCGACTGGATCCGAGAAACAAGCGAAATATTTCTGAACTTAAAAGGTAAAAATTTCTTTAATAATTTCAAGAGCGATTTCTTTTATTTTAAATTTTGAAGTAATTATTAGGCACATTAAAAGGTTAGTTTTCAAAAGAGATTATGAAGCTTACGAATACAATTTTCTTATAGTTTATAGTGTCATACATTGAGAAGAAAAATACAGAGGAAAAATACAGATTTCAAAGTTGAACAATTCGAATCTCATTTACTCGATGTTACGCAAAAAAAACGCAAATGACGATTTTCTTGGAATTTTGAGACAGTATAATAAGCATGTGGTTTGTTGAATGAATTTGAAGTATTTTTCAACTTATTCAAAAAATTTGAGAAATGCTTATGAAGAGATTTTTCTCAAATACAAAATCATGCTGATAGTCTATTTAGATCAATTTTTAAATCCTTATTTCTCTTCACAACTTATTACATATATTTTACAGGAAAAGAATTCGGACAGCAAAATAACTCATTTTCATAATCATAATTAAAGTTGTAGTTTAATATGACAAGTTTGTTAAGAATTAATCGACTATCTTGACGTAATATGACACATGGAGTACTATATCATATGGGATAATATGGCACATTAGGTAATATGTTACATAGGGTAATATGCCACATAAGGTAAAATGGCACATAACAAAATATGGCACAGGGGGTAATACGGTCCAATTGTACTATCTTTTCCATATACATAATTTAAAAAATTTGGGTCTACGTTCTGGGTTAGAGTAGTATATTTAGTACCGTATTGTACTACCTTTTTTTAAAACTAGTTTTGAAAATTTAGGTAATGTAAACCTTAAGGTTCACGTTATGAATAAAGCAGAATTTAAATATTGTTTGAAATGTAGAAAAGAATTGTATTGTATGTGTAAGTCGACTTCTCCAAATATTTATTGGTGATCAAATAATGAAAGTGTTTATTTACGCGAAAACCAGTTTCATGACTTTATATGAGTGTACTCATTGTTAGGAGACAAACAAACAAATTTTCCATACCATCAGACTTTAATTGTATCCGATGAGAATTTTTACATTGATCTACTATCATCCTATCTACGGCCACTTCGTAAATCATCAAAACAGAGTTTTTTAACAATATTCAAATTTTGATTTCAAGAATTTAAATTACTTTCTAAATAATAATGCAGGTTCACTTGTATGTAATGTACACTTGTACAGGGATCCGAACGAAATTATGAAGTATTTTTCAATATTATTAAAATATTTCTGTAAATTCAAAATCATTTGGCATGATACAGAATTAAATATGAGAATGTACACTATGACAATACTGTCACATTTTAGTTTTATTTAAAAAGGAACGAAAAAATGTAACAAAATATTCTTAACGTTTCTTTTCGTTTCGTTTCTCACGTCAAAAAACTGAAGAAACACAATATACACACAATAATTTCCAATAAAATACCGAGGCAACATCATTCAAGAGTATAATTTTATAGAATTCACGAAAGGCACAAATTTGAATCATGAACTACTATTGATATTTTGCGTCATTTTCGAGAAAAAATAGATTTTCAATCACGTACAAAAGAGAAAATGCCTGTTGAAGCACTTATAGGCTTCTGTGTATATTTGCGTTTGTAAATTAATATTATTTCTTCTATTGGGGAACATTATTAATTATACGAAATATAAAAAACGTAGCACTTCTTTTTTTAGATACCTATATTATTTCAAATCATTTTATATCTGAAGAGAAGGTATACAATTTTAAAACACAATTTTTTTGTAGCCATTCAAATTTGATAAAATTATATTTGTTCGATATAAACGCTTTGAGCAATTAAAATTCGTCCCATGTCATGAGTCACCTACACTGTTAGAAAAATCTCTACTAAATTCAGTATACATGTAATGGAAGCAAAAATGCATAACGTGAAATTAAATTTAGTATACCAGCGTACAGTAAATTTAGTATATTCATACTAAATTTAGTACATACTTCTATATCAAATTTAGTATACGCGTGTACTAAATTCAGTATAAATATACTAAATTTACTGTACGCCGGTATACTAAATTTAATTTCATGTTGTGCATTTTTGCTTCCATTACATGTATTCTAAATTTAGTAGAGATTTTTCTAACAGTGTACTTGAAAAAAAGAAATGTATTGCGTGACACTTGACGTTTTGAAATTGAGATTTTCATTATTGATTCTTCTTTATAATTAGAAAAATTAAGAATGTTTCCAAGTAATGCGAATTTGAAGATTAATTTTAAGTTTGAAGTATTCAAAACTGTATTGAAAATCAAAGTATTCAAAGTAGAACAAACTTATATTTAAGAAATATTATAGTTGAACCATTTTTTACTGAAAATGTTCCAAATCGAATAATTGCAAATTAAAACTATTTCAAAAGAATATTAATTAAAATAAAAAAGCTACTGCAAAGAACTTTGGGCGCGTTCATCATATGCAATGTATCTTTAATTGTTATCATTTCATGAACACCGTGCTTCCCCATAGAGGAATATCTTTTATTTTGTGTTGATGTGAGTATATGTAAACCTGACAATGATAATAATCCATTCAATACTTATTTCTTTATAGAATTTATATTTGTAGTAAAAGTTATATATTTTCTTAAGTGGTTTGTTTGTTAGCGAATATGAAAAATTTTTAATTGCTAAATGCTAGCGGAGGGAGAAAATTGTATGAATTCTCCCTTGAGGATCTCTACCGATACTTTCATAAAAATTCTTTAAAAAATGTTGTTATTATTCTCACAATATTTATTAAATCAACCTTTACCTTTTTTGTTAAAAAAGGATGTAGGGGGACAAGCGGGTAATGCGGCGATCAATATCTCAGGTTGACTTTATTCATAGGAAAAATTGAATCTCAATCTACTAAAATACTTAATTATTAAGTCTTTCAAAAAATTCCACGTGCGTCAACTTGCCCTACCTATTGGGTAATGCGGCGCGCTCTATTAATTTCATCTGTTTGAAAATTAAAAATATTCAAAATGACTAAATTTTATCCTTAAATTGTTTCCTGCGTCGCATTATCCGCTTGTGTATTATATTGAAATAAGATTTCTATTTGCAGATGGTAATAAACTTTACTCATTTGTGACACGTATGACAGCCTTCGAAAATGTCAGAAGATCAATATTAACGAAGTTTTAATATTTTCGGAGAAACATACTACAAGTTTCAATAATTATTTCGCAACTGTCATAGTAGATGAGAAACACCCAAAACAATCTTTCACCTCAATAATTAAACAATTATCTTAATTAACCTAATTTGTTCACAATTTGACATTGCATTCATACATGCATATACTGAGTTACGCTAACCTTACTCGTTCATATTACGCAGATGAAATTTTTGTCTTTAAATATAATCAAATTTTTTTTTTAAATCACATTTAAAGCTTTTTTAAGAAAAAACTAAAATCGAAAAAAATATATTTATTTTATAGGATCCGGCTCCAAACTTAATCAATAATTGGGATCATTTATGATTACAATCCTTACAAATCTCATTACCTTAGTTCAACTTGTTTTCGAATTATCATCAAAAAAAGGTATTGTTGATATACATATTACCCTCACAGCATGAGATATCGGTGGGATTTCCCATTTATCTCCGAGTTTATCCCGGGCATATCCCAGGAAATCCTAGGGATATTGTGAATGATATCTCACAGGGCGGAAATCTCGATATCCCTGGAATATCCCAAGGAAATCTCAGAATATCCTGAGGATATCCCATTAATGTCCCAATTTTATATGCCAAGGATGTCCCCAAGATATCCCAATTCTATAATTTAGTATATCCCTGGAAATTCAGATATATCTACTGCCTTATATGTATATTCAATCGTATCAATAAAATAACAAATCATTTCACAATATTAGGTATTTTTACGGAGATTTTATACAAAGTACAACATTTTAAAGTGTCCAATAATAGTAGAGTCCCCTCTAAAGTCACTTCCAGGTAAATTCCATCATGGCTGTCACTGTGCGAAAACTGTCGCGCAATAATAAGTGACGCTTTAACAAAAGTCAACAATTTCTCGAATATTCGTGCCCGATTACAATCTATTCTTATTTATATTACGTAAATCAACGCGTTACATATTAATTTGATTGTTTTTTATCATAAAAACTGATTTTGATGAAAAGTGCGATCTCTAAACTGCGCAATTAATTTAGAGCGGTTACAGATACAATAACAGCCAACTTAAAAAGTTTCAGAAAGTGGCTTGTTTCTTATTGTAAATAGGCTGCTATTGATTATGAACTTGCGGTGCTAATTTTTTTACAATTATACTGAGATAGAATGTGAAAGAAACCGAATATTAAAGCGGTTTTTTGTCAAACGGATTTTTGTGAAACTTTATGTTTTCAGGCATTCTACATATTTTAATTAATATACATTTCAGAAATATTTGATTTCATTGCCAAATTTGTGTATATCCCGCACAGGACATTGAGTGGATATCATACGGGGCGGAAATGTCCATATCCTTGGAATATGCCACGGATATCCCGAGGGAGATTTTTAGGACATTTTTCAGGATATCCCATATCCTGCCGAGATATTCTAGGGATATGCCAACGATATCATTTTGCTGTGAGGGTATGGCCTTCATGTGAGATAAAACTGATTTCTCTATATCTCATACGTATTATGCAAACCCTTTTTTTACGTCTTCAATATAGGTATGAACAGATTTATGACATGAAAAAACCTCGAATAACAATGATGTATCATGCGTTCAACCCATGATATAATCACTATATATACTCTAATGAAGCCCAAGAATATTCATTAGTAAAAATTCTTCTTTGAAAAATTTCCTATACATTGAAACAAAATGAGGGATATTTTTATTATGTTCTTCACATTAGCGTTGATCCTTTATTCTATTGGTAAATACAATTATTATCATTATTAGTTATTACAAAATATTTAGTATTAAGAGTTTTGTGTACTTAACGGCATTTTCTCCAGAGATAATATTATCTATATTCCTAAAACTACAAAAAACTTTGAAAAAAAAACTTCAAAATTAATAAAATGGCGACCGTTTTTCTCAAGATAAAACATTTTGATTTTTTGTGCCGATATCGAGAAACGAACAAACGAAAAGTCCAAAGGAAAAGTGTTCTTCTTGGAGAATCTAAAAAAACTTCCGCAGGCATTTTTAGATATTTTTTAACTATTTTTTTAGTATGTCCAAAAATGTAATTTCCGCACAGTGCCGGATTCTTCTACTGTAAGATTAGCTTGCAGGAATATGATATTCCCGTACATTTTTTTATGGGTTCAGGCTAATCTCACAGTAGAGAGTAGAGGAATCTGACAATAGAGTCACGGAAAATCGCCATTTTCGCTCATTTTTTTCAAAATTATCGTTAAAATACACTATTTGTTTTTCATCTCCTAAGGTTTGTAAAAGAAGTCACTTGTTTATGAACGTCAGGTGAAAAAACCTTAGTGATACTGAGTTTTTAACACTTTTTTCCACCAACAACTTTTTTGGGGAATTATCTAAAGTTACATTTTTTGAGTTAACGCTTGGATTAAATGTTAGATGTTATCACCAGGTTAATTAATTCGACGAGATAGGAATACTAGTGATGTTTAGTTCCTCCAAGATCCAGAATTTGCACTTTAAGAGAAGTGAGCCTATAAAACATCCAGTGCGATAATATGACCAATTTTTAATAACATTAGGAAATAAAAATTAATATCGCAAAAGTCATTATAATAAGTTTCTTTCATTATTTCTCATACGATGAAGTCACTTAGAGTGTAATTCTTAGGGGTTTGTAGCTCCGGGCTGAAACCCTTATAGTTTTGGTCGCCTGTCTGTCACACATTTTTCCGCTGATAGGATAGGATAGGATAGGATAGGATGGGATGGGATGGGATGGGA
>CAKNYM010053244.1:77531-117770 GCA_932195095.1 Andricus curvator
CATTGGACCGCATATCATTTGACCAATCCCAACGGATTAAAGATTTTTGCACTCAAAAACAAAAAACAAAATTTGACAAATTACTTCCAGTAAGGCACGCACCATTAACTAACACAGTAAAAAACATCTCCAACCATCCTCTCAGCAATGAAATGATTTCAGCCTTATCTAAAGGACATAACTTTGCAGTAGCTCCCTCCAAAATCCCGAAAGAAGAAATTATCAGTAATTTGGAATCCACAATATATACCCTTCCGCCCGAACAAGCGAATGACATACGTCGTAGGACGGCCAACATTTTACGTGAAGCCCAACTTCCCTCCTCAAACTTAACAAAACAAGAAAAAACAGCTATTAAAGAACTCAATCAGAATAAAGACATCATAATATTACCCGCAGACAAAGGAAATACAACAGTAATAATGAATAAAGAAGACTATAACAACAAAATCATGGACCTTCTCACTGACGATACATATAAAAAACTTAAAAAAGACCCTACAAAAACAATAGTCAGAAAAACAAAAACCCTTCTAAAAGACTCAAATCTTGACAGCGAAACAGTATCTAAATTAAAACCTACTAATCCCATCTCTCCAAAACTTTATGGACTCCCCAAAATTCACAAAAATAACATCCCACTCAGACCGATCGTCAGCGCAATAAACTCACCAACTTACAACCTAGCACGCTTTCTCGCCAAAAAACTGAATCCTTTTACAGGAAACTCCATCACACACGTCCAAAACTCTTTTGACTTCATCAGAAAAATACAACAGATTCACATTCAACCCCAAGACATCCTAGTGAGTTTCGACGTAGTATCTCTCTTTACAAAAGTACCAATCTCTGATACAATCGATATTATCAAATCCTTTGCAAACTTCCCCTCCAATCTCACACCATTGATAGAACACTGTCTCACTAATACCTATTTCTCTTTCAATAACGAATTCTATGAACAAACCTCAGGAGCAGCAATGGGATCTCCAATCTCACCTGTAATAGCCAACATCTTCATGGAAAATCTAGAAACTAAAATCTTTAACAAATCCAGGCTTAAACCGGAATTTTGGTGCCGTTACGTTGACGACACTTTTGTCATCTGGAGACATGGACTTGATGAACTACACAAGTTCTTCGATTTCATCAATCAATTACACCCTAATATCAAATTCACCATGGAAATAGAACAAAACGGAAAATTGCCTTTCTTGGACGTACTAGTTTACAAACGATCTGATAACACATTAGGACATGAAGTGTACAGAAAACCTACCCATACAAACAGATACCTACATGCCTCCTCCCACCACCACCCATCTCAAAAGCAATCGGTCATCAATTCCCTTGTATACAGAGCTGTCTCCATAACAGATAAAGATAACTTACAAAAAGAACTACAAAATGTTAAAAAATCCCTAATACAAAACGATTACACAAACAAACAAATTAATAAAGCAATAAGAAAATACACTCAACAAAACAAGTCAACACAACCTACTGAAGAAAGAGAGAGAAAAATGACCACCACCCTACCCTACATTCAAGGTATCACAGAACAAATAGGAAGAATTCTCAACAAACACAACATCAAAACCATATTTAAACCACCTGCAAAAATAGGACAACTTCTAAACAACCCTAAAGATAAAAAAGAACCTTTCAGTGATCCGGGAATATATAAAATCCCTTGTTCTTGTGGCAAAGTCTATATTGGAGAAACCGGGAGGGCGGTAAGTCAGCGTGTAAAAGAACATGAGAGTAAAGTCAGGCTAAAACATTTCACGCAATCAGCAGTAGCTGAGCATCATATTGAAACAGGACATAGCATTTTATTTGAAAAAACAACCGTAATCGCAAAAACGTACAATAAATTTCCAAGAAAACATAGAGAAGCAATCGAAATCTTAAAACACCCTAATAACATCAATAGGGACAATGGATATAATACCAATCCGATTTGGCTTTCCGTCCTCCCGGGTTTTTTTAAAAAGACTTGATTGGCCAATCAAGTTCAACCAGCCCACACCAGGGGGCACTCTGGCCAATCACAGGCATCGTAGAGAATACATACCTAAGAACAACATGACCTGAAACTCCAGTTTCAGGTCAGCCCTGAAGAAGTGAACTGCAATGTTCACGAAACGTCGGCAACATTCATAGTTTCGCACACGATTGAAACCCGAAAAATCTTTGAATTTTTAATTTAAATTTATTATAATGGATCATCGTGAAAGTCTTAAATCTATTAGTATAAAGTAGTATTTTTCATGTATTAGAACCAATTTGCATTTAAAAACCCGCAAAAAAATAATAATTAGCGCTGTTCGGAATTGACTGATTTATTTGTTCTTAATGGTTTTTATTCCAAACTATGTTTTATTTATCTTTATTTATTTAATTATCTGTTAATCTATTTATTCTCAAACGCTTTGAATTTTAACCTTTTATGAATATCATTTCTTATATTCTAATTTTATAATTACTTTCTCTTCCATATGATTCATTCTATTAGCAGTGTATTGTATTTCGGCGAGTAGGCTTGCTGACTGTGTGTGAGTGTTTCGTTCAACACGTCATTCGTCGTGGCACAAGTGAACACGGAAGAGCCTTAATTCTTCCTTTCGTGAATCAAGACGGGCTAAATAATTATTAATATACCAGTACTTATTTTTTGAATAAAGACGGCTCTGAGTGGAACATTATTAGTTGGTTTCAACTTATCCATCAACTTATTGTCTCACCTCCTTTTTTAATATCATACATAAACGCTATTCAGAATGAAATGCCTAAATCTACTTCACAGTTTTAAAAAGTTTTTATATTGTTAAACACTCGTGGACATTTTTTGGTCCTTCGAGCCGGATACTCATTGTTGCATTCTGGCAAGTTCGCAAATGCTTAACTTTCTGGTGCACCTTACTGCAAGTCTATGTGAGTGCAGTTGTGACAATTGGACAGAGTTTACTGACAGTGTTCCTCCCGGTACTATTCGTAGTGACTTGTGAACGTTATGGATTGCAATGTTAAAGTTGAGTGCATTGCAAACGGATAACTGCATAAACTAGAGAAAATCGAGAGAATAATCGACTTTCAAAGGATGTATCCAGGTTCGTAAGTTGCTTATTCGTATATTTCGATATGCCTTATCTCTCAACGCGTGGCTGCCCTTGGTAACGAGGCTTGTTTACTATTCCGGAGGAATATCAATCTCAACGTAGAAATGATAATTAATTGAAAATGTTGTGAGACTATAATTTTGAAATAATATTTCGCGAATGAGTTTTTGGATTGAGTCAGTGAAACCAGTGCTAATTGGCAAATAATCGTAGCTTCTTTATTGACAATTAATCAATTGCCCACGTGTTCGTTCGAAAATTGTCTCGTGAATTTCGCAGTTGTTGGTTGATCGATATGAGAATAAGCGAATTCTAATTAATTGTCACTTATCGGCTATTTTTTCATTTGCGGCCTCTGTCAGTAGAATCAGCTCCCGGTCTCAAACAGTTGGTCAATACCGCGATAGAAAATTTGGAAGCTCTCAAAGCATTAGGTTGTTCGATTGACGACACATCATCTGTTTGCACATCGCGTAACAAGACCTCGGGCTAAGGGTCTGTTACCTACAGCTATTCTACGAGTCACATCAAGTAATGGTACTTCAGAGTTAGTGTGCGCTCTCCTTGATATCGTTTCTGAAGTTTCGCTTGTTTCAGAATCTCTCGGACAACGTCTCTGGCTGTCTCGCTCAAGTTTTCACTTAGGCCCTCTATCTGTAGGTAAAAAACATGCGTATATGACAAACGGTGCCGTCTCATGCATCTTATCACCATACTTTATATCTGATTTAGAGTATCACTTAGATGCGATCGTGCTTCCGCGTTTAACTCCATATCTTCCACATTTTCAAGCGGATCCTGGAGAATGGCCTTACATTTCTGGATTGCGTCTGACGGATCCAGATTTCGGTAGCGATGGGGTGATCGAGGTGGTCATAGGAGCAGATGCCTATTCATATTTACTTCTCCCTAATATTCGTAAATTAACTTCTACCGCTCCTGTTGCTCAGGAGACCTATTTTGGTTGGATCTTATCAGCAAAAACTAAAGGAAATTCACCAACAGCTTCCAGCTATGAACCTAACACAGCCGTTGGAATGCATATTTCCTTACAGGAAGACGTGACTTTTGATATTCAGAAATGTTGGGAGGAACTGGAGATTTCCCTTAAAATCGTGTTGACAGCTGATGATCAGGAGTGCGAGGATTTCTTTGTTTCTACTCATTCTCGCACACCTGAGGAGGGAAGGTAAGTGGATTGGCTTCCGATGAAGCGCAATTTGCAATCGTTCGGAAATTCATATCGCCCAGCTCTTCGAATGTTGCATCGCCAGGAGCATCGCCTCACGCGTGACGTGACTCTTTTTGAGGCTTATGGTAAGTTCCTCGAAGAGTATCTCACTCTTGGTCACATGGTTCCAGATAATGACAATTCGGTTCGTCGTAGTAGTTCTCGATCATTTTACTTATCACATCACGGAGTTTGGAAGACTTCAAGTACAACTACTAAGCTTCGAGTGGTCTTCAATGGTTCTCAGCGAACAGAAGTTGGAATTTCGCACAACGAATGCTTCCACGTTGGACCTACTATTCTATACCCAACTTGATGGATATTTTACTTCGTTGGAGACTCCATATCATCGTTGTGTGTGCTGATGTGGAGAAGATGTACAGACAGATTCAGGTGCATCGAGATGACCAAGATCTTCAACTGATCCTGTGGAGAAAATCACCCAAAGACCCAGTTCAAACTTTTCGTCTAACAACGGTCACATATGGATTGGCGTGTGCACCCTTTCTCGCTCTTCGATGTCTACAACAACTCGCAATTGACGAGGGACCACACTATCCTCTTGCAGCAAAAGCAATTCAACAAGGGACCTACGTTGATGATGTAATTACAGGTGCGGATACCTTGGACGAAGCCATACTTCTTCAGAATGAGTTACATCATCTATTGAAAGTGGGCGGTTTCCCCCTTCGAAAGTGGATGTCAAATGATCCTGAATTATTAAAGAAAATACCAGAAAAACATCAGACATAATCGCAACCTAAGTCTCTTCCAACTCAACAATCTGTTCATATGCTAGGTCACAATTTGAAACCGAAGAAAGATGTCTTCACATTTGATATTGATCTGCCAGCTTATGTGCCTGTCGTAACAAAACGATCAGTTATCAGCCTGATAGTTCAACTGTTTGATCCCCTGGGTTGGTTGAGCCCAGTGATTATTACAGTCAAGATCTTCATCCAATTGCTGTGGCTCTCAGAGATTTCTTGGGACGATCCTCTTCCGATTAATGATCACAATCCATGGCTTGAATATCGAGACAATCTTCGGTATTTTTCAGGGATTGAGATACCTCGTTGGATTGGATTTCGTTCGTCCTCTGGTTCCTACGAACTGCACGGATTCTGCGATACCTAGGAAAGAGCTCACGCCGCTGCTCTCTACCTTCTCGTCATGTCGGCATCTGGAGAATCTGAAGTGTCACTCGCGGCTTCAAAATCTAAGGCGGCTCCCGTAAAGCAGTTGAGTTTACCGCGACTTGAGCTATGTGGAGCAGTTCTATTGGTTCACTTGATGCAGTATGTGCAACAGGCATTCAAGTTTGATGTTCCTGTACATTTAAGGAGCGATTCAACTGATACTCTTGACTGGATTAATGGACATCCCATGAGATGGAAGACCTTCATAGCGAATCGGGTGTCCGAAATTCAAACGACGCTTCCTTCAGCAAACAGGCATTATGTACCATTAACGAGTAATCCAGCTGATTATGCATCGCGAGGTATTCCTGCCAAGAACTCAGCTTTTTTTTCACTCTGGTGGAAAGGAACAGATTGGTTGACGTCATCGTCCATCTGGCCAGTCCGACCTCCGTCAAGGAAGAAGAACAAAGTGGATACGGAGGAACGAGAGGTGCAAGTCAACACAGCCACCATCTTTCCAGTATTGTGGGACCTTCTTCATCGATTTTCTACATCAGAGAAGCTTCTACGAAGTACAACTTGGATACTGAGATTCCTGCTATACCGTCATCATCCATCAGATCCGATAAAACCAGTGTTGACACCCTTAGAACTTCATTCTGCAAACCTGGCCTGGATTCGACATGAACAACATCATTATTTCGGAGCTGAAATCAAGAACTTGACGTCAGGGAAAAAGATCTCTCCAAAGAATAAATTGGCTCGATTAATACCTTACCTTGATGCTAAACAGCTACTACGAGTCGGAGGTCGCTTGAAAAACTCTATTCTGAATCCAGACGAGAAACACCCTCTCATTCTTGCTTCGGAATCTTCGCTAACGACACTACTTGTCGATTACCATCACCAACGTTGTCTTCATGGCGGTGTTCAGCTGACCCTCGGAACCTTGAGACAGCAGTACTGGATTCTGAAAGGTAGATTTGTTGTCAAAACTTTCATTCATCGCTGCTTGCCATCTTCGTCAGAGAGCCGCCACCTCTCAGCAACTAATGGGAGATCTTCCAGAAATTCGTTCAAGTCCAAGTAGACCATTTCTACACACTGGTGTGGATTATGCTGGACCTATTCGCCCTCGTAACACCAAGGGTCGTGGCCATAAATCTTATTGGTGCACTTGGAAGTAGTGTCCGCCTATATGGCAAATGGTTTCCTAGCGGCCTACACCAGATTTGTATCTCGTCGTGGAATAAGCAAAACATTATCCAGTGACCAGGGAACCAACTTCATTGGTGCTGACACCAACCTTCGAGCCATGTTTACATCAGCCTCAAAACAATCAAAATTCGTCGCTTCAGTGCTTGCTGCTGATGGCACTGAGTGGAGATTTAATCTACCGGGTGCACCTCACTTTGGCGGACTTTGGGAGGCAGCTGTAAAGTCTTCTAAACACCACATTCGACGAGTCCTCGGGTTTAGAACTTTGACCTTCGGGGAAATGAGCACCTTTCTTTCTCAAGTGGAGGCTTGTTTAAATTCTCGTCCTCTGCAAGCCATGTCTGATGACCCTGAAGATCTCAGCGTGCTTACTCCAGGACATTTTTTAATCGCAGAGTCTCTCAACAACATTCCGGAGCCGAATTTGCTTGAGATGCCTGTCACTCGCTTAACTCGTTGGCAGCTTGTTCAGCAAATGCAGCAGCATTTTTGGCACTGGTGGTCATCTGATTACCTAAAGGAACTGCAACCCCGATCGAGATGGAGATCAACCTGTCCATCGATGGAGATTGGTGACCTCGCTCTCATTCGAGATGAGAATCTTCCACCCACCAAATGGGCCTTGGGCCGTATCATCGATCTACATCCAGGATCTGACGGTCATGTGCGTATAGTGCCGCTTCGCACCAAAGGTGGTGTTTTGGGAAGGCAAATAGTGAAGTTGTGTCTCCTGCCAAAGGCAGTGAAGGAAGTAGTGTGGTTTTTTTTGTTTACAAATCGATTTCCTTATTTTTATCATGTTTCAGTTTCTGTGGTATGTCATGAATGCATGTATGAGGTTATCTTCATTGTTCATTTCGTCCAAATGAAGTGGGCAGAATGTTCAGAATTGACTGATTTATTTGTTCTTAATGTTTTTTATTCCAAAATATGTTTTATATATCATTATTTATTTAATTATCTGTTAATCTATTTATTCTCAAACACTTTGAATTTTTTCCTTTTATGAATATCATTTCTTATATTCTAATTTTATAATTACTTTCTCTTCCATATGATTCATTCCATTGGCAGTGTATTGTATTTTGGCAAGTGGGCTCGCTATTGAGAATGAAATGCCTTAATCTACTCCACAGTTTTACCAAGTTTTTACATTGTTAAACATTCGTGGACAAGTGCCAAAAACTCGCAAACCCCATTTTTTCACTTAATGGGGTTTTTTTGGGACCCTATAAAACAGACTTATGGAGGTGATATTCAAAAAGTAATAGTTTATTTTCTATTCTCTGGCTAATTGTAAAAAGAAATGTTGTGTTTCAACTCGATTCAGCTAATATTGACGATTGTGAATTACATTTACAAAAGCGTCTTTCTTTCTAATGGGAAATATGTGTTCAACTACATCGGACTTGAGCGACCTCTAAATAGGACTTTTTTTGTAACAAAAAAATTAATTCATTTCTTTGTGGATTCGAATAATTTTTCGGGCGATATACATGAAAATTCGAAAAAACCCATTTTGAACCACCCTAGTCAGTATTAAAATTCATCCTGATCCATTTTTTTACAGAATTAAGTTCTCAAGTCGGCAAATATCCTGTCAAGGCTCCTGGTTCACGCATTTATCATCACACGCCAGTAATAAGATTAGTCTACCACACTTTTCCTAAAGATAATACCCATAAGTTGAAAGAAGGAAGTGGAAAATACAACCATATATTTTCCACTCGACCATTTGCTACAATAGTACAAGATGATTGGATCGTTGGAAAAATAATATTCTATAAAGATCGTGATACAAATGTGCTTCGGGGCTTATTTGATGCACTTCACAGACGAGTTAAAGTACATGTGCTAACCGACGAAGAAGAACTCATGACCAAGAAAGAAAGGGAGGAGATATATCCTGTAGATAAACCTTTCAATATGGCTTTGCTAACACCGGAAAGTGAATTACAATCAGGTCATAAAGCTTCGTCGTCACATCAACGCCCAGTGAGCACAAATGTTCAGGAGCCAACTAACGTTCCAAAAGAGTCTAATGTCCCAAAGACGATTTAGGAAAAAGGTGCCCAGTATCCTTCTATAGTAGTTAGTTACAAAATAATTCTTTAACAATGCAAGTAAAATAAATATTAAGAATTTTAAAGTAGATTAAAATCAAATTCAAAATCCTATTTAACGTCCAACAGTCCAGTTAATGTATAGAATTCCTGAAAATAAAAACAAGAATCCGACGACCAAATCAAAAGCACCATCAAATGCTCCTATTGTAATTAAAAATAAAAACAAAATTTCTTAAAAAAAAAAAATTTCTTTGGACAAAAATAAAAAAAGAGGAAAGAAATATGTGAAAGCAACCAACCAATTCCCCTTGCTTCTCTTCTTCGATTTCTTTCGTCTTTTTTATTTTCATTATTATCAAATCACAATGCAAAAACATTCATAATATTTACCAACGTTTCGGTGCTCATACATTTTGTGGTGGTTGTCCAAATTTGATCGTTGGATTCTTGTTTTCATTTCCAGGAATTCTATGCAAGTAAAATAACAAAAACAGAAAGTAAAAATTGTTTAAAAACTTAAGATTATGAATTCCTATCTATTCTAGAAGTCGAATTTTTTTTGTGCATTTTTTTTACAGGTCATCCGAAGATACCGTAAGACGATTTGGGGGAGGAGAGTTTGGTCCAATCTTACTGTTTCTTATTAATTAACAAAGTAGTTCAATTTTTGAAACAAGTAGTTGCGAATTTTCAAATAAAAAAGATGAACTCACAATAGAAAATATAATAGTTGATATTTTAACCAAGGGAAGATTTTCATTTTAAATCAGAAACAGTTGAATTCTGCCAAAAAAGAATAAATTGCAACAAAATATTTAAATCATCAACAAAGAAAGATTTTTCAGTCAATAAAGAAAAAAATGCATCCAAAATGTAGAAGTTTCAAGTCAAAAAAGATTAGTGTTTAACCAACAAGATTAATTTTCTACTATAAAAGACAAATTTTTAACAAAATTCATAAATTTTAAACCAAAAAGTGGAATTTTAAAGCTCAAAAGACAAGTATTTTTACAAAACAGTTGAATTGTTAATCAAATAATTACATTTCCATCCAAAAAGATAAATTTTCAACCAAGAATATTTTTTTACCAAAAAAGACGAGTTTTCAACAAAATACGTAAATTTTTAACCAAATAGTTGAATTTTCAACCAAAAAGATTAATTTTCTACCAAAAAATAAGAATTTTCAACAAATTACATACAATTTCAAGCGAATAGTTGATTTTTTAAACTAAAAAGATCAACTTTTAACAAAAAATGGAACCGTTAAATTTTCATTGAAACAAATTAATTTTTAATATAAAAAAGCGAATCAACAGCGAATTCAACAAAGAAGTTCATTTTCAATCTAATAGTTATATTTCAAGTTACAAAATTAGTTTTTAACCCGAAAAATAAATATTTGAAACTAATAGTTGAATTTTTAAACTAAAAAAATCGATTTTTTACCCAAAATAGAAAGTAGTTCAACTTTCAATGAAGAAGTTGAATTGTTAACCTTAAAATATTAATCTTCAATAAAAAAAAATAATAGTTAATATTTCAACAAGCACAGATTTTAATTTTAAATGAGACACAATATATTAATATACGAAATTTCGAATAACGAATTTTTAACAAAATGCATAAATTTGTAACTAAAGTGTACACTTTTCAACCAGGAATATTAATTTCCTTCCAAAAAAGACGAATTTTCAACCAAATAGTTGAATTTTTAGTCTAAGAAAGATCACTCATCACCCAAAAATGGAATAAATAAATTTTCAATGAAAAAACAATAATTTTCAATTTAGAAAAGGGAATTTTTTCCAAAACAGTTGAATTTTTAACACAAAAATATAAATTTTCAACAAAACAGTTCATTTCCAAACAAACAGTTGAATTTTCTACTAAAATTATGAATCTTTAACCAAAAAAATTAATTTGCACGCGCTTTTAGGTTTTTTATGAATGTGAACACTATAATGGAAAAATATAAATGAAGTCGAATTTATCGCCTTATTATATTCAATTTGAGAAGTTCTTTTAAATCATTGGGAGAAGAAAATTCACAATCGCCCCTTCCAATAAATTTTCTGGATCCGCCCTTGAGAGAAACCTAACCTTCTGCTTTTAGATCACCACCACGTAATTCTTAAAAATATGTTACTTCGCTTTATATCAATTAATTCTTGTTGTAAGGTTAATAATATTTGCAATTTAAAACATTTTATGAATGTCTACTTCTTTTTTCCTTTTGTAACACTCAACCATAATTGGTTTTTTGTCCGACCCCCCTTGAAAACGCGCCATTGCATGCACGTGAGGCAGGCGTAATGTGCCCGCTTCCAGCCCAGTGACGTTACACATGCGCACTCCGCCGCCAGGCCAACATGAAACTTTACGCCCGCTACATAACACTTTACGCCCGCTACATAAAACTTTACGCCCGCTACACATACACTGCATCACGCAAGTGCGAGTATAAATGAAATTATCTTTATCTTTAAAAAAATTGTATCGCTGCACCCACAGTCTCCCTTCTGCAAAGTACGCTATTTCTTTCTTTCACTTATAATCTAAAATTGTCAAGTACACCAAAAATATTCTATCTGCTTAACATGCTTGTTTTCAAGAAGGGTAGGAGAAAAAGTATGGTGTGTATCAAGGGCGTACGGCTATTTTGCCTCGTGCGACTGCCGACCTCGCTTCGCTCGGGCCGCAAGTTTACACTCGTCAAAATAGCCTTCTTTACGCCCTCGATACACAATATACTATTATCTAACGCTTATTTTAACTTTAATTATGTATTTTGCATGTATAATGCGTCATCAACACAGAAAAAACAGAAGTTAATTTTTTTGTATGTAATTTTCAAGTAGGTAAAGTTGAATTTTTCCCATAGAAAGAGGATACGATAAAGTCGACATAGTAACCATAACCTATATCCTATATTACCCTTACCACGTAAGGGTAATTTTGATTGCAGATAAAGATTACATTTCATTTTTTCTGTGAATGTACAATATATAAATAATAAATATTAGAACGATATACTGTAATAAAATGTATTAATATCAAGTATTAAGTAGAATGATTTTTACAGTTTTTTTATCGTCTTTGATCTTTAACGGTGAATAAAAACTTTTGGATTCTAATTGAATTTGGTGATTGAAGATATACGATAGCAGTATTCTACTAACCTTAAAATGATTCCTATAAATTGATAAATGGGTGACCAAGCATTTTCCTCGTGAAATATGCGGAAACATAATGATTGGCCACAATATCTGAAAAGCAAATTACTAATTTTTTTTTCTTCAAAAATTCAGTTAGAGGCTAATTATTGTGCTTTCAAAATCAGTAATATGTATAACCACATTTCAGTAGCCAATCATACAATAGAATTGGCCTGTGCTAATCACTATGTTGTCGTGGCCAATCACTGTGTCAATCTTTTTAAAATGTATTATCCATCTGTGTATCTACGAGTTTCGTTCGACGCCTATAGTGTTTTTTACAAATTGTTAAACTAGAAAATATTCATTGCATTTTTGTTAGCACTCAATAATATTTTGAAAATCGATTTTTTATAGTATAACTTTTTTCATTAGCATAATTCAAAGTTGATGAAACAATATAAAAGATTCCTTGGTTCGAGACGAATCGATTGACCTATAATATTAAAACATTTTATCAAAGAGTAGGGAAGTTATGGTAATTTATATATTTTGAAAATCGGTTTTTATAGTAAAACTTTGTTCATTAACATAATTCAAAGTTGATGCAAGAACAGAAAAGATGTGTTGATTCGAGTTGAATCGATTGTCCTATAATATTAATACATTTTTTCTATAATTCGCGAAAAAGTGCCAGTTTTTCCACCTGTTTTTGGTGTAAATAGTTACCGATTTTTGCTCGATGACGTGGCGCATGCGCAGTGCCGACCTTTCCGGGCAACAGTGACAAAATTGGACAGATGCAGTGGAAAAAGTAAATGGACAGTGATAAAAGTGAGGCACAGTGGAAAAAGTAAATGTTATTTCGGGTGGGTTCGTGCTGCCTCGGGTGGACTCGTGCATCGTGCGCAGCCAACTTCATTCTATTTTCCGACTGTCGTCCCTAACCTAAAAGCAATTTCCTGAAAAGTCTCGAGTTGTGTATTTTGTATGTACTTTTGTCACTTGGCAAAAGCAAAAAAACACCGTCAGTTTCTCCGAAAATACTGTGCTTGGTTTTTTTCACGAAAAATCGGAAGTTTTGAAGCCCTCAACTTTATGGGCCAACTATTCAATTGTGAGAACAAGCTTATTATTACTGCCATATTATTGCCATGGTTTTGATAATTGCCACTGTCATTGTTGCGTCAATCGACAAAAAATCGCCTTCTTTTTACACAAAAAACAGGTAAACAAAAACTAGCACTTTTTAACAAATTATAGAAAAAGTATCGTGTCCCACACATTGAAAAAGCGACGATTTAAAACTCGTGTGATAGCCACCCTCGCTCCGCTCGGGTAGCTAACTTCACACTCGTTTTAAATCTCTCGCTTTTTCAACTTGTAGCACAATATACTATTATTGAAGAGTAAGGAAGCTGTGGTAATGCATAATATTTGGAAATATGGTTTTTTATAGTAAAACTTCTTTCTTCAACATAATTCAAAGTTGATGCAAGAATATAAAAGATTCCTTGGTTCGAGACGATTCGATTGACCTACAATATTGATACATTTTATTAAAGAGTAGGGAAGTTATGGTAATTTATATATTTTTAAAATCGATTTTTATAGTAAAAATTTTCTCATTCTCATAATTTAAAGTTGATGCTAGAATAGAAAAGTTGTGTTGATTCAAGACGAATCGATTGACCCATAGCATTGATACACTTTATTGAATATTAAGGAAGTTATGCTCATTTATGATATTTGAATCATCTGTTTCAAACAGAAAAACTTTTTTCATCGACATAACTCAAAGTTGACGCATGAATAGAGAAGACTTTTTGATCATAAATTTTCAAACAGAGTAATTCTCACAATTTTTTTAAAGAAACCATAAAGCTGGGAAAGGGATAGGGTGCGACAGAACTTTTCCCTTCCCTTTTCCAGCTCGAAAAATTCTTATTTCGAATACAAAATTTGATTTGTCTGATTTGGCTTTGTGTTAAAAAATTTTGTTGTATTATTTTGTAGTTTTGCATTTTCTGTGAATTTCTATTTTTAAATTGATCAAAATGAAGACTTTGCTTTGTCTATTATTCAAAAAAATAACTAATGCTTCCTTTATGAGGAAGCTAATACATTTGCTAACGGGAAGCAAAGTGATCGTGAAATGAGCCCCATATAATTATAAATACAAACAAAGTGGAAACACTCGAAATCGAATTCACAGCTAGTTCCACATGCTGGGCTTTATCATCTATTTAATAACGTTGAATATATTTTGTTATATCTGTAACGTTGCCTGTGACAGATTTTGAACGGATATTAATGTACGATTAGAATTAGTTAAAGATAACTGTTATTTTGAAAATATTTAAACCATTTTTCAAAACAAATATACATTTCAAACAGTTTTTCATGAATAGGCTTAAAAATGCAAATTTTAATATTTTTTCATGAAGTGGCTTTCTAGTTTATTGCTAAAAAATTAAGCCTATTTGTATTTGTTTACAGAAATCGTTTAAATATTTTCTAAACAGTAGGTATTTTTAATTCATTGTAATCGCACATTAATATCTGTCATATTAAATACAAAAGCTATGGATTTTAAATAGCTAATGAATGCAAATCACGAAAAAATGACTTTCGTTCATTAATTTGTTTATAACATAACAAAAATTCGTTTTCTTACCCTAACCCACTGGAAATTAGTTTGTCTTAGTTATTACATTGATTTAAGACGGGTTTTAATGAATTTGAGAGACTCAAAGTTGTAAACTTGAGTTCTGATCTTCAAAATTATCAAAATTAAAGAGTTTTTATTTATAGATCTTTGAAATTAAAGATTTTTCATTTGTAAATCTTCAAAATTGAAGAATTTTAAATTGCAATTCTTGAAAATTTAAGAATTTTCAATTATAAATCTTCAAAATTTTGAATTGTGTAACTTTAAAAAAATGCAGAAATGTAAAATGGAAATCTTTACAATTGAAGAGATTTAATTTTCACATTTTACAATTAAAAATTTCGGTAATTTTGATGACTTACATTCGAAATTTCTTCAATTTGGAAGATTTAAAATTAAAAACTTGACCTTTTATTTCCAAAATCATCCAAATTTAAGAATTTTTATTTATACATCTCTAAAATTCAAGAGTATCCAATTTCTATAAAATAAGAATAATAAAGATATACGATAGAAAGAATGAGAAGAATAATAAAGATAAAATAAGACTTTCTTTCAAATTCTTTAAAATTGTAGAAATTTTAATTGTATATCTTTAAAATGGAAGAGTTTTTAATTTTGAGAATTTAAAATTAAAAATAACAGAAATTTTAAGTTTTACCACTAAAAATTCTGTAATTTAAATGATTTACATTCTCATTCTAATGAGAAGGTATTGGTTTTATGTAAAATTTGACATGTCGGTTTTCATCAAATCTCCACGTTTTGAGACCCCCTGAGCTAGAAAAAACGATTTTTACGAAGGTGTCTGTCTGTCTGTAGTCTGTCTGTCTGTAGTCTGTCTGTCTGTCTGTCTGTCTGTCTGTCTGTCTGTCTGTAGCCACGATAACTTTCGAAAAAATGATCAGATTTGATTGAGCTTTAGCACACTTTTTTATGACCGAAAAATAGAGAACACATTTTGAAAATTTTTTAGACCATTTTTTTGGAAGATTTGAAAATTCTATGTAGGGTTATTAGTAGTACGCAAAATGAAGAACAAAATATTCTTATGACTTTTCGTGATAAAAAAAAAATTACTGGAGTTATAGCATTTTCAAAATTCCAAAAAACAAACGAAAATGAACATTTTAAGCCGAAAAACGCACGATATGAAAAAAAGTCAAGAGGAGAAAAACGTTGATTCCTGAACACCCTATAATATTTTCATAACAACTTTTTGAATTTTTTGAAAAATAAAAAATTCAAATTTTGATCGCACAAAAAATTAATGAAAAATCAAAAAAGCCATTTTGCTGTAAAACTATGCAAGATACCAGAAAAGGTCATCTCACCAAAATTGTGCACCTAAGAAAGATCTACAAATTTCTTATCATTCACTTTTTGATATAAGGCGTAGTTTTTGTTTTATTCGTAAAAAACAGCATTGAAAATAGAAAAATCAAATTTTCAGACGAATATTACCAGCTACGAAAAAATGACCGAAACAAAATTTGTTCATCCAAGGAAGAGGTACAAATTTATTGCGACTCATGTTTCGATAGGATGCGTGGTTTTTGTTTTATTCGTGAAAATAACATTGACAGTAAAAAAAATCAAATTTTTGAAAAAACAATGCAAGGTACGAAAACATATAAGTGAACAAAAATTGTGCATTCAAAAAAGACTTACACACCCGTAATCAATTTTTGTGGTAAGAATATATTCAAAATGAAAAAATTAACTTTTTTGATAAACGGCACAAGCTAAAATAAAATGTTAACTAATAAAATTTGTCGCCTGAATTATATCATTACTTTTCATATGAATTTAAATACAAATTTAGTAATTTGTATATGAAGAACATATAACACGAAGCACAAAGTGCGCGCTCAGTGTATTTACCAAATCGCACGCCGTAAGTGCGCTCAAACTTTTTTGTTTCTATCATACGGTTCAAATGATTTTCAAATCAAATATCGAGCGCGAAGCGCGAGTGTCTGGATGAGAATGTGTTCCTTAAGGTCGATAGAACCTTGAGTAAATAAAGTTCCTTTTCAGTCTAAAATAAAAATAAATTTAACAATCACTTAATATGTAGAGGTTTTGATAATTTTATAATATTTGCAAACAAACTTTTTCTTTTCATCGAAGTCGAACACGAAGTTCAAAAATCTAGAGGAACCGAGCGTAAAGCGCGATGTAGATACGCCCGAGCGCGTAGCGCGAGGTGAATACATAATCGAGCGCGAAGCGCGAGATCCAACAGTCGCGCGCCATAGGCGCGCTCAAACTTGCAAGCGAAGCGAGCCGCGCGCGAAGCGCGCCATGAGAATGTGCCCGCGAAGCGGGCAGATTTTTTTTATCTGGAAGATCTAGAATTCAAAACGTGACTTTTGTTCGTCAAAATTATTCAAATTTGAGAGTTTTTAATTATACATTTTTAAAATTGAAGAGTTTTCAATTGTGAATCTTCAAAAATGAATTAGTTTCACAAAGATGTTCAAAATTTTAGGATTTTAAACGTGAACGAATTTTCAATGTTAAACATTTTAAAAATGGATCAGCATAGAAAATGGAAGACATCAGTAAGACTCAGAATTCAAGAAAGTCTTTTAAGAACATCTCATTACGATTTAAAATTCCACATTAACTTATTATTTTTTTCTTTGCTTTCAATTCCTGCTGGGATAAGATCTTATATTTAAATGAAAGTTACAGATTACTGAAAGCCGATGTAGCTATTTTAATATTTATTTTAATTTATGATTAATAACTACGTTCTATAGTACATTCAATTGCAGCATATATTTTAATTTGATAATTAGGCAATCAAAATAAGAAAGATGCAATAAGCGCGCGTAGCTCGCTATTTTTGTTAGCATGCTAAAAATCTTTACAAACTGTGCGGAAAAAGATTCGAACTCTTGAAGCTAAACTTTTTCGTTTGAAGTTATAAAAACTGAAATATAAATTAAAACTCAAAGTGGAACTTTTTTTAATTTTGTATTTTTGAAATCAAAGCTTAATAGTATATTGTGCATTGAGTGGGAGAAGTTGGCGATTCTAGAAGAGTGTGAAGTATGCCACTAGTGAAAAAAGTAATCTCACTTCGACCTTTGTGACGTCATCAGTTGAGGAATGGACAACTTCATCGTCTCGAGACGAGCCTCCGAAGTCGCATTTCGATCGCGGGTGTTGGACGAACATTTTTTTATTCAAATGCTCAATAATTTACACGTATAAAATGGAAGCTTTTAACACTTATCAATTGAACAATGTTAAATGAAATTCCGTTACACTGCAAAATAAAAAATTGTAAACTTGTATAAATTGTACAGTTCAAAAATTCAAAAAAATATAAATCGACGCCATCATTTTCAGTGCTGTAAATTGAAGAATGAATCAACAAATTTTTAAATTTTCAAAATTATATCATTTTAACGAATTTTAAGTTAGAAACATTAAAATTTGAAAGATTATAATTTTTTTTAAACTGAACACTTTTTAAATTAGAAGTTAAATTATTTTTATTTGTATTCGTTACAAATTAATAATTGGGTGATTGTTATTTATACATCAAAATTTGTTTTGAAACCTTTTCAAATATTCTCTAAAAATTTTTTTTTTTCAATCAAAAATCAGCTCAAGTTTTCCCATGAAACGTGAGGCTCTTAAAACGACTTGGGTTTTCGCCAGATCCATAATACGTCTACAAAAATGCATTGTTCAATGTAATATTCTAAGCAGATAATCTAAAGATAATTATACTGGCCGGAACAGAGAGCTTTTTTTGAAAAATGTTCTTGTTTTGTTGTTTTTTTTGTAATTGAAAATTAAGTATTTTTTGCGCTTGTAAAATTCAACACGCTAGCTAATAGTGTATGTCGGGCTGCATTTAGCCAGTATAATATAACACAATAATAAAAATAAATAATAATATGTAATGAAAATTTTTCGAAAATATATATAATATGAAACATGATATCCTCCTTTAGGCTGGTAAGAAAGTTACTATTTTTGTAACTTACCATCGAAATTGAGTGCAGTGTTTAAAATAATAAATAAATAACAATAAATTGAAAAAGTAGATATTCATCAAATATTTCTAAAACCTTTATGAAGTATTCGGGTACGTTTATTTAAAAAAAATGTTCTTCTATAAGAGTGTATCGAGCAAAAGCTGTAACCTCAAAATTCAATTGCCTCACTTTACTCCATAAATACTTGTTATTATTATAGATTAGCAGTTCGAACTCGAAAGTTCATTGCCTCATCTACCCGAGACCGCCACACATCTCTATCTTGTGCATTCTCCATCCAGTTTAAGTAATCATGTCCTAGTTCTTTTAGATCATCCCTTACATTTTTCTCCCATCTGTTTCTCGGTCTGCCTAGGGGTCTCTTACCAGTCGGTCTCCCTCTTAAAACTTGCGCCACTGTTCTTTCATTGCCCATTCTTGCTACATGCCCCGCCCATCTTAATTTACGCGCTTTCATTACTCTATTAATATTTGCTGACCCGTAGAGAGCGTGCAGCTCATCATTATGCAGTTTTCTCCACTCGCCGGTCTCTTCGTCCCTTTTTGGACCATAGATTTTTCTAAGTACTTTATTCTCGAAAACTCTAAACCTATTCTCTTCTCCTTTCGTCAGCGCCCACGTTTCACACCCGTACATGACGACCGGCATTATTATCGTTTTGTAAATTCTTACTTTGATGTTTCTAGATAGCGATCGCGATTTTAGTAGCGTGTTTGCTGCATAATAGCACCCATTGCCAGCGTGTAGCCGCGCATTGATTTCCGTTTTAATCTTATTTTCGCTAGTTATAATAGACCCGAGGTATTTAAACTCGTTAACCCTTTCGAATTTCATATTTCCGGCCATTAGATCCCCGTCTTGATTACTTTGTCCGGACCTGACGACGGTCATATATTTTGTCTTCGATTCGCTAACTTCCAAGCCAATCTCTTTGGCTTTTGCGATCAAGATTTCTGCATTTTTAGCTACCGTTTCTTTATCATCCCCTCGTACGTCGAGATCATCCGCATATCCAAGAATTTGTATTACCCCATTGAGGGTAGCACCGGTCGGATTCGCCTGCACTTGCCTAACCACGTATTCTAAAACTAAGTTAAAAAGGACGCACGAAAGTGCATCGCCCTGTTTCAGGCCATCGCGGATCGAAAACTCTTCAGATAAACTACCGTTTACGCGTATTCTACCCTTACTGCCGCTTAAGCAAATTTCGATAAGTCTAACCAATTTTCTTGGCACACCCAAGAACTCTAGGATCCAGTACATTCGCGCGCGTATGATAGAGTCGTAAGCTTTTTTAAAATCGATAAATAGCTGATGTACTGCTTCTTTAAATTCCCATTTCTTTTCTAACAGTTGTCTAATTGTAAACATTTGATCGCTTGTAGATCGGTTTCGGCGGAATCCACACTGGTAATCCCCAATGATTTCCTCGGCAAAAGGAGTTAGTCTACTTAGGATAACATTAGACAGGATCTTGTAGCACGAAGGCACAAGTGAAATTCCCCGATAGTTGTTACAGTTAGTTTTATCGCCTTTTTTAAAGATGGGAATAATGATAGAGGTATTCCATTCTTCCGGCATGCGTTCTGTTTTCCAAACTGCGCGTATCAATTTACAAATTTGCCTTGTGAGGCAAGGGCCTCCATTTTTTATCAGTTCTGACGGTAGGTCATCGATGCCCGCGGCTTTGTTATTTTTCAACTTCTTTATGGCCATTTCTATTTCTATATCAGTAGGATCGTTAATTAATAGATCAGCAGTGTAGATTTCGCCGAGATTACCTTCAACGGGGGCTTCGCGTACATTTAATAGTTTATCGAAATAATCTTTCCATAAATTCAGTCTCTCTGTCGCATCGGCTACTAGATTGCCATTTTCGTCCCTCATTACTTCCGTTCTACTTTGAAAGCCTTTCTTTATAAAATTGATTCCCCTGTACATCTCACGCGGGTTATTTTGTTTATTATGCGCTTCTATTGCTAGTATTTTATTCTTTTCCCACTCCCTTTTCTTGGATCTATAGAGCCTATTTGTACTTTTGCTAATCTCGAGATATTTCTTATGTGTTTGATCGCACTTATTTTGTAAACTACTTAGTCTGGCCTTCCGACGTTTCTCAAACCAGAGTTTGCACTCTTCGTCAAACCATGGTTTGCTTTTGGTTACTTTCTTAAAACCTATCGTAAGTTTCGCGGCTGCCTTTATCGCCTTTTTCGTATTGCTCCACAGGGTTTCCGGGTCCTCCTCGTGATTATTGTTATCGTCTCTCTGTTCTTGGAGAGCGTCGAAACTATTAGAAATCTCAACTTGGTAATTTAATGTTTCTGTTGCTGTTTTGAACTTATCTATATTGAAACGAACTGTTGGCTCTGTGCGGCTTGTTTTCTTACTTAACGCTAGCCTAGATCTTAGTTTTACTATCACGAGAAAATGGTCTGAATTTAAATCCGCTCCCCTATACGATCTTATATCGAGAATGTTTGTATGACGTCTTCTGTCAATTAGAACGTGATCAATCTGATTGTGAGTATTACCATCTGGTGATGTCCAGGTGGCCTTATGTATATTTTTATGCTTGAAATATGTGCTTTTGACAACGAGGTTCTTTGAAGCTGCAAAGTTTATTACTCTGGTTCCATTATAATTACTGACGTCATGCAAACTTTCTGATCCTATTGTAGGCCTATACATTGGTTCTTTTCCAATTTTCGCGTTGAAATCCCCCAATACTATTTTTGCGTCAAACGTTGAGAACTTGTCAAAAACCTGCTCGATTGTTTCATAAAAAAGATCTTTAGTGTCTTCGTCTTTGTCCTCGGTGGGGCAGTGCACATTGATTAATACGTGTTTGCTGAAATTACCCTTTAGTACAATGTATGATAACCGGTCGTTAATGAATTGCAGGTCGATAAGTGCTTGCGAAATTCGTTTATTAATAAGAAAACCAGTCCCCAGTCTTTGCCCCTTAGCTCCTCCCCAGTGCAAAGTATAGTTATCCCTAGAAATTGATGCGAAATGGCCCGACCAGCAGGTTTCTTGAAGTGCTATTAAGTCAGTTTTGTATTCAATTGCTATCTTAATGAGTTCGCTAAATCGGCCAGTTTTTAGACTACGCGCGTTTAGAGTTCCCATCCTTAGATCTTTAACTGTAGTTTTTTGTTTTTGCAAGTTAGCCATGGTAGTTTCAAGATAATCCGCACGTTAGGATCCTATTCCGATCGTAGGTGAGTTCACTGTCCCAGGAGTGATAACCCCCATACCTCCCTAGGTCTAAGTATGGGAGCTTTCCGACTCTGACAAGGATCATGTCAACTTGTCGTCAGACACATTACAGTTTCATCCTCGTACCCTAACGTCCCCCTGCAAGGCAGCGCGCCTACCGGCATCAATACCCCTTTGGCCCTATGCAGGCGAATCATTCCACACATCCCTTGCGGGCAGTGTCATCGCTGCAGTGTCCAATGGGCAGCAGGATTTTTCCCTTACAAGATTTTTAGTTTTGGTTCGGGTAGAGTTTCTAGGTGCGTACTCGCTGCACCTTGGCTTGCCAGAACCCACCCATTGTGTATGAACGCGAATGGGTGGGTCCCCCCAAGCCATGGTTGTCGTGTACCTATTTTTTACCAGTGCTAGATTCACCACACCCACGACTGGCTCCTATCGGCTGTGCGCGACTGCTTATTCTTGTATTCGCAGTTAACCTTGGGGGCCTTTCAGCCTTACGGGCCGTTCCTCTATCCGCAACCTGAGGACGCGCTACGTAATGGTGATAGGAAACCCACCGAGTAGAAATACTTGTTATACTATCAATAATAATAATAATAATCAGCGGCTCACATGGTTAGGCGCTTGGACTTCAAGTTAGAGATCCAAAGTTCGATCCCTGAGCCGGTTCCTCTGGAAATTTGTCTATGTACCTTTACTAAGGTTCTGGTAGTTCGGATCCCACCTTAAGCTGTAGGTCCCCTCATCATGCACTTGGCTGCAACACAGTCCATGAATGATGGTGTAAAACCCAGGATTTGACCAACATGTCAAATTAGGCACATTGCTCTTATCAGATCACTTTATTGCATTACAATAATGCGTCCGTGACTGATAATATATACTGGCACAGTCCCCAGTGCAGACTGCTAAAAAAAAAATAAAAAATTCAACTTTAAACAAAAAATGCCTTCGACATATTGGGCTGTAACCACCTTAAGCCTGAGACGTTAATGATAATAATAATTTCGACCGTCAGGCGAAAAGGAATCCGGTTCCAATTCCGGAACCCGGCAGCAGATCCGCATACAATTCGGGCTCTCGCAAGAGTGTTCGTCGGGGTAACCCAAAATGACTTGGAGCGCGCCGCGCCGTTGCGTTGGGGGATCCGGGAAGAGTTTTCTTTTCTGTATAAGCGTTCGAGTTCCCTGGAAACCTCTAGCAGGGAGATAGGTTTTGGAACGTGAAGAGCATCGCAGTTGCAGTGATGCCCGAATCTTCCCCTCGGACCTTGAAAATCCAGGAGAGGGCCACGTGGAGGTGTCGTGCCGGTTCGTACACATATCCACAGCAGATCTCCAAGTTAAAGAGCCTCTAGTCGATAGGCTAATGTAGGTAAATGAAGTCGGCAAATTGGATCCGTAACTTCGGAATAAGGATTGGCTCTGAGGAGCAGGGCGTGTCGGACTTTGTCGGGAAGCGGATCTGGCTGATGTGCCGGTCCTGGGCGAGGTGCATGACCCTCGGGTCGAGATCCGAGCTCGATCCCGTGCCTTGGCCTCCCGCGGATCTTCCTTGCTGCGAGGCTTCCGTGACGGTTTCGCCGTCGTGGTCGTCCTCTTCGGCCGCCATTCAACCCTCAACTCAGAACTGGCACAAGCTAGAGGAATCCAATTGTGAAATTGAAACAAAGTATTGCGATGGCCGTCGCGGGTGATGCCGCAATGTGATTTCTGCCCAGTGCTCTGAATGTCAACGTAAATAAATTCAAGCAAGCGCGCGTGAACGGTGGGAGTAACTATGACTCTCACAGTTGCTCTGGTTATCCGTCGGAGCGTAGCGACTCCGCTTGACAAACTAATACGAGTCTCGAGAAGGTACTTTACTTATATATTTAGGGAATTACTAGCTCTCCGGGGTTAGCCTATCTCCACCTTCATAAGTTCCTGAGCACCTATTCTTATCAATAGGATGGGTTAACGATGTTGTGGCGATTTAGATAGACGGGGTTCTCGGATGGCCCCCCACTGGATAACAACGTGCCAACTGGTTCGTCGATACCGGCTGCAGCAGCAGACAATCTGAGTCAAAGATTCTCATGCGATTTCGAGGGGTGCGGAAAGATTTGCAAGCCGAGTACTAGTCTGTTGTTACATAAGAGATGAATGCATCCAGAGGAGGAGATTTTGATCAACCCAATACAGGTTCCTTGCGAATTTGATGGTTGTAAAGAAATCTTGCCTACAAGGATCAGTATGAGACAGCATGTGAGAAGCAGACACCCGGAATTGATGGACAAAACAACAAACACCGGAAGAGTGAAGGAAAGATGGTCAGAAAGAAAAACTAAGGTGCTGGCACGAAGGGAGGCAGAACGGTTGGTGCAGCAGGAAAGGAAGGGACGTAGGATCAATATTAACATCCATTTACAAGCCGTATTTCTGCATAGAACCTTAGTGTCATTTAGAGGACATGAAAGGAACGCTGAGTATAAAGGGATAGTGTCTCAGATGTCAGCAGATATTGGTTGGAGCCCCCCCCCTTCCCCACCCTGAGAACATCACATCCTATAATATACACGAGCTGTGCGAAATATGTAAACAAACGAGGACTGACACTAAGGCTACTAGGTTGACTCATCTATCCCTTTACTTGCAGAAAATTCTGCCACATTTCGACCTAGGGCACATCGTAGGCCCGCAAGGCATACAGTTCAGCCACCATCTCGAATGAAAAGCAGTAGAAGCGAGTATGCGAAGACTCAGAAGGCATGGCTTCGGAATCAATCGATGTGTATGAAAACATCATTTACGACATAGCTACCACCATCCAGCCGCCCAGAGAAGTGATGGAACCTTTCTGGGCAAATTCCTGATACAGCGATCTCAGGCCATGCCCATCATGTCTGAGGTCTGAGGAAAAACGAAATCTTTCGGCTCCGATCACTAATGGAGATGTTATACGATTACGGAAGTTACATAAAACGGCAGCAGGATCGAACGGACTAACCAAGAAAGGCATTAGAAACTTTCCGAAGGAACTTCTATGTCTGTATAACCTGTTCATGTGGTATGAGAAGCTACCAACGTGTCTGCTCACTTGGGGAATTTGAGAAGGAGCCTGAACAGCACCGGCCTATCACCATTCCATCGGTGCTGGTGAGGGGCTTCCATAGCATTCTTGCAGGAAGACTGATCGCTGGAATGACGAATGATGATGAATGATGAATGATATTGACAAGAGGCAGAGAGGCTTTAGGAACATGGACGGTTGTAGGCAAAACACCCACCAACTTTACATGATTCTAAGACAACACTATCAGTCTTTAAAGCCTCTTTAGATCGCCCCCGCTAATATTGCCAAGGACTTCCCGTCAGTTTCTCAGCCCTCTTTATTGGAATGTATGAGATCGTTTGGTGTCCCATCGGAATTCGTTCGATATGTTGAGGGGGTGTACAGGGGTGGATACACGATTCTACAAGGGCAAGGATGGACCTCTGACAAGATCTACCCTAGGCGGTGTGTGAGGCAGGAAGATTCTCTCTCCCCACCCATTTTCAACATAATGACACATAGACTGTTAGAACGTCTATCGTCAGATGTGGGGGTCAATGTCGGAGAGAAAGATGCAAGTGCATCCGCCTATGTAGATGACTTGTGCTTATACGTCAGTACACCTGCAGGTTTGCAGGGCTCAATATATCGAATCAGTGAATTTCTCACTAGCTGTGGAATGTCGATTACCATCGACAAAAGATTCACACTGGGCTTTCGACCATCTGGAAGAGATAAGAAGATGACAGTTGACACCAACAATACCTTCGAGATTGGTGGGAGGAGATTGCAATCCATCAAAAGAGGAGACGAGTAGACAGCTTTGAGCGTACGTTACAATTGGACTGGGAGTGTCCGGATCAGCCCACAGCCAATGTTTTGGGCTGATCTGGAGGCAATAACAATAGCGGGACTCAAACCACAACAACGTTTGTTTGCCCTTAAATTTAACATAATCCCGAAGCTATACCATCAACTAGCGCTTGGGGACCTCCTCATCGGCTCCTTAAACAGAGTCGATTTGTTCATTAGATCGAAGGTTGAAAAGCGGCTAAATTTGCGCATGATGTCCCCAATGCCTATATCCAGTTGTCAGTCTGTGATGGAGGGCCCGTTGTCCCATCGCTATGATAGATGGCCTCCTTGCTCCGGCTGAACAGACTGAAAGGACTTAGGCAAGAAGGTCACCTTGGCCTTATGAATCAGTTCCTCGAGAAAGAGATCGCAATATGTGAGCATAGACTCACACACAATCGCGGTCGTATCACCCTACTCGGTGATGTTTATAAGTTCTGGGCTAACCAACTCTACAATGCTGTAAGTGTAGATGGAGGTGGTCTTAGGGACTCGGCCAATACATCAGGTCAGCATTACTCGGTGAGTGATGGTACAAGATTCTTATTTGGCAGGGATTTCATTAACTCCTACAGGTTAAGAATCAGTGCATTACCAACTCGATTTCGCACATCTCGAGGACGATTCAGGAACAGGAGTTGCTGGGCGGGTTGTCATCAACCTAAGACCCTAAACCATCCCAGTAAAAAGAAACTAATTGGGACGAATTGAGAAGAATTTGCCGGAAGCCCCCGTGAATCTTGCTTTGCGACTATCTCGAATTCAATATGGTGGTGAATTCGTGTAAATTCGTGAAAAGTAATAAAGTCTTCAAATATTCTATTCGCCCGAATTCAGCGAAAAATTTGCAGGGGATCTAATACATTTGAATTCGTCAACACGAATTATTTTCAGTGTCTGCCAATTCATTTTCATTCGCGAGATTTCAAGTCAAGCCCCAATTCGCCCGAATTCGCCAGCGCGAATACAGTTGAAGACTGGTCTATTCAATCGAATTCGTAAGCTATAACCAACGCGCTCGGCATCAAGGATCCGTTGTACATAAATATCAATGAGTCCCGTAGTTCAGTGGTCGCCCTCTGGACTTTATACACTTGAGATCAATGATTCGAGTCTCGAGGTATGCAATTTTTTAAATTTTTTTCGAAATGACCTCGACCACGAATTAAGGCGAATTGACACGCATTCAATTCGCCCTGGCCTAATTCGTTTCAACGAATCAGAAAGCAGAATTCGGGCGAATTTAAACATGCTAATTCACCGCAATCCTCCCGCATTAGTTTTTTTTTACTGGGATGTCCTTCAGATCTGTCACCGGCTTCCACGCCCTCGTATTAAAGCTAGCGAAGGTCTGCATAAGCTCGACCTTCTGGCGATTAAAGGTCTTAACACCATAGTCGTTGATGCACAGATTATTAGTGAGCAGTTTCATATTAGGACTGCTCATAATAACAAGGTCCGGAAATACGATCTCCCTCCTGAAAACATCTTCTTCGCCTCTGCAACCCTCAACTGGAAAGGTGTTTGGGACTCGCGCTCAGCACTTGACCCGGGGGGGGGGGGGGGTTCTGTCAGAAGGACTGCAAGATTGTGTCCTCTTGGGTGCTGATGGGAGGATTAGTAGCATTTAAGATCTTCAGCGCTGTAACCGGCCATCTTACAAGAGATCGCATGGAAATCGGATGACCAAAGGTGATATTGAGCTGCTATTGCTTTTGGGGTGACGCCTCCGCGTGAATAGGGGCGCAACAAGGGAGGAGTATTATATTATATTATTATATGATATATTACTCTAAGCGACGAAGAAACATCACTTGCAGATTTTATGCAACTTAATACTAGACCGGGTGACTGCAGACCGGTATACAGTGTTATCTAGTGTGTTGCATTTTACAGGAGCAAAAAAAACACTTAATTTTCAATTACAAAAAAAAACAGCACGAACATTTTTTGAAAAAAGCTATCTGTTGCGGCCGGAATAATTGCCTTTAGATTATGTGGTTAAAATATTACATTAAAAAATGCATTCTTGTCGACTTATTATGGATCTGCCGAAATCCCGAGAAGTTTTAAGAGCCTTAATCCTTTAACGGCCAAGTCTAGAACCTGTTGAATAAAAATCCTGAAAAAAATCAGAAATAATGTATGATCATTTTCTCATCGATTTTTGCAATAAATTTTTTTCTGATTTCTTTAACTTTTTCGGTTTATATTAAGTATACGATAACTTATAACCACCTCATGAGATGCGGAATAGACCACTTTGATCTACCATTTTACGAATATTATTTATTTTCTCCGAAGAAAAGACTGAAGAGGAGTCGCTATCTATCAGAATTATTGCAGATACACTTCAAAAACATAAATGTTCAATTTACGATTCAAGCTAATTGTTATTAATAATTTATATAAACAATTATTTTCATGCGGTGCTTAACCACAACAACAAAATTTTTCTTGATTAAGAATGCCTAAATATCTAGTAGGAGTAGTATTTAGAATGGAAAATAATCATTAGTTAACAATTACCATTATTATTAATATTCTAATAAACAAATTGTATTTTTTCGAATTATTGTATTTCAACAAATTGTATTTAGCAAATGTATTTGCTTCCTCATAGAGAAAGCATTAGTGATTTTTTCGAATAATAGACAAACCAAAGTCTTCATTTTGATCAATTTAAAAATATAAATTTACAAAAAATACAAAAGTACAAAATAATAAAAAAATATTTTAAATACCAAGCCAAATGAGATCAATTAAATTTTGTATTCGAAATGATAATTTTTCGAGCTGGAAAAGGGAAGGGAAAAGTTCTGTCGCACCCTATCCCTTTCCCAGCATTATGATGTCTTTACAAAAAATGTCAGAATTGTTCTATTTGAAAATTTATGATGAAAAAAGTTTTTCTGTTTGAAACAGATCTTTCAAATATCATAAATGAGCATAACTTCCTTAATCTTCAATAAAGTGCATTAATATTATAGATCAATTGATTTGCCTCGAATCAAGGAATCTTTTCCGTTCTTGCATCAATTTTGAATTATGTTAGTGAAAAAGTTTGACTATCACTGTAAAAACTAGGATTTGATTTAGAACTTAATTCGGTATTAAAACAGTTCACGCATCAAAACAATTGCACTTCAGTTTGATCCGCCAATCTAATAAAATAAGGTCGATTTGTGGATTGAAATAGGCTCGGAATGAGAATAATCCGTCAATAACTAAATCTAATAAAACGAATTCTAAACTGTCATGTATAGAAACCAAGGTAACCCATAGGGCTGAAGTTCGAGAAATCTGAGTGTGACGATTCAACACTCATTTTTACGAATTTTTAATTTTCAATTTTTCATAATTTTTGGCATAACAATGTAGGATAATGTTTATAAAAAACATTGGCACTTTCGGTTTTTCGAATTTCGCCTAAAAAAACGTGGGAACAAAAAGACAAATTTTTACAAAAACCTAAATGTTCTCCCAAACAGAAATAATTTTTCTGTTTTTTTTAATTTTAATTTCGACGCACATTATTCACGAGGTGTAAAAAAAAGTTGAAAATTAATGTTCCATCATCAAAAAAGTGTCAAATCCGATTAAACTTGCTCCGGAAATGGTATAAATCCACATATACGGTCAATTTGAAGCTTGAATTTAAAATTTGTGCCAATTTTAAATTCGATATTATTAAAGGTATCACCTTCAGTGAATAAAGTAAAAAAAAATCAGAAAAAAAATTCAAAATCCATGTAGCGGACGGGGGTCAAATCGTAGCAAAAGTGCCCCGGAAATTATATAAATACACATATACGGTCAATTTGAAGCTGGAATTTAAAATTTGTGCCAATTTGAAACTCGATATTATTAAAGGTATCACCTTCAGTAAATAAAATTTTTTTTAAACTTTTTAATCCATGGAGCGGACGGGAGTCAAATCGGACCAAAGGTTTCCCGGAAATGGTATCAGCCGCAGTGTGACGATTCCACTCTAATTTTTACGAATTCTTAATTTTCAATTTTTCATATTTTTTTGCATAACAATGTAGGATAATATTTATAAAAAACATTGGCACTTTCGGTTTTTTGAATTTCGCCTAAAAAAAATTAGAGCAAAAAAAAACAAATTTTTACAAAAACCTAAATTTTCTCCCAAACAGAAATAATTTTTATTTTTATTTTATTTTAATTTCGACACACATTTGACTGAAATTTGAAAATTTAGTTACATTGTTAGGTTTCCATTAAAGTCAGTACAAGTTTTAGTTTCACAGAAAATAAATTTGGGGTAAAAATTAAAAAATTCAAGAAATTAACTTAAAAATTTTTTAATTTCATTACATTACTTGATTTCTATGATAGACAGTACGAGGGGTTTCGGGCACAGAACAGGAATTTGGAGTCAAAATTCAAAAATTCCAAAATCTTATTTTCACCACTAATATCTTGAAATTGATCGAAGGATTTCTAAAAATATTTATTGCATTTTTTTAGCACTCAATAATATTTTAAAAATCGGTTTTTTATAGTAAAAATGTTCTCATTCTCATAATTTAAAGTTGATGCGAGAACAGAAAAGATGTGTTGATTCGAGACGAATCGATTGACCAATAATATTAATACATTTTAGTGAACAGTAAGGAAGGTATGGTAATGCATAATATTTGAAAAATCGGTTTTTTATAGTAAAACTTTTTTCATTAACATAATTCAAAGTTGATGCAAGAATATAAAAGATTCCTTGGTTCGAGACAAATCGATTGACCTACAATATTAATACATTTTATTAAAGAGTAGGGAAGTTATGGTAATTTATATATTTTGAAAATCGGTTTTTTATAGTAAAACTTTTTTCATTAACATAATTCAAAGTTGAAGCAAGAACAGAAAAGATATGTTGATTCGAGACAAATCGATTGACCTATAATATTAATACATTTTAGTGAACAGTAAGGAAGGTATGGTAATGCATAATATTTGAAAAATCGGTTTTTTATAGTAAAACTTTTTTCATTAACATAATTCAAAGTTGATGCAAGAATATAAAAGATTCCTTGGTTCGAGACAAATCGATTGACCTACAATATTAATACATTTTATTAAAGAGTAGGGAAGTTATGGTAATTTATATATTTTGAAAATCGGTTTTTTATAGTAAAACTTTTTTCATTAACATAATTTAAAGTTGATACGAAAATAGAAAAGTTGTGTTGATTCAAGACGAATCGATTGACCTATCATATTAATACATTTTATTGAAGAGTAAGGAAGCTATGGTAATGCATAATATTTGATAACACGATTTTTTATGGCAAAACTTTTTTCACTAACATAATTCAAAATTGATGCAAGAACGGAAAAGATTCCTTGAGTCGAGGCAAATCGATTGATCTCTAATATTAATACACTTTATTGAAGATTAAGGAAGTTATGCTCATTTATAATATTTGAATCATCTGTTTCTAACAGAAAAACTTTTTTCATCGACATAATTCAAAGTTGACGCATGAATAGAAAAGATTTTTTGATCATAAATTTTCAAACAGAATAATTCTGACAATTTCTGTAAAAAAAATCATATAACTGGGAAAGGGATAGGGTGCGACAGAACTTTTCCCTTCCCTTTTCCAGCTCGAAAAATTATCATTTCGAATACCAAATTTGATTTGTTTGATTTGTCTTTGTATTTAAAAAAATTCTTTGTATTGTTTTGTAATTTTGTATTTTTGGTAAATTTCTATTTTTAAACTGATCAAAGACTTTGGTTTGTCTATTGTTGAAAAAAATAACTAATGCTTCCTCTATGAGGAAGCAAATACATTTGCTGACGGGAAGCAAAAAGTGCTCGTGAAATGAGCACCATATAATTATAAATACAAAGTGGAAACACTCGAGATCGAATTCACAGCTAGTTATATTATATATTACTATAATCGGGGACTGCAACGCGACATACACTGTTAGCTAGAGTGTTGCATTTTCCAGGCGCAAAAAACACTCAATTTTCAATTACAAAAAAAAAACATTTTTCGAAAAAAGCTCTCTGTTCCGACCGAAATAATTGCCTTTTGATTATTTAAATTATGTGGTTAGAATATTACATTAAAAAATGCATCCTTGTAGACGTATTGTGTGTGGCGAGAACCCGAGTCGTTTTAATAGCCTTAAGGCTTTTCTTCAAAGAAAAAGAATTAATATTCGTAAAACGTCCCATTTTGACGTTCTATTTGTTTAAATAATAAATTCCCATAGTGAAAGAGTAAAATCGGACCTGAAGTCGTTCTGCAGGGATTAATCTTGCGCCGTTTAAAAAAAACATCCAAATCGGTCAAGAATTGTAGACTGTAGTAGATTATGAAGAGTAAATTCCCGATTCTTAGTACAGGGTGTCTACCCAAATCCCGGAAAAAAATTCCCTGACAATTCCAGGTTTTTTCCAGGTATCTTAAGTTTTTTCCAGGTACAATTTTTCATAGCATTTCATTTAATTTAAATTCAAATATTCCGCATATTTTAAACGCACTGTCTATAGTTATGGAATTTTCCATAACTCCAACCCCTTTTCTAGCTCGTTCAGAGCTGACATACACAGTGCCTAATTTTAAAAATTCGACTCGGAATATGTATACATTTTCGCGAGTTTATTATAAATAATGTTTTTTTTTCAGTTTCTAGGAATTTAATTAATATTACAAGACATTCTTAAATATTTTAGCACGATCGATTAATTAAATAATTAAATGATATTAAAAATATAATAATTTCTTGAATTTGTCTCTAAAGTCCATGAATTTTTTTCCAAAAAATACATTAATTCTCAATCAAACAGTTGGGTTTTTTAACTCAAAAATATCAATTTTTAAACAATTAGCTGAATTTTAAACTAAGAATGAGCAGTTTCCAACCAAAAATGGAATAATTAAATTTTCAGTTAAAAAATTAATATTCCACCCAGAAAAAAAAACAGATTTATTTTTAAAACAAATTCAATTTAACTTTCAACCAAGTACACTCCGCGCTCCCTTATACGACATTCCCCTATACGTCCGCTCCATTACACGACCAGTTGCCGCTCCCCTATACGACGGAAAGGTCGTTCTCCACCATCCCCACTCTTCCGCTCGAAGCTCGCGCGGGAAGCAAATAGTCTCGCGCGTGAATATGATATAGTCAGCTGTCAGTGACGCAGGATTCAACGCGCATGCGCACGACCACGTGAGATTGTTGGTATTGCAAGTGGAAGGGTTCCCCTTGCGCCGTCGTATAAGGGAACGTTTTCGGTCCCGAGCTCGTCGTATAAGGGAGCGCGGAGTGTAGTTTTATTTTGAACCAAAGAGATGCATTTTCAACTAAAATGATGAATATTTAACTGGAATACTTGAATTTTCAACCAAAAAGATAAATTTTCTACCACAAAAAAGATTTTTCAACAAAATACATCATATTTCAAAGAAATATTTGAATTATCAACTACAAAAAGACACATTTTCAAACAAATAAATGAATTTTGAAATAAAAAAGATCAAGTTTCAACCAAAAATTTAATTGTTGAATTAAAAAAAAAGAAGAATTTTAATCTGAAATGATCAATCTCTAACTGAAATAGTTCATTTTTCAACAAAAAATATGAATTCTCAACCAATTGCATTTTCCAACGAAAAAAAAAAATTATTTGCAACAAAAACAAAACTAATTTTCAAAAAATAGTTAGATTTTCAAATAAAGTAATGAATTTTCAATAAGGATGATGAGTCTCTAACTAGAAACATCAAATTTCCAACAAAAAGATTAATTTTCAACCCAGAAGATTAATTTCTGCCAAAAAAGTCAGAATTTTCAACTAAAAAAGATGAATTTTCTACCAAAAAAACGATTTTTCCAAAAAATACATTAATTATCAATCAAACAGTTGATTTTTTTAACTCAAAAAGATCAATTTTCAAACAATTAGCTGAATTTTAAACTAAAAATGATCTGTTTTCAACCAAAAATGGAATAATTAAATTTTCAGTTGAAAAATTAATATTTCACACCAAAAAAAAAAACATATTTATTTTAAAAACAAATTTGATTAAACTTTCAACCAAGTAGTCTTATTTTGAATCAAACAGATGAATTTTCAACTTGAATGATGAATATTTAACTGAAATACTTGAATTTTTAACCAAAAAGATAAATTTTCTACCACAAAGACGATTTTTCAACAAAATACATCAATTTTCAAAGAAATAATTGAATTATGAACTTCAAAAGGACACATTCTCAAACAAATAAATGAATTTTGAACTAAAAAAGATCAAGTTTCAACCAAAAATGTAATAGTTGAATTGAAAAAAAAGATGCATTTTCAACTGAAATGATCAATCTCTAACTGGGATAGTTGATTTTTTAACAAGAAATATGAATTCTCAACCAATTGCATGTACCAGCGAAAAAAAATGATTTGCAACATAAACTAAACTAATTTTTAAAAAATAGTTAAATTTTCAAAGAAAGTAATGAATTTTCAACTAAAATGATGAATCTTTAACTGGAATAGTTGAATTTGAAACCAAAAACATGAATCATTAGATGTCCAACAAAAAGATTAATTTTCAACCCAGAAGATTAATTTCTACCAAAGAAGTCAAAATTTTCAAATGAAAAAGATCATTTTTCAACAAAATATTGAATACTTGCAATGCAAATAAAAAAAAAATCAACAAACAAATTTTCAACAAAATGGTTGAAGTTGCAACTGGAATAGATCAATTTTCAGTAAAAAAAAATAATTTTCAGCCAAAGAAAAAACGAATTTTCAACAAAATTGCTCATTTTTCAACCGAGGAGATGAATTTTCTCTTAAAATGATGAATCTTTAACAACAACAAAAAATTACTTTTTAACAAAAGATAAACTCTCAACCAAGTAATTAAATCTTCATTCAAAAAGATGAGTTCGGAACGAAAAATGTAATAGTTGATATTTCAATCAAAAAATATTGAAATTTTTAAACAAAAACAATGGAATTCAACCAAAAAGAACGATTTTTCAACAAAACACATGAATTTTCAACGAGATACTTGAATTTTCAACTAAAACCGATCAATTTTCAACCAAAAACAGAATACTTGAAATATCACTTAAAAAATTGATTTTGAACAAAACAAAAAAACGAATTTTCAACAAAATAGTTCAATACCCGTAATATAAAGCTACTTTTACAAATGAAGAATCATTGTTATTCGATTTAATATTGCAATTTACAAAAATTAAGCACGTTCTCGAAAAAATTCCCTGACTTTAAAAGAAATTCCCTGACATTTCCAGGTTTTTCCAGGTATATCAAAATTCCCTGACAATTCCAGGTTTTCCAGGTTTTCCAGGTAGGGTAGACACCCTGTAGTAGATTAGGAATTTTTAGGAATATAAAGTGAAAAATCGTTTATGTATTCATTCACAAATATTGCTTTTATTTTATTAACATACAGAGACTGACAATGAATTATTATCGTCACAATTATACGACTTAACTGAACATATTTACAATACATCTTGATGATGCTTCTTTTCGAAAAAAAATCACGCATAGGAAGATGGCTGTTCTAAAACAGCGAAATATAAACATCTTTGCAAATGTACAATAATTTAAAACTCGTTACATCCACTACTGGCGCGCAAGAAAATTATATCGCAGGTTTCGCCTCAACGAGGAAAAAATCGAAAATCTTTCAGGAAATACAAAATTTCATACCTACAAGTAATCGGTATTCAGTTAAAAACTAAATGTAGAGATATGTATCACTTTGCAATTTTTACTTCAACTTGAAATAAAATTACAATAACATAAAGCATTTATTTCAGTTTGAAATTATTTAAAATATGGATAATTTTCAAAGGTTTTCACTGGGTTGAAATTGGGACATTTGATTTAACCGCGCCAGTAATTTAATTAATTTGTTATTATTCTAATCGCACTTTCTAAAGAAACAGCCAGTAGTCGATGGCATCGAAGTTTCTTGACAATATCGTACAATAATTCGACAATATCATTGGTCGAATGACGGAGTGGCACTTGCGCAATAATAAAGGATAAACCATATATTACTTTACATAGGTATACAGTGTCGTATCGAAATTTATTTTTTCGAAGTAAAAATATTTACGCGGAATAGGAAAATCGTATGACTTTTACGATTTGCTGACTAACTGAAAAAACGATTGCGCGCGACTGCATCGGCATTCAGACTGTAACGCAGAGCTTCCCGAAATTTTTTTTTTCGTTTTACCCGTCAAGGGAAATGCTTTGGAGGAATAAAAAAAGGAATCCGCAGATTCGCTAGACTCGGAGGAAATATCTTAGGAGATCCGAATAAATAAAAATAAATATCTCAAACATAAAATAAATTACACAGTAACTTTTGGAAAAATAAACTTCATTCTGTCCAAACAGAAAAACAAACTATCGATCATTTTAAAAAACAACAGGAATCACAGTGCAAAAGGAGCTCAAAAAAGGGAAAATGGGGTAATTTCTTCACGAAAAAGTTGAAAAATAGGCGAAAGACTAAACATTACTTTTTAAGAAGAAACAATCTTTTTATAATAAATGTTGTATTTTTAAATAATGTTAAATAATTTTTTAATAACTTCTAACGTAAAAGATTTTTTTTTTTTTCAAATTGGATATAGTTACTAGGAATTAGAATTTTTTAATCTCATACATTCCCTACTGAGATTAATTTGCCATAAAACATTATTTGCCAGTAGCGACCAGTTATCGAAAAAATAGACTTTTTTCCAAATCTATGTTTCATGGATTCAAATGTTTATTTGATAAATTTTCATGTTGAATTCAACAGTTTTAATTCTCAAGAGTTAAAAATTAATTTTTCTCCAATTTTCAACAATCGAATATTCAATTTTCTTCAAGTTTCAACAATTGAATTTTCAGTTGTTGAAAATTCAATTATTAATTATTATCAATGAAAATTCAATTTTTAATTTTCTTCAAATTAAAAAAATTCAATTTTCAAATCCTGAAAATTTGAAGAAGCTTGAATTTTTAACTGTTGAAAATTCAACGGTTGAAATTTGATAATTGAAATTTCAATAGTCGAAAATTCAATTGCAAATTGAAGGAAGTTCCTTTTTCTTTCATTTTTGATTATCTTCAATTTTCACAATTTTATTTTCTGTTGAATGTATTGAATTTCCATTGAATTTTCTATTTTTGATCATTCAATTATCAATTTTCAACAATTGAATTTTCAGGTTTTTTTTTAATTTAACAAAATTGAATTTTCAAATGATGAAAATTCAAGAAAATTGAATTTTCGTTTTTTGCGAATTGAAGAAAATTGTACTGTTGAAAAAATAATGCTCAATTTTCTTTCATTTTTAATTCTCTTCAATTTTCAAAAGTTGAATTTTCTAATGTTGATAATTCAATTATCAATTCTATTTTCAACAATTGAATTTTTTATTTAATACTTAATTATCAATTTTTTCTAATATATTTTCAACAGTTAAAAATTCAAGTTTCTTCAGTGCTCGACAGTTGAAAATTCAATTTTCAAGGATTGAATTTTCAGTTTTCTTCAATTTAAAAGAATCGAATTTTAAAACTTTGAAAATCGAACAAAAATGAAAATCGAGTTTTCATCTGTTAAAAATTCAATCGTTGAAATTTGAATTAAATAAATAATTAAATCTTTAACAATTGAAAATTCAACTGTTGCAAATTAAAGATAATTGAATGTCATAAATAAAAATTTCAATCCATAAAAAAAATTCGTTAAAATTTGCTTTTTTTCGAAAATGGGTCGCCATTGGCAAGTAACATTTGAAAAATTAAAAAAAGGCGACAACAAATAAAATCCGTCTTATAATAAAGAATATTTCTCCTTTTAAAAAATACCAACATTAATAATTAAATATTGATTTATTGGTAAGATAAAAAACTAAAATTTCGGACGCAAGAGTCCCGAGTTTGAAACGTGAAATTTTGATTTTCATTCGCTTGAAATTTTCTAAATAGGTTTAGCTTAAAATTACAAGCAAGTGCAATTAAAAATTTTACAATTCAAGCTCGAGACTACTTTCCGGTTCGAAATTTCCCACGTAATTTAAATATTGTACTCTCAAATGTAGCATATTTTGAGAGAAAATGGGAAAAAGGGGAAAGACTGTGATCCCTGAAACAATCTTCGTACGTTTTTCTGTTTTTAAGACTTAAATAAATTTTTTGCCTTAAGTTATTTCCTCTGAGCTTTTTCCGATGCTTTACGCCCAATCGCTTTTTTTCTTGACCTTCACAAAGGGCCGAAAACATGAGCGTGAAATTAAAGGTAGATTCTAAATTCTCTGGATTTTTTAAATGCATTTAAAAATTTCTTTCAAAAAAATGGTTGAAAGAATATGAAACTGAGTGAAATTGAAGTTAAACTTAGATTAGGTTTGAAAGACTATTTGCCGAATGTTTAATTGAATTCGGTGGATGCCAAAGTCTACGAAAGGAAGTCTCATTTTATAATTCTGATGCTTAAGTTATTTTCGTCTGCGCTCTCTGGATTTAGTACATTCGTGCTTTCGGCTCGGTGTCAGTCGAAGAACTTAAAGCTAAGTTTCACCATTAAAATCAGACATTCCTTGAACTAGAAGCAAGTCGAGATAAATTTAATTTAGGTATTTTAAGCTAGAAAAATAATTTCATCGAAGTATCAAAAATCTTTGGATAAAAATTTACATTCTTTACAATTAGTAATACAAGCAAATTTGGTATCTCAAATTTAACCCTAGAATAGACCATTTTCACTTCATCCTAATTTGGATGCTTTCGAATTTAATACTTTTCATTTTGGATGATTAAAAATGAGTAACGATTGCTTTCAATTCGATGGTTTATCAATTTTGAGCTGGAATTTAAATTGAAAAAAGAGTTGACAAATTTAGTTTTCCCTGAAATTGTATTAGTGCAATCCTTGGTTATTTCTAATTTGGAAAGTCAAAATTCCAAATTTGGATTACACTGACTGTGTCTACCTGACGAATGATTTTAAATTCCCGGCTATTTCCCGGTTTCCACAATTTCCAAAGATTTCTAAATATTTTTAAATATTTCAAAGATTTCTGATTTGGAACAGGAAATTTTGGAAAAGAATTATAATTCTGAGTTGGAACATCAAAAAATTTTGGTTATAAGAATTACAATTCTGATTTGGAATAGAGAATTTTGTAAAAGAATTATAATTGTAAATTTTAGAAGGGTTTTTTTTAATTCCCTTCTTCTAAATCATTCACTGTTCCAACTTAGAATTATATTTATTTACAAATTTTTCTATTATAATTCAGAAATATATTAACTCCCTTTTTCTAAAATTTGGAAGTGGAAATTTTCTATTTCTGGCAAATTTTTATTTACAAAGAAAAAGAATGTTTAAATTCAAAGAAATTTTTATTTGGAACAAGAAATTTTTTTAATCTGCGGAAATCTTACTTGGAACAGGAATTTTTTTTGTAAACTCCTTTTCAAAAATCAGAATTAAAATTGGGGACTGATTCTGAACTAATTTATTCAGATTATTACATTTTCCATATAGGAACAGAAATAATCCAAAAAATCAAACATTTCTGAAAATCGCAAATTTCAAAACATTCTTTAAGGAATATTTAAATGATAAATTGAGGGAAAACATTTATGCCTCAATTAGAATAAATTTATGTCAAGAATTACCTGATCCAAGACACAAATATAATTCTTTACGAAATTCTCTGTTCCAAAGTCAAAATTATAATTCTTTTAGAAAATTCCACATACCAAATTTAAATTAATTTACAAAATTTTCTATTAGAATCCAGGAATATAGTAAAATTCCTTTTTCCAAAATTTTGAAGATTCTTTTCAAAAATTACCTGTTCCATGTCAGGATAAATGCAAATCTTAACGCGTTTAAAAAAATATATATATTTCTTCTATTAATTCCCTGGCCCAATTCAGAATTGTAATTATGTTGAAGAATTGCCTATTCCAAGTGAGAATAATTGATTGTAAAAAATTCCCTGGTTCCAACTCAGAATTAGTGTGATAAATTACATGAAATCACTTTTAATTTCCCGGCAAATTCCCGGCTTTCCCAATTTCCTAGTCAGGTAGACACTCTGATTTTTTAAATGAAGGCTTTTCTATTAAAGTAAAAAAAGAGCACTCGTTAGTTTTCTACCAAATTTGAACAATACAAGCTTTACATTTCCAATTAAAATTGCTATTAAATTTGAAACTTTGGATTTTTTCTATGCGTTCAAATTTGGAGACATCAAAATTAAACCCTTTATAGTTCTGCATCTAAATCAGGACTGCTTCCAAATAAGAATTGCTTTCCAGAGTGGAATTAGCATTCCTATTATATTTGAAACTTTGGACTCTATCAATGCATTATAATTTGGACACAATCGAAATTAATCCATTTCTAGTTCTGCATGCAAATCAGGATTGCGTCCAAATAAGAATTGCTTTC
>CAKNYM010053244.1:117780-158576 GCA_932195095.1 Andricus curvator
CGTCCAAATAAGAATTGCTTTCCAAATAAGAATTGTTTTCCAAAGTGAAATTAGAATTTTCTATTTCATTTGAAACTTTGGATTCTAGTAATGCGTTCTAATTTGAACACAATAAAAATTAAACCCTTTATAGTTCTGCATGCAAATCAGGATTGCGTCCAAATAAGAATTGCTTTCCAAACAAGAATTGCTTTCCAAACAAGAATTGCTTTCCAAATAAGAATTGTTTTCCAAAGTGGAATTAGAATTTTCTATTTGATTTGAAACTTTTGATTCTATCAATGCGTTCCAATTTGGACACAATCAAAATTAAACCCTGTACAGTTCTGCATGCAAATCAGGATTGCGTCCAAATAAGAATTGCTTTCCAAATAAGGATTGCTTTCCCAATTTGGATTACACTAACCAGAAACCTTTCTACTCATTGTCAAGCAAGCATGATGAAATTGATAATTCCTAAAAATGAATCTCGCTTCAGCTTCTTCGCTTACAAAAAAAATTGAAAGTAACGAAGACAATATTTTGAATGCAGGAAAGTCTGATTAGAAATTAGGAAATTATAACGCAGAACGACGCGTGGAATTCTCTTGGAGAAGTGAGTAGTCAGTCTTGAGAAAGATTGGTGGGCTCTGGAACGAGCTGGTCGTGTGAGGATCTTCCGGAGGATTTGATGGGCCTTACAAGCCAAGGATGTCGAATGAGGTCTTCGGAATCAGGTCTCTCGGTGGGATCCCTCCTGAGGAGGGCTCGAATTAAACAGCGAGCTCTGGAACTGAGGCCTTCTGGTACCGAAAATTGGGCTCTGGAGATCTTGGCGAAGAGGGAAGCGTGCTCAGCTCCATTAAAGGGGTAACGACCGACGAGCATTGTAAAAAGAAGGACTCCTAGAGACCAGATGTCGGCCGCCTTTCCGGAGTAAGCTCGCCCCGAACACAACACTTCCGGCGCCACGTACGCCGGACATCCGCGACGATCCGTCAACTTGTCGTCCGAGTCCTCCACGATCACTGCGTCCTCCAGACTTTCGAGCCGAAGTCGTGTTCTGAAATGAGAGAGGAAATCCTTTTTTAGAAATCAATCCAGAATATGGGAATTATTTAGAGATGGGGGTTGCAAATTAGAATGAATGTTGCGTTCTACTTTTTGGTTTTAGCGCAAAAGGTAAAAGGCGCAAAAAATAGGGGATAGCTTAAACATTTCTACATGTAGAAAAGAGGAAACGATCTTTTTATAAGAAATTTTATATTTTTAAACAATGTTGTATAGTTAATGATTTCTGCCATTGAAGAATTTATTTTTAAAAATTGGATATATTTACTAATCTGTTATAACAAATAATTCTGTAATTTAAACAAAAATTAAACTTTCAATACACGCTGTAGCATATTCTAGTTTTCTAGTTTTGAAAGTCTCTGATTCCTGTGATTTGATATAATGAGGTTAATTTCAGTTTGGGTTTAAAATTTTATTTTACAAAATTAAAACAGATACTAGTTATTTTCTGGTTTCAAGAAACTGGCAAATAACCCGGAATTTTTTGAGAGCAGTGAATTTTGTTTATTTTTAGTGGCAATGCTTATCTAATCTTTTAAAATTTCACTGACAAATGACGATTTAGGCCGTTTGAAGTAGTTAAATTTCAAATTTTTTTAATTGCTATGATTAAAATTTGAAATTTCACAATTTTAAGCATTTCACATTTTTAATTTTTCAATTTGGAATGTATTGAGTTAAAATTGTGCAGTTTCAAATAAATTTGAGAAATTATTCAATGATTCAAATTTAAAAAAATAATTTTTCAAGTTCCTTAATTTTTCAATTCTAAAGTCGAAGAGCTACAACACAGTTCGAAGTCTTACTTTTATTTGTTGGAAAGTAATATTGTTCAGAAAATTTTTTCAATTTCAACAGAAACTGAAAAAAACAACTGAAATTTAGATTGAAAATGAAAAACTAGCTTTTTAAATCCAGATTGCTTGCAAATATTCTTTCATAATTAAATATCCCTCGAATTTAGATTCTTTCTTTAGTTGTTTTCACGAATGAAAACTTCCGAAACTTCAAATTCCCGAAAGAAAATAAAACTACCGAAAATGTTTATTAACGAATTTTCAAAATTCCGGAAAAAATAAAATGTAATAGTTTCTTTTCTTGTAGAATAATATATCATTGTATATGGGGTATTTTGTCTCAAGTTTACTATTAAATGATTTTTTTATTGTTTCGGAAATACGGCAATTTATTATTTTCGGGAATTAGAAAATTCGAAAAGTTACAAACAATTAACTAATTTTCAAATATTTAAATTCATTCTAAATTACATTTTCTTTAAAATATGAATCTGAATTGTTTTGAATTAAAATTTCGTATTAAAATTAGATTTGTAAGACTTTAAATTCCGAAATTTCTTAAACACCTTGAATTAACTTTTTATCAAAATTGCGAAAATAGGAGTTCTAGAGCCTCACGTTATCCTTTGCCCTAATCGTAGCCTTGATCTCGTTTTTTATCAGTATGAGAGACCTACTTTTTACGCACCGTGTCTTGCTGATCGATACGAGGTCGTCTCCACCGAGCAATGACTATTCTCTAGAATTTCAAGATTATTGATATATAAAATATTCTTCAAAAATTTTCTATAAAGTAGTCCTTTAAACACGTTTCCAATCGAGGAAGTATCTTCCTTGACTATTTATTATCAAACTTTTTTAAATTAGGGCTGACCGGGGCAAGACCGATCGCCGGGGTAAAAGCGACTTTACAAATAACATTGCTATTCCTTAATCATTTTAATTTTTCTTAGCGAACCAAAATCTATTTTAACAGAGAAATGGTACTATAAACTTAAATATTACAATTTTCCACTGTAAAAGAAAAATTATGCAGAAAACAGTTTTAACAACTATAAAGGATGGAAGATTTGCTGATTTGCAACATTAATTGAAATACTTAGAGCATGAAAATGTGATCTTCTGACAGATAAAACATTATTCCATCAAAGAATTCAAACGTTAAATTTGTATATCCTAAGATATTTCTATTCGGCTGGGGCAAGACCGACGAAATGCAGCTTGTTATAAATAATGAAATTATCAAATCATTGTTCTATTAAAATAATTAATAAATATAGAAATATGATATACAATAATGTGAGACTCGAAATAAAAAAATGGATAAATTCCACGTCTTATGTAATTTTTATAGAGCAATGAGTGTTAAACGGTCGGTCTTGCCCCGGTCTCACCTACTGAAGGTAGACACCGTAGTTCTTTATTTCCTAACACTTTTCATGAAAATTTTGAAATTTATAAACAGACTAATGCCTTTTGAATTAAATTAAATTTATTACTTTCGTAAACAGAAAATTATTATAAAAATGGGTCAATTTGACTCTAATTTCCTCAGATAATTGCTTTGAAAGTTGATAGTCCACGTGTCACAAGTGTGTAGTACCTATCTGTTGGAGAAGAAGCGAGACCGTAAGGTATTTAATTTAGCAAGATCATCGCGATTGGGACACCGTCATAAACCGTTGCATTGGTAAATCTTACTTCTCGCAACGAAAAGGCAACGAAACCTCTGTCGAAAGACATCAGAAGTGCTTTACAGGGCCGAACACATTCCTTTCAGTTTTATTCAGAACCTATTGTTTAAATATATTCATGTTTCTTATGAATTTTCAAATTTTTATTTCGTTTTGAGAAATTTGATTGAAAAATGGAACGATTCATTTTCAAGAAAGAATAGTGGGATATGGATTTGCTTAAATGAGACTTAACAACCCAAAATTCTCTAAAACAGGGAAAATAGGGTAGTTTTCACGAAAATAGGGGGAAAATAGGAGAATAAATTCCTTTGAATAAAATTAACGTTTAGGTATTACACTGAAAGATTTTTAACCCAAAGAGATGAATTTTCAAGACACAAAGATGAATTTTTAACAAAAGAGTTAGGTTTTCATTCTAAAAATCGAATGTTTTAGAAAACAGTTAAATTTTAAACGCGAAAAGATGAATTGTCAACAAAAAAATTAATTTTCAATTATAGTTGAATTTTCAATTTGAAAATAATTTTTAACCAAATAGTTGAACTTTTAACCAAATAGTTGAATTTTTAACCAAATGGTCGAATTGCCAAATAAAAAAGATTAAACTTCAACCCAAATCTGTTGCATTTTCAATCAAATATCTCAATTTTCAAGCAAAAAAGACCAATTTTTTTTAAGAAAAATTTTCAAAACGAAAAATTGAAATTTTAACTAAAAAGTTCATTTTCCACCAAGAAAGATGACTTTGCTACCAAAAAAACATTAATTTCCTATCTAAAAAGACGAATGTTAAACAGAACAATTTAATTTTTGACCAAAAAACATTACTTTTACACAAAATAAATGAATTTTCAACCAGATAATTAAACATTCAACAAAAAAGTTGTATTTTAAACCAAATAGTTGAATATTCAACCAACAAATAATAAATTTTCAAATAAGATTAGAATAAATCTAATAATTAATTTTCTACCAAAGGTGAATTTTCAACTAGAGTAGTTGAATTTTTAAAGCATACATTTTCAACCAAAAATGGAATAGATATATTTTCAGACAAAAAAATTAATTTTCAACAACTAGTCAAATTTGCAACCAAGGAGATCTTTAAAAAAATTAATTTTTAACAATATAGTTAAATTTTGAACAAACGAATTAAATTTCCGAACAAATAATTGAATTTTTTACCTGCAAAGATGAATTTTCAACAAAAAGATTTAATTTTCGATAAAAAGATGGCTTTTCAACAAGATACTTGAATCTTCATCAAAATAATTCAATTTTCAACCAAATAGTAAAATTTTGAACCAAAAGAGATCAATTTTGAACTAAAAATATAACAGTAACTTTTCAATCAAAAAACAAAAAAACTTTAAACCAAACATAGAAATGGGAAAAAAGGGAAGTTTCTTGAACCCCGAGGAAAAAAGAGAAATTCTTTTTGAAAAAGGGAAAATGAGGGAAACCCTGGCAAGAACGTGAATCTGTTAAACACAAACGAATTTTATTCACGCTGTTTTTAGTTTTTGGACACCAATGAAAGAATACTTAATTATGAAAATTTAACACTAATATTCAAACCTCATTTGATAATTGCAATACTACTTAAAACAATTAAATAAACTTAATAAAAGAAAGTCCTAATTTAAGCTTAAAGAACTGCCCTTCGATTTTTTAATCGAAAAAATGTAAATACAGTTAATCAGGGTAATAAATGAAGTATTTTAGAACTGAAATTTTGGATTATTGATTAATTTTATAAGCCCTTTTTCTTCCCTCTCATTGCGGCCCTGATATTCACACTTGTATTGCATTCAACCTGCAAACGCGGAAGTACCGACCGCGCAAATACGTAATGCCCCACTCTTAGGTAATACGAGTTCTCTTCGATAATCTTATTTAAAAATAATGTATTTTAATATATAAACCGACTTTATTCATCAAAATTTCGGAAAAAATATTACGAGATTTCCTTTTTGATTTTACTTCCAGTACAATAAAACTTATTTACAAAATATAATTGAATTTTGAAAACAAAATTAATTAAAAATCTTAATATTTCCAAACATAATCTTTTTCATAAATGAGAACGGAAAGATGTAATCCTGTTATAAAACTTCAAAGTTGTAAAAAGAATTTTTGAAACATTCGGAAATATTGCATAAGCTGTTTCAGTTTTCAGGGTCATATTTCTCGTTTCAAGTATCAGATTAATCATCTGTATCTATACGACTATATCGCAATTCTAACGCCTGTCGAATTAGGAAAATAAAAAATCGAATTTAATTAGATCTTCAATCCTCAGATGATGTCATGATTAGAAACGACAAACGCTCTGAACTCTAAAGATTATTTCAAATGCTCACTATTAAATATTTAAATCCTCTATGTTTTTACCACACTTCCGGTTTCGAAATTGAACGGGAATTTTTGAAACACCACGGCGGAATGACGTTCAAAGTCGAGTAGAAGATGATAATTAGGATTACTGAATTGATTTTAGAAGCCTAGGTTGGAATATCAAAGATTATTTAATAAATATTATTATTTAAGGCTTCTTGTTTGATTTGATTTTAAAGGTTTTATTTATTAATCAAATTACTTTATCGGAAATAGGACTTTCAAAACAGAATTGCTTGAAAAGTAGAATTTCAACAAATTTTGATACGTTAAAAATTCAATTATTTTCAAAGACGCTTTTCCAAAATTTAAGTTGTTTCTAAATTTTAATTCTTTTTAATTTAGATACTTTGATCTATTTATTTTTTATTAAAATTCTATTTACTGTAAGTCCAAATCCTATAACTTTACACGTTTTTTTTTCTTTCGAAAGCTTCAAGTTTCCAATACTTCATTTTTGGATTTCCTTTCAATTTTAGGGTTTTCAGTTTTGAGTGATTAATTATGAAAGGCTAGCTATAATTACAATTATTTGGTTAGTTAAAGTTATTCAATTTGAAACGTTTCAAGTGCAATTTTTTTAATGTCAAACGCTTTATTCAAAATTATTTGATTTTAAGCCCTTAAGAATGCGAAACTGTTAAATTTACAAATGTTTTACTTCGAAATTTTAAAGACTGCAATTAAAAATTGTGCAATTGTTTGGATGCACCTGCAAACATTTACAATTATGAAATAAGTATCGAAATTCAAAGTTATGTATTTCTCGCAGTTGCCTAATTATAAATTTCGCCAACCCCATTTCTCCTAACTTGAAGACAGTAAAAGAAATACTTTAAAATCTGACACCTTCAATTGAGAAATGTACTTAAATTCTGCAAAAATTTATTTATCATATTATTTATTAATTTATTCAGATATTGCATTTTCTTCAATTTTTTTAAATATTTTAGGATATTTTAAAATATTCCCAGAAAGGATTCCAAAAGATTTGAAATACTTTAGGGTATTTGAACCATTTTTCCAAGATTTCAAGGAATATCCTATTTCAAATATTTTCACAGGATTTTAAGATATTTTACTGGATTTCAAAGAATTTAATCACAAGAAGTGAGGGATCTCGTAGAGTTATAAAGATTTGAAGAGATTTTCAAAAAAAAATTTGCAATTAACTAAAATTTACCCTGAATTCGTTTACATTCTTTTGAATTTTGTTGAATTTTTTTAATTCACTCAATTCTACTCAAATCAATTGATTTTTTGTTTAATTCATCCTTAAATCTTTTGAACTCACCTTGACTTTCAGGCATTTGAACAAATTCGCTTGAATTCCCTTCAACGTTTTTTTAATTCACCTTGAATTTTTATGAATTTAATCGAAATCTTCTCATCCTCCTTAAATTCCTCTAATATCACTCAAATTTTATAGAAATCAATGGAATTTTTCGGTTTAAACAAACTTTTCCCAAGTCTTTTGAATTCTTTTGAATTCTTCTTTGGAATTTAACTTGAATTGTTTTGAAGTCTCATGAATTTATTCTAAATTCGTTCAAATTTACCTGTAATTTTGATAAATTTCTTCTTTTAAATATGAAAGAACATTAGTCCGATTGCTAATGCACATTAGAATGTCTCGTTTTTCAACAATTTTGTTTGGATCCTTCCAAAGTTTCTTCTTATAACATCTTAATTTTAGCCCTTAAAGCTAGATATAAGCCCATTGAAGCAAATCTTAAAGCAAGACTGATTTTCTAAATTCCAAATTTGTTTGTGTCCAATCCACATTTGGAACTAAACCTTATATTTCTAAACTTGATCCATGTCAAAATGATTGAAATGAAAGCAAGGCCGTTGAACTCGACCCACCAGATCCTGAACATAGCAAAAAATCAGGAGTTTGGAGAGCGTTTTTAGAAATCGAATCAGGCAAATCTTATCAGATCTTTCAGAAGCCTCCCAACCTGGGAAAAGATTGCAAAAGCGAGTGCAAGAAAGTGTGTAAACTCCAACGAGGAATAGAGAAAGAGAGAGCCTGAACTACACTGAGGTTGCTTTCTTCGCAAAACTTTCACCCAGGGCATCGACGCAAGCCTTGGGTTCAAGAACCCCGTCCGGAGATGAGGACAAATTCTAACACGGATCTCTTCGAGACTTGATACGAGCCTAGGTTGATTGCGAAAGACATCAATGACCGAAAACTTCTTGCTCCCTTTAATAAACATACATTAATATATCAACTCTGATTGGACCAATGACGGCGACCTAAATCGACGTCGTCAATGCTTTCGTCATTCTTGTCGTCATCAGGAAGTTAGACTTTAGAGTTAGATATGACCTTAGGAAATTACCAGACACCTAATAAGCTTTGTTATACCCGGTTCGGTGGACAACTCTATGTAATCTTTCAAGTAGCATCTAACAAACGTGCTGGCTGACTTTGAGATTAGGAGGCAATCAGAGGCTTTGCGAAATCCACTATAGGTTCTAGGAGGTTCGATGACCTCGAGAATATTACAGACTACACAGCCAAAAATCCTCGCAAAAGAGGAGAAATAGAGTCATTTTACTAGAAAACAATTTGCAGCATTATTATTAATATTTGTTAACAAAACATTAGTATCATTTTTCCGCAAGTTCACATGTGACATGCAATGACATCGAACGACATATTAGGTTTATTTGTCTTTGAACATCTACTATTGAACATCCATTTTTTTCCGTGTAGGTAAAATTTTCGATTTTTTGCATTTTAATATTGAACAATCCTTTACAGATTTTTTGAGCTTAGTCCCAATTAAAAATCTTTGAAATTACGGAAAATAAAGGTAAATTTCAATTTCACCCACTTGCTCGTATTTTGTTTCTTTAACGGTACGCATGATAACTAACGAAACGCATACTTAAAATTGCTTCAAATTCACAGAGATTACGTGAAAAAAGTGTCTCCATCGCACTAACCAGCGACCAGATTTCTAAAAAAAAAAATCTGAATTTATGAACAAAAAACTAAACATTTTTTTACCAACTTTTACGAAGTTTGATTTGTGCGAAAGCTACATTTATGTACTTAAAGATTACACAATTTTTTTCAGACATTTTTACGACTTGGGGAATAGCTACTATGGAGGAAACGAAAATAAATTACAAAAAATGCCCGAAGTGAACCAACTTTTAATGAATTTTCAACAAAAGGATTGGGTTTTCCAGCCGATAAGTCGAATGTTAAAACCCAGTAACCTTTTAAGCGCGAAAAGATAAATTTTTAAGAAAAACGGTTATTTTCTTAACAAGAAAGATTTTAATTTTAAATCAGAAACAGTTGAATTTAACAATAAAGGCAAATTCTCAACAAAATAGTTGAATCCTCAACCAAAAAATATTAATTTTCAATCAAATACATTTTAAACCAAAAAATACGAAATTTCTACCAATAGATATGAATTTTAAAACAAACCAAAAAACGAATTTTCTATAAAACAATTGAATTTTTAATCGAATAGTTAAATTTCCAAATGAAAACATAATTTTCAACCAAACAGTTGTATTTACAACCAAATAGTTGACTTTTCAACCTAAAAAGTTGACTTGTTAACCAAATGATCGAATTTTTAAACAAAACGATAAATTTTCAACCAAAAATGGAATATTAAAATTTACAGTTAAAAAATAATTTTCAACAAAATAGTTGAATTTTCTACAAAAAAGTTCATTTTAAACCGAGAACGATGAATTTTGAACAAAGAATAAATTTTCTACCAAAAAAAGATTTATTTCCAACAATACAATTGAATTTTTAACCCAGATAATATGAATTTTCAATAAAAAAACATAATTTTCAATGAAATAGTTGAATTTTTAACCAAAAAGTGCAATTGTCAATCAAATAGTTAAATTTTCAACCAGGAAAATTAATTTTTCACAAAAAAAACAGTTTTAATCAAAATGAATTAATTTTCAACCAGAGAAATTTTCAATTAAAATGATGAATCTTGAACCATAAAAATGAATTTTCAACCATTCAGTTGCATTTACAACCAAATAGTTAACTTTTCAATTCAATGGTCGAATTCTCATACAAAAAATGAATAAATAAATTTTCAACCAAATGGTTGAATTTTCTACCAAAGAAGATTTATTTACAATATAAAGGGACAAATTTTCGATCCAAAACGACGAAATTTTGACAAAATATTAAATTTTCAAAAAAGAAGAATTTTTTCGACGAAAGTTGAATTTTCGACCAAAAAAGATTACTTTTTAAGAAAATAGCTGAACTTTGAAGCAAATGATACCAATTTTCAACATACAAATATCAATTTTCTACGAAATGAATTAAATTTTCAAACAAACAAGAATAAACTTTAACCAAAAACAAATTGCTTTTCAATGGAATTTTTAACAAAAAATAAAAAAAGATGAATTCTCAATCTCAAAAGACAAATTACATATCCAAAAAGACGAATGTTCAACAAAAAATTGAATTTTCTACACAAAAATGATTTTTTAACAAACCTGTAGAATTTTTAAACAAATAGTAAAATTTTTAATCAAAAGAATTAACTCTGAATAAAAAATAGATTGATTTTCTTATTGGGTTCTAATAATTCAGTTCGGATTTAAGTTAAAAAATTATTTAAAAAACGCGATTTTTTAGAGATTTTAAGAGCTTTTAATTTAAAACTTTTTATTTAAATTTTAAGTTATTCACTTTTGAACGATGTAAAGCAAAATCTTTTCACAGTAAGAAAATTCAAATTTAAAATATCGAGAGCTATAACCACTCTTGAAACCTTTCGAGATCTGTTGCAATCTTTTAAACTCTCTAGGAATATTTTTAAATCTTTGCAATCTTTCGAAATTTTTATGAAATCTTAAATCTTCTACAATTTTTATTATTTCAAAATATTTTTAAAATGGTGAATCTATTTTCGTTCGCAATGTCCTAAGTTTCTATTTAAAAATGTATTTCTGAAGTTTCCAACTATTAATTAATACTGACAAGTATACTATTTATTCTTTAAATTTAAATTATTCTCGATTTCTTTTAATTTAAAATTATTCAATTTTTAATTCTACTCAACTTTAAAATCTACTCAGTTTTAAATCTATAAAAGTCTGATATTCTGAATTGAATTATTTTTTAAACTTGATAAGATACTGTCATTGTTTCCATAATCACATAATGAAATACTAATATCTCCCACACGTAATTAGTGAAAAATATCTAATCTAATTTATGAAAAGCTTACAAAATCCTCCTTTGATTCTAGACATAACAACAATAGCCATGATAAGTTCAACAGCCATTACGATAATTATATCCAAGTATGAACATAAAGCATTTATATCAAAATAAACATTAATTAAATTAACTTGAATTTTAAAGTTACATATGATTATTTCACAAGAAATTATCATAAAAAATAATCATCTGGAAGATGAAGTCATACAAGATGCACAACATTGATAAAAAGTCTGAAACCCTATAATTGTGAAAAGAAACTACTGTATCTGCTGCTGATTAGATATAAGTAATAGATAAATACATGAATTGTCAATACTATCAATAGGAGTCGCACGTTACCTCTTTTAATCAAGTGAAACTTTCATAATACCAATAATCTTTTATCAGTCTTCACATTCCGAGAGAACGACGCCTCTAAACATTAAATGTGATGTTGTGCAAAATCAAAGTCGCTCTCCCAGGGTTAATCAGTTAATAAATTGTAATTTGGTATCGTTTATGTAACTAGGGACTCTGACCTGTCCCCGCCACAAGTTTTGTTGATGCTTTTTCGCAATATTTCGCACGGGGCAAAGTATTTTCAATCGCTCCATGAGGTCTCGCTGATAAAAATGCGAAAATGTAAATACTCCTTCGGAAATTCAATTCAATTTTTTATTCAAAATTTGAATTTAAGTGGCGGGAAGTTACCCAAAAATAATGGTTGGGCAATATTTTTCTTTTGAACTAATGCCCGAAGTTTCATCTCAAACAAATTTCAGAGAATATCTAAAAAAAATGGTGTAACGATATATCTCGATGATCTCGCAATCATTGTTGTTGAAAGCCTGCTTGGTTTTTCACCACTTAAAATTGTTTCATATTTTATATTTGAAATTTTGAAAAATAAATCTATACCAATCAGGAAAAAGTTTGATTCAACAAAATTTGATTGAATGAACTAAATCAAATGAACCAAATTTTTAGATGTTTTGACTAAATCTATTTTTAGATGTTTTGACTAAATCTTTTGGTAGATGGAATATTTGATAGATTTAGCCAAAAATGTTCTTTGAATCAATACACTATTTTAATTATTCAATCAAAATGTGTTTAAATCAACCATATTTTAATGTATATCCAAGAAAAAAATTTCTTTGAGTCAATTAAACTTTTTTCTCAGTGATACACAATAATCCCTTCTAATAATAAAAAATTAAAAATCGTAGAAAACCTTATGCGAATTGAGGAACACTTGTCCTTTTTAATACTTTTGCGGGCGTAAATTAGTATTTTTTGAAAAGAATTTTAACATCAAATTATAATGTTTGGAAGACCCCTAAATTTCTAAAAATTGTAGGTTGTGTTAATTTTTTCATCGGAAATTATCATTTTTAATCAAAAATTATCATCAAGATTTCCCATTATCAACCATTTTTAGGTTATGTTAGCGTTTTACACAGAGAATGTTTATTTTTAATAGAAAATTATTAGATTTAAATTCAATGATTTTCTTACAAAATCATATTTATAAGCTTGAATAATTTCTGATTAGTCATGACATTTTTATTAAAAATGATTAAATTTTAAAGAAGATTCATAATTTTTTTAACAATTTTAGGTTATGTTGGCATCAGAAATTGGTATTTTTAATGAAAGAATCATTAAAATATATCAAAGAAGATTAATTTTTTTGTACAATTGTAAGTTAAGCTATTGGTTTTCACCGGAAATATTGATATAGATTTCACAGAAGATTTAAAATTTTGAAACAATTTAAGGTTATGTTAACGTTTTTTCACAAGTAACCGGTTATTTTAAAAAATCACTAGATTTAGAAGATTTAGATTTAAAATAAAAAAACAAAAAAGTAAGTAAAAAATCAGTAGATTTCAAAGATCAAAAATGTGTGTACAATTGTGGGCTAAGATATTGGGTTTTACTGGAATAATAAATATATATTTTAAAAAAGATTTACAACTTTTGAACAATTTAAGGTTATATTAACGTTTTTCACTTGAGATCGGTTATTTTAACCAAAAATCATTATATTTAAAAGAAGATTTACAATTTCGAAACACTTTACGTTATATTAACATTTTTTATCAGAAATCGGTTATTTTAAACAAAACAAAATCAGGTTTAAAAGAAGATTGTAAATCTTCAACAACTCTTGGTTATCTTTTGTTAGTGTTTTTCGTCTAAAATTGCTACAGTTAATAGAAAATCATTTGACTTCAAAAATATCATATACTATTTCCGATCGCCCTTGCTTTTTTCATTTTATTTTAGACGATAGATACCATGAAATGCAAAAATTTCGTATCAATATTAATTTGCCATTTTAATTTAGAAAAATGCCTGAAACAAGGAAACTAATCGCGCACGTGTTGGTTTTCTATTATTTTTAAAATTCGAACATAATTTTTTTTTATATTAGACATCTATCTATATTCTATTCCTTTATAAATTTTAATTAATTCTCTCTGACCTTTGATTTCTTCTCTATTTCTTTCTTTTTCTTTTATTTGAGACCGAAGTGAAGGTCTCAGACGCGGATTTTACGAAAGGATATGGGATCCTTCGATTTTTGTCCTTCGAATCCCTCGAAAACGGTATAGGTGAAACGAGGTGGGTGAGACGTGAGGAGAGGAGGTAGAACCGACCATACGTTTCCTAATTATACGAGCGTTTCAAAACCCCAGCCGATGAAACAATATGCTTTTCTGGCTTGCAACATCCCCTTCTCCCTCCATCTCTGTCTGTCTCTCCATCGTTTTACTAAACCTTCTCTCTCTCTCTCTCTCTCTTATTTTATCTCTCCCTTTCTTTCCATCTCATGTATCTCCTCTCTCGCTCGCACCACACGAGCTAGCTCTCAGCCTCACAGCTCGAGAGCAACAGGAATGCGAGCGTAAGACACGATTGGCCAACCAGACAATCGGGCCGGTCGGACTCACGACACACCCGTTTGAAAAGGTGGCAAAAGACATGTAAATGTTCTCCAGTTGGTCCAGATCACACATTTTACATCCTCGGATTTCTCAAATTTCAAATTTTCAGAAAGAAAAATACTTTTCCATTAGGTATCGATTTAGAAAAGTATTAAAACCCAGGCTGTCAGTCACTTTTACCACTTTCAGACTGCACAGCCCAACATTCTCACAAAATAAGGGAAAGGGTGGTTTTTCACGAATATAGGGAAATAAATTCTTTTAACCAGTTAACTGGTCGACTTTTTTCATATCACGTGACTTTTTGCATTTTAGTCTGCCATATTGGATCCGCAATTTTGAATTTCTTAATTTTGACCCCGTATTTGTCATCAGCGACCTAAAAAACAACTTATTACTGACTTTCTTTCAAATCCGTGACTTTTTGCATTTTAGTTCGCCATATTGGATCCGCCATTTTGAATTTCCTAATTTTGACCCCAGATTCGTCATCAGCGACCTAAAATACCCCTTAGTACTGACTTTCATTAAAATCACGCGACTTTTTGCATTTTGGTCTGCCATATTGGATCCGCCATTTTTAATTTCGTAATTTCAAGTTCAGATTCGTAATCAGCGACCAAAAAAACTAAGAGATACCATGTTTCATCACAATACATTGAATTCTATGGGAGTTATTCAAAGTGCGCATATATGCGTCATTACCAGTTTTGTCACGGATTTTTTCTGCGTATATATGCGTCATTACCAATTAACTGGTTAATTAAAATTAATGTAGGTAGTCGAATGCTTTAGGAAAAATTTTACTTTGAAACTCGAAAAGATGAATTTTCAAGAAAAAATTGAATTTTTAACAAAATAGTTGAATTTACAACAACAACAAAATCAATTTTATACCAAAAGAGATGAATTTTCAAACCAAAAAACCGAATTTTGAACCTAAGAGTTGAATTTTCAGGCAAAAAAGTTGAATGCTTAAAAAAAAATTCTACTTTTCAACCAGAAAAGACTTCAGCCAAAAAAGAAAAAAAAAATTCAAACAAATTTTCTACTTACAACCAAATAGTTGTACTTTCAAATTAAAAAATCCAGTGATTTTGAGAACTTTGACATTTAAACCCGAAAAGATGAATTTTCAACAAAAAAAGTTAATTTTCAACCAAGAAATATGAGTGTTCAGCCAATAAAGAAAAAAATTCAACCAAATTGTTCAAGCTTCAACGCAAAAAAAAATTTCTAAAAAACAGAATTTTCGACTCAAAAAGATGAATTTTCAACAAAAAAAATTATTTGCAACCAAACAGTTTCCTTTGCAAACTACAAAGATGGATATTTAAACCAAAAATACGAATTTTCAACAAAAGAGATGAATTTTCAACCAAGAAAGATTTTTCCGTCACGAAAGAAAAAAAATCAACCAAATTATTAAATCTTTAAGCCAGAAAAAAAGAATTTTCTGTAAAAAAGTTGAATTTTCAACCCAAAAATAGTTGAATTTTCACCTCAAAAGATGAATCTTCAACTAAAAAGATTTAATTTTCTACCAAAGACGAATTTTCAACAAAATACATGAATTATCAACTAAAAGAGATTAATTTTTAACCAAAAACGTAATAATTAAATTTTCAGTAAAAAAAGAATTTTTTTTAATAATTTTCAACAAAATAGTTGAATCCTCAACCGAAAAAGTTGTACTTTCAACCAAAAGAGAATTTTCAAACCAAAAAGACGAATTTACAACTAAGAAGGGTTTTTCAGTCAAGAAAGAAAAAAATTGTCAACAAAATTGTGGAATTTTGAAACCAAAAATGTGAATTTTCTACAAAACAGTTGAATTTTCGACCCGAAAATATGAACCTTCAACAAAAAAGTAAATCTTCAACAAAATAACTTTTTTTTCAATAGAATAGTTTAATTTTCAACAAAATAATTTAATTTTCAACCGAAAGATATGAATTCATCTTTGGTTTCTCTTTTGGTTAGAACAAGCTTTAATAGTTGAATAATTATTAACAATTTGACATTAAAATAAGCGTTGTATATTGAAAGATTAAATTAAACGATTAAAATTGACATTAAAAGTAGTTTGATTTCAAATTTAAATCGTTTATAATTGAAACATTTGTTATTTAAAGTCTTTGCAGTTAAACCATTTTGAATTGAAATTATTACAAATTGAATTGATGTATTCTGAAGTGAAAGCGTTTACAATAAAACAATTTTACATATTAAAAATTCTAAATTGTTTCATTTCTATTTTGAACCGTTAAGGATTGTATAATTTTAAAACGAAAACTTTAATACTTAAGTAATTTCAAATTAAAAACGTACTAAACTTAAGAATTTCTATTCAAAAGAATTAGGTATTTAAACAGTTTTAAAAATCTTTCAAAATTCTAGAATCTTAAATTGTATCATATGCCTTAATATTTATTTTAAGTCGAAGCTTCAGATTGGGAAACGTGTTATAGAATTTTCTAAGATATTTCTGGAGGCTGGCCTTCTAAAGAATTTTTCTTTTCAAGATGCCAGGTAAGAATCTTCTTCCACATTGAGTTACGAAATTCTTTATTTTAATAAGCCCCCAGGTCCATTCAAATTATGCATTGTCGAGGGGCCAGTCACCTTCCAAAATCTCTTCTGAATTATTGAAAAGATGGTCATTTATTTAATTTTTTGTACTATCTCTTCTTAATTTTGACTCTTAATTACTAAAAACAACTAAATGAATCAGTTAAATATCACAAATTAGTGAAAAAAATTCGTTAGAGCAATGGTAACTGTCAATAATTTGAAAAAAAATTCAAAATTGCTTGGTTTTCAAATTTAAATCATTCTAATTTCACCTATTTAAACCGAAAGTGACCATTGGATTGAATTGACAAAAATTCAAAGGAATTCAATAAAAATTCGTAAAATATATGAGAATTGAAGGTGAGTTTAAAATACTTAAGAGTGAATTCAAAAAACTATTTAAAAAATTCAGCGAATTGAGTGAATTTAGAAGAATTCAAGTGAATTAAAAAAATGCAGGACTAATTACATGTTTTTTAAAGAATTCAAAGGAATTTAAAAGAATGCAGGATAAATTAATAAGAAATTCAGGGTGAATTCCAAATGAATTAAAAAAAAAATATATATTCCATTGAATTGAATTCGATGGAATTCAAGAGAATTCGATTAAATTCATACGAAAGCAAGGAGAATTCTAAAGTCTTCAGGGTGAATTAAGAAAATTGAAAATCCAAAAAAGATCCATTAAGTTCAATGGATTCCAATGGAATTTCAAAGAATTCAAAAGAATTCAAAAGAATACAAAGAAATTAAAAAAGTGCAATAAAATTAAAACTTCCTTGGGTTCTCTGTTTTAATTTATAGATAGAAGAAGAAAGTAGTGACTAAAGTGATCTTTTTATTTCAAAAAGTAACTGTAGTGACTTTATCTTTCAAAAGTCACTAAAAAGTGACTTGAGAAAAACAAGTGAGTAAAAAGTGTGGCAAACCTGTTATTCTGACAATTTGAAATCGAGTTTCAAGTGTGTCAATGACAGAATTCTTTTTTCAAAATTTGGAAACAGAACTTCATTACAGAAACTTTTTTTTGATAACATTCAAGAGAATTGAGACATATTTGATGATTAAAGTAAAAATAGGCTACCTTTTCGTAATTTCCTTAACTTTTTTAACCGTCATCATTATAATTAACTTAGTAAAGCCACGAAAGACTTAATGTTTGTTAGTTTAGCGGCATTTTATGATAAAAAAAATTGTGTAATCTGGTTAAATAGCGTGGAATTTGGACTCTTAAGTGGAATATTTTTAACTTGGGAGTCAGGGCAGAGGAACCCAGTCATGCCAAGCGGCATGCGAACACGCCTTGCGAATACCTCCGCGTACGAAGAGGAATAAAGTGCTTTAAAATGTTTTACTCAAAGATAAATGACTCTTTGAAATAACACATGCGGCGAATCCAGAATTTATTCCCCTTTAGACTCGAACTTACACAGAAAAAAAATTAAGTTTCATTTTGAACAAAAAAAACGGCTTCAAAACTTGCTGAAACAAAATTTAACAACAACTGGTTCATTTTGAGGGACAGAAACATTGAAAGATATTCAATTGTTTTTATTCTTGCACTGATCTTTACTATTAGAGTTCCTCATTTTCAAATCGAGTTTGGGAAATCTAAAATAATTTAAAAAATTATAAAAATAAAATAAATAACAGAATAAATAAGTTCAGAAGAAGAAATTAGAGGTGAATAAACTTTGCCCCTTAATTTTATCCGGATCCCTTTAAATAATCAAGTTAATAAATAAGTCATTTTATTAAAAAGTTGTAATCACGAGATCTCGCAAACATTGTGCTCGAAAACCTGATTGATTGCGAAACTGCGTGAATATGACTTTTAGAGTGGCTGCTTTAAGTTTGTTCATCTATTAATAAAGATTACCAATGTATTTCTAAATATTTCTAAACATTATTGATAATAGATAAGACTTTAATAGCATTCAGGAAAAACTTTAAATGATTTAGGTTTTATTTTAAAACTTTAATTTTAAGTTTTGAAGATTTAAAAATATTTCGAAAAATAATCTGAATATTTTAAGACTTTTTTTTTATTTTCAAGATTTAGAATTTTATTAGGAAGACTTTATTAGGAAGACGAATATCCAAAAGATATTTCAAAATTTTAGAAGTTTCAAAAAGATCCGAAAATTATTTTATTCTTGGGAAGATTGCAAAATATTTGAAACAAAATGTAGAATTTTGAAGATTTCGAAAATATCAGCTTTTTAACAATTTTGAAAGGTTTGAAGATAATAATAAAATTTTCTTAAAAAATCCTGGGAAAATATAACCTGATTTTTTTATTTTGAAAAATTAATTTTAAGAAAATATTTAAACAGATTTTAGAACCTTTCAAAACATTTCCAAAATTATCGAAAAAGAATTTTTTTGAATAGAATAATAATAATAAATTATAATAATAATTATAATAAATAATAATTTTGAAAAGAATAATTTTGCAGAATTAAAAAAAAAATTTAATTCGAATCATTATTAAAAATATTTAGGAATTTAAGAAGTTTTGAAGAGATCAGAAATATTTTTAAACTTTAAAAGATTTCCGAAAATTTATCAAATATTTTCTAATTTCTTCCAAAATTCCAGAAGTCCTTAATATCTTGTAAAATTATGCGAATTTTTCGTAAAATTTGATAAATCCTGTGAAATTAAAAAATCAAAAGTTATTCAAAATTGTTAGTTTTTATTAAAAACTAATTTCCCCTCAAATTATAATTTGGTTGGAATTTTCTTTCATTCTTGACTGAAAAAGCCTTTTTGGTTTAAAAATTCATTTCTTATAGTTCTCGAATCTGTTTTGGTTGAGGATTAAACTATTTTCTTGAAAATTCGTCCTTTTTGGCTGAATTCAACTTTTTTAAAATATAAAATGAAAATATTTTTAATTTAAATATCAACTACTTATTGCATTTTTCGTTGAGAATTATTTTTGTTTAATTCAACCACTTGGTTAAAATTTAAATTGCTTTATTAAAAATTCATTAATTTAGTACGAAATCCATCTCTTTGATTGAAAATGTAACTAATTTGTTGAAAATTCATGTATTTTTTGAAAATTCGTCTTTTTTACAGAAAATTGGTCGAAAAGTAATCTTTTTGGTTGAAAATTAATCTGTTGAAGGTTCATCATTTTGAAAATTCATCTCTTCGGTTGACAATGTAACTATTTCGATGAAAATTCGTCCTTTTTGGTTGAAAATTCCACTGTTTGCTTGATAATTAACTTTTTTTGTTAACAATTTTTTTTTTTCAACTGATTTTTAGAAACATAGTTCGCTTGTTTTAAGGCTTTTTGTGCAATTCAGTTACACAAGTTGAGTTTGTTTTAAAATTTTTTCTTCTAAATTTAATAAACAGAGACATTAGGCCATAGACATAGACCTTGTTGCCGTTTTCTAAACTCTTAAGTTCAGTTCTTGGTTAACTCTAGAAATAATAATAATGAAAAAATGAGAATGAATGAATCGATGAACTAACCGTGCTTCATCGGCAAAGACAAATTTCCTAAGCTTGAGATCCCTGAGAACAACTCCATTTTGGTGGCACTTGGCTACGGCCCTGGCGGCTTGACGGAAAAGTCTCCTTGCCTCCGGTTCTCGTAGCCTTCTGCGCGCCCTCACGTAGGCGTGTAGGTCGCCGTGGTGACCCTCGAGGAGAAGGTACCGTCGACCTCCGGGTGCATCTACCACACCTGCCACACCGCTGGTGGCTCCGGTTCCCTCCAGGCGCAGGTGAGCTTGTAAAAGGGCTTCACCACCCCTGTCCCCTGTAGTCAGAGCCTAAAAATAACAATTTTACATTTTTTACAACTAATTTTAAATATCCTTAGACCTTAATTACATAAAAAAATCAAAATCATCGAATCTTGTCCATTATTCTTCAATAATAAAACGCTGCGTATTCTCTTCCGGCATATTTTGCCGAATTTTTAATTTCTCTTCGGGCATATTTTTCTCTTCAGGCATACTTTTCTCTTCCGCAATATTTTTCACTTCTGGAGAGAGTATCTAACCTCATTTTGTCTACAGGAATGGTAGGATTATATGCAGGAGGGCAAAAAGGAATTGTTACATTCCTTCCCGGGTCAAATCCTAACCCTTTTCCAGGAGGCATAGTACCGAAGCACAGAAGTAACCGAAAAAAAACATACTCAATAGGCGCGTCTTTTATTTTTCTAATCCGGCATATTATGCCGGATTTTCATTTTCGCTTCCGGCATATTTTATCCTCAACGTTTTTTCTTCAGCTGGATTGTAAAGAATTCCAAAGAATTTAAGACAAAAATTTAAGGGTGATCCACGTTACAAATGGTCGTCATGTTTTATCTCTATATCTGCGCCCCCCCCCCCCACCCGGAAACTTGGAAAGGGCGACGAGTGTGAATTCAAAAGAATTTCTGATTAATTCTTTGGAATCACTCTCGGCGCTTTTTCCTTGTTTCCCGCTGGGGGGGGGGGCAGATATGGAGATGGAACATAACCGCCATTTGTTACATCGATCACCCTAAAATTTTATATTCTAGTACATTTTTTGCCTGAGATGAATGTTTAAACTTGTTGAAATTCATCTTAAATTATTTGAAATTCTTTAGAATCCCGCCGAAAGAAATTGATCAAATTTGTCCAAAAATTGTACAATTAATTGGCAGAAATATTTGTAGGAGATTGTAGGATTAATTATATTCAAAGAATTACACAAAATATCATACAAAATATTGCACAATTTTTTATAAAATCCTTTGGAATAATTATTTTAAAATGTTTGTGCGAGCATCTTTAGAAAAAAAATTTACAAATTGCACAATGTTAGCTATAATTGATTTCGAATTTATTAAATTCAAAGTTTTTCAATCTTAAATACTACTTTAAATGTTAGAAGTGTCGAATTTTTTTCCAAGACTTCGAGCAAGACTTTCATTCTAAAATAAAGTACTAACAATTTAAATGTAAAAATAAAAAAACTTTAAATGACTCAATTTAAAATTGCAATTTTTAAACACCTTAAATTCAAAATTGTTTGATTTAAAACACTTTCAATTTTTAATCGTTTAGCTATTAAGGCTTTTAATTCAATATTGTAAAATTCTGATTAATTTGAGTTTGAAAATACACAATTTATAAAGTTTTAATTTCCAACATTTGAATCTAAAAAGCATTTCAATTTTAGTTTATTAATTTATCCTTTGTTGGATTGTCGTAGATGTAATTGAAACATCATCAATTATAAGTTTAATGGACTTTAATTAACTCAATAATTATCTTTGGTTAATTAGAAATTGTTTTATCTAATTAACGGTACTACAGCTGCGACAATAAACTGTTCACATTATACGTAATCTGCTAGAGAAAATTTTATCAGATTCTGCTGTCTCTTCTCTCGCAAAATTATAATAATGATGATGAAATTTCGCAAGCTCTTTTATTAGTAAAGTAATCAACAGTTGAACGAAAAGTTGTAGATGATACTGTACCAGAAAATCGTACATCAATTTGTATAAAATATTGTAACTTTCGAATGATACTTTTAAAGCTTCTATGTATTATAAAATCATACAATTTCTTAAACGTTTTAATCTTTCTGATATTGAAAATTTTTCAATTAGAAGGAGTTTCAACTTTAAGAGTTTCAATATTGTATCTAGAATTCAACTGTTTTGTTAAAAAGTTATATTTTTTATCAAAAATTCAACTACTTGGTTGAAAGATCAACTTTCAACTATTCCATCTTTATAAAATTAATCTTCTTGAATAAAAAATCATCTTTTAGATTGAACTCTTGTCGAAAATTCTTTTTTGTTTAGGATTGATCATTTTAGTTGAAAATGTAACATTTTGTTGAAACTTTTTTTTTACCAAGAATTAATTGCTTTAATTAAAAATTCGTCTTTTGGATTGAAAATTAAACTATTTGGTTTAAAATTCACCTTTCTTGATTGAAAATTCATCTATTTGGCTGAGGATTCAACTATTTTGCTGAATTTTCTTTTTTTTTTCGTTTAATTCAAGTAGTTGAAAATTCGTCTTTTAGTAGAAAATTCATCTATTATGACATAAATGTCATCTTACTTGATGGAAAATTCAACTTTTTTGTTGAAAAATCAACATTTCGGATTGAAAAATCAACTGTCTTCAAAACAATTCATCTTTTTGGTTGCATTTTTTAACTTTTTTGCTTCAAAATTCGACTATTTGGATGAAAATGAATCTCTAGGTTGAAAATTCAACTATATGGTTTTGAGAGAATTTTAGGCTACGCTATTTTTCTGGGGGGAGGGGGGGGGCAAAAATAGTCCGAAATTGCTCCAACCTAATCCTAATAGTCCAAAAAATTGGAATGTTCAGTTCAGGAAATGAAATTTAACAAGAGACCAAAGAAAAAGGCACACCAATTTCCTGCCGAAATACCGCCCGTGGTTGAAGGTCATTAGCAGCATCCGGTCGAAGTTTTCAGCCTTCTATTCAAGAAAGAAGAAGTAGTATTTGATCGTTGATTAAACCCCCATAACGATTCGTGGATCGTGGGTGGCTATACTCGTGTAATTGTCAATTAAGCTTTGCCAATTAATTAAAATAAATGAAACACTGTGCACTTACATCGTACACACATAAACGAGATAAAAACTAACGTCAGTTCTAGCAAACAAGCCTTTTCCTTAAAGAATCTGGAAAGTTTACGACCCATTGTCTTCTCCGTCACTTATCATCTTAACATTCTTAACTAACAAAGCTTCTTCGTGAGAAATTAAAGAACATAAAGAATTACGTGCGGTATCTTGTCTTGTTGAAGTGCAATTTTCGTGGTCATGCGAAGTGTCTATTCAAAAGTTGTCATTCAGCAATTTTTGGCGATAATTGCTCTTTAGAAATAAGTTATACAAATGCTATTTATTTAGTAATTATCCACTTTACGATTTCCTTATTTTCTTACTAATTTTTTATTTAAAATAATAAAAATAGCAATTTTAAAAATAATTCTTAGATTTTCTTGTTTTAGAAGGTTTCGTAAAAGTATATAATATATCATAAGACATCAGCAAACTGAGATAAGCAATCGAAATCGAAGCAGCTGGTTTTGAAACTAGCATCCAGTCGCAGAGTTTCAGTGTCGAAATCCGAGGCCATTTGCTATTTCGCAACTTAGTTCCACGTAAATTTAATAAGGGTCTGAATACATTTTGCGAAATCGAACTGGAGTTTTTAAGACCTTTTTTCGCAAGATTTGAGACAAGCTCATTAATGAGTATTTAAAATTTATTTATTTTTCATTTCGTAAGAGAACATTATTTTTAACCTTCCAAAAAATGAGCCGCATGGCAGCAAAACCGAGAAATCAGGAAAAAGGCAGGAAACTTTGTTGGTCAGGAAAAGTCAGGGATTTTTGAGAAAAATTGTCACTTTTTTACGATAAAGTAAAGGGATTTCCAATCAGGTCCAGGCACATCAAAGAATCTGAAATTTTTTAGATTTCAATTTATTTTCAAGAGATTTAACAAATTTCAAGTGATTTCCGAGGATTTGAAATATTTTCAGGTATTCCAAAAGATTGCGAAGAATTTTCAATAATCTGCAGGGATTTAAAGGGATTTTATGTTATTTCTTAAACATCCAAGGAATTCTCAAGAGCTTTGGAAAGTTTCAAGGGATCACAAAATATTTCAAAGGATTTCAAATATTTTGAAATATTTTAAAGTATTTTTAGAAATCCCGAGGGTTTTTCACGAGCTTTAAAAAATTGCAAGAGATTTCACAAGACTGTAAAGGATTTGAGATATTTTAGGGTATTTAAAAAGATTTCAAGGAATTATCAATTGAATTCAGTAATTTAATAGGATTTCAAAGGACTTGAAATGCTTTAGGGACTTTAAATGATTTTAAGGGATTTTTAATTTATTTCTATTATTTGAAACGATGCCAAAGGACTTGAAATATTGTTGTGAATTTTAAAAGATTTCAAGGATTTTTTTATTTATTTCCATAATTTTTATTTCAAAGGATTTATTCATAAGTGAGGGATTTCGTAGGCCGTAGGGTTTCAACCATAAATTCTTAGGCATTTCATCAAATTCTTTTGAATTCCTTTAAATTTTTCTAAAATTATTTCAAACTCACTGAATTCAATACATTTTTTCATATTTTGTAATAGTTTTCAATTTACTTAAACTTTTTTGAATTTTTATGGATTTCATCAAATTCTTCTCATTTCCCTAAAACTCCTATAAGTTAAAACTTGAATAAATATTAAATATGTTATATTAAAACTGAAAAAATGGTTTACTTTTAAATGAAAAACTACAATTTCCAAAAGAAAAACTTTAATAGTTTGGACAATTTTAAAAGAAACACGTCTAAACTTGAGTAATTTTATATTGAACTTTCAAACGTCGATAATTTCAAATTAAAAACGGTCAAAATTGAACAATTTAGGCTTTGACAATATTGTAAATATATGTATTATATTCATCCAAATTGGAAAAATATTCACTGAAAGCTTTAAAGAATGTAACTATTCAACAGTGAGCAATATTTGAATGTGAATAGCTTCCGTAAACAAAAATAAAAGGATTCATCTTCTATCATAACCCAAATTTCAAATTAGACATTCACAAAAAAAAAAGAAATTATTACCTAGTCTGAAAAGAATAGTTTTAAAATTTTCTGATTAGAAATCCTTACCAATTAATTAATCAAATAGAAAAGATTTGAGTTTAAAAAGGAATACAGTTACAAATTACATTAAACTAGAATTAACACAAGTTCAAAATGAGTGTTAACTATAAAATATTAATATTTAAACAATTTTTTGAAATCCAAAGTGTTTGAAGAAAATTTAGATTTGCGGATATTGCTTTATTCTTCTTTAATGATATTTCTTCTTCTACTGAAAGTCTAAATTTGTCCGGAATGCAGACATGTTTTTAGTTTTTAGTTCATTTTGTTTATGAAAATATAATTGATAAGAAACATCCTTATCCTTGAACAGTAATCGATTTTGCTAATATATCTGATTATTTATGTTCATATTTTACGTTTAATACTAATTCTAAGTAGGTTGATTGTTTAAAGAGTTAGATTATTAAAGAAATAGTTATGCGTTAATAAACCATCATATAATTAATGTTCCCATAGAGATAATCCGATGAGTATCTTAAAGAGTAATTTATGAATTACTGCGGTTCTTCGCAATGCTGCGGTATGCGGATTTGTGTGTGTATACTCTACAACTAAAGAGCCTAGAGTCTACAACTCTACACATTTACTAACTTTTTTTGCGGAAGTGTATTTTACCGAGGTTGCAGCGTTTCTATTAGCGTTTTACAATCAACGGGTTATACAATGAAGTTCTTGCATCATCGATACAAGACTGCACCTCTTCTCATTGGACGATACATGTTACACGTACGTGTGCAATGTAATCTAATGTGTATCCAGCCGTTATTCATAATCATTTCGACAGTCTGAACCGTTTAATTTAATTGACTGTTACATCGTCTTGAGGTCCTTGCACTTTATATTTCGCAAACATGATAATCATAAGAGAACCTGCAGAATTTCAAGTCTTTAGTGCACACTGCACAGAAACAGATGCTAAAAGTTTCTCAATTTAAAACTGTTGAACTATATTGATATTTTAAAATTAGAATAGTATATAGAATTTTTTGAGTTTCGAGTTGAAGATAAAACGAAAAAATTTAGCAGAATCCAAGCCCTCATTAACTGTTTGAAACTTACTTGTGACTCATATTCTCTCTCTACTTTATATCTACAGATTATCTGGACAAGATTGACGATGACTCAGGAAAAGGGGCGAAAATCAGGATCCCTGATCCACCCTCAGTGAATCATTCCCAACACAACGCATTCAAATGCATAGGGGAACTATCACGTATATCGATTAGGTTAGAATTCTGCTTTCTGGCCTCAGCACTTAAAGTCATTCTACATGATAAGATAAAGAAAATATATATTCCAGATGTTGACAATTTAAATAAAAAATCATTCGGTTTTCTTCAATAGTCATTTGCATCTGTTCTTGCGGAGAGAATTTAATATGGAAACTAAATTTTCACACAAATAACTCAACAGCATCTCTAAAGTAAAATCAAATTTGAGATCTTTTTATATTGTCTGAACTGATATGAGGTCACCAATCGGCAAACGTCTTTGAAAAAAGGAAGCAACGGAGCTTTAAACGCTCTATTATTCCTTCAATGGGGACATCCTGTGCCTCCTTTGAAAGCAAACCATGGTCCGAGACCATCTTCCGGTAAATTTAGCTAACGGGCAATTCTTGCAATCCCTGGAGTGAAACTCAGAATCAAAAAGACTTCCTCAATTCCTTGATCCAAGGAGACTTTTGTAGTTAAATGGAATTGCTCTAAATAAAATAACCAGTCTTAGAAGTGAGTCCCTATATCGAGTGTCTTTTCTAGTTACATCACTAGCACAAGGCAAGGTCGAGAGATCGGATAAGTGAGAAGAGTATGGATATTGTGTCCTAGAAAACTTCCAAGATCCGTGAAACAAAAGTCACTTTTGTCACTCCTTGATACACATTTACACAGAATAAATGAATACAAATACATTTACATATACTCTGTCTATATTATTTCACAATATAGTTTCTGCATTCGTTTTACATTTGTATGCAAAACCTCACAATGCATCTGCAGATGTGCACGATACATCTTAGGCTAAATGCTCATTTACAAGGTTTGCTACAACATCCCAATTGCGAAATTCACTGACTTTTTCCTGACGAATTTTTAATTTCTCAATTTACTTTAAAGACTTTTAGTGACGAAAGTTACATATTACGTAAGACGATTACAACTTAGACTACTTAAAGGTATTTCTAAATGGGATATAGATGAATTTAACCAAATAGTTGATGTCTCAACCAAAAATACGAATTTTCAACCAAAGGGATTAATTTTTTTCCAAGAAAAACTAATTTTCAACAAAATTCATGAAGTTTCAACTTAAAAGATACATTTTAAGCAACAAAAAAAATATTTTAAAGAAAAAAAAATTTTCAGTAAAATAGTTCAAATTTCAACCAAAGAAATGAATCTTTATCCAAGAAGATTGACTTTCTTCCAAAAAAGACGACTTTTCAACCAAGTCTCGAACCAAGTAGATGAGTTTTTAACACAAAAAAATAAACTTTTAACAAAAAATGAAATTTTTAGTTAAAACAATTCATTTTCAAAAAAATAATTAATATTTCGACCGGAGATAAATCTTCAAAAAAAGAAGAAGTGAATTCTCAACGAAAAGCATAAGTTGATATTTCCAACAAAACAGGTGAATTTTCAACATAAATAATTTAATTTTTAACCCAAAAAAGACAAGTTTAAAACAAAATAGTTAAATTTTTAACCAAAAGAATTAATTATCAACCAAATAGGGGAATTCTCAACCAAAAAGATTAATTTCCTACACAAAAAGACCAAATTTTCAACTAAATGCATGAATTTTAAACTAAAAAAGATAAATGTTTAAATAAAAATAGAATAGTTAAATTTTTAAGCTACGAAATTAATGTTCAGCCAAAAACATAAATTTTCATCTAATAAGATTACTTTTCAACCAAATAGTTGAATTTTCAACTAAAGAAGATTAATTTTCAACCAAATAAAATATATTTTTAACAAAATAGTTAAAATTTCAACCAAACGGATAAATATACTACCAAGAAGACTAAATTTCTACCAAAAAAGACGAATTTTCAACCAAACAGATAAATTTTCAACCAAGAAGATTAAATTGATGCAAAAAGACACGAATTTTCAACCAAATAGTTGTAGTTTCAACTAAAGAGGATTAATTTTCAACCAAATAAAATGTATTTTTAACATAATAGTTACAAATTTAAACAAACAGATGAATTTTCAAACAAAAATATTAAATTTCTACCAAAAAAGACAAATTTTCAACCAAGTAGTGGAATTTTCAACTAAAGAATACTAATTTTATGTAATTAATTAATTGTCAACCAAATAAAATGTATTTTTAACATAATAGTTAAAAATTCAAGCAAGCAGATGAAATTTCAACCAAGAAGATTCAATTTTTACCGAAAAAGACGAATTTTCAACAAAATAGATGAATCCACATCCAAAATAGTAGACGAAATTTCTACGATAAAAGATGAACTTTTAAACCAAATGAGATAAATAATTAATAAAAGAGTTGAATTTTCAATTAAAAAATATTTTTCAGTTAATGATGAAAATAAAATCCATCCAAAATGTGGAATGTTCATGCCAAAAAGACGAATTTTCAACGAAAAATATTGATCTTTCAAGAAAATTGTAGTAAATCTGATTCAGGAAAAAATTGCCAACAAAAATTTGTAAACAATTTCTTTAGTGGCTTCTGTACCAAGGACATTGGATTTTAAGCTGCATGAACCAGTCTTGAAGAAAACATTGACTTGAGTGGTCTTGAATCTCGACATATTCTTGCGAAATTGAACCTTGTGTCAAATCTTGCAGTACATTTCTTAAGAAACAAATGTGCAAGACGTTTTCTTCATTTTCAAATGAGAAATCACATGTCTATTCTCGTAGCGCAGATAGATGCCTTAATCTTTGATTTTGGCACCTAATTTTGTTTATAACATCCAGATAACTAGAACAGGAACTATTTCTATGGAGAAACGAACAGTCATTTCAAAAACAGGTACTTTTAATCACGAAAACATACATTTTCAACAACAAAAAGTTGAATAAATAACCAAATAGTTGAATTTGCAAACAAGAAATATGAACTTTCTACCAAAAGATGAATTTTCAATCCAAAAGGATGAGTTTTCTATATAAATTAGAAAAGATTAAGGTCCAGCGGTACATTTATTGTAAAATCAAAAACAAATGTGAAAAAATCCAGGTTTTCAAACAAATTTCTGTTCGTTTCCCAGTGCTAAAAATTCCCGATTTTGCCAGTCAGTGGCCAGTCACCCGGTATAACATTCAGGTAGTGTTGTTGACATGAAAAGAGAGCAATAACTGTCATAAATTACAGTGCTTCAGTCACCTTTGCGAGACCGTGAAAAATATACCTGAAATCCCTAAAGTGTAAATTGAAAGTTGGAGCAAATTATAGCGATTGAAAACATTGTAAGCAGACAGTTCATTGAGTGATCATTCTTTGTTCCAATAGCGATGATTGAGCAATGCCATTAATCGTGATATGTTGAATCCGACTAGATTTAATCAGATTATATGATTATAATCGAAATGATAGCATGAAATGTGGAGATTTACTGATATACTGACCTTAGCAACAAGGTGCTGACCAGTTTTCACATCCACACATCTGTACAATGTGCTCCCTTCAGCCGGACCAAGGAGAAGGAATCGGTCTCCAAGGATAGTAGGTCCTTGGTGGGCAGTCTTAACTGGTTCACAGCTTGGGAACACAACCGGCGAGACTGTTGTCTCTTCACTCTTTTTGGGTTGCTGAACATCCTGATGATTCCTAACGAGGAACTTTCCATTACTCGTTTGCGTCACTTGAAGATGCAAGGGATGTTGTCTGCTCACAGCCACTCTCATGTTGCGCGAACTGGTACCTCACCGCAACACAAACACGCAACGTACACTTATCTTTTCACAACCTTTTTTTTCTTCCTTGGAAGTTATAACATAGAGCTAACTAACACCGCGATAACGGGTGTGTTTCAGATTCACGTCTAACTCGAAAATTTTCGACACTGAGCTAGCTAAACACGAACACTTGGGTGGTTCAGAGTAGAGGCTGAACATGTGGATGATATAGAGTTGCATAAATAAAGCTGATTATGTTGATAATGTTGATTTCCTGGCAAAAGCTGATGACTTTCTGCGAAGGTCAACTTTGTGCGCTTATGACCTTATGTGGATCCCTCAATGAAATCCTTGGACGGAAAGAGATCTTCGAAAGGTGGCTGACCGTCAATGTCGAGTCACCCGGATGAATAGGTCCTGAAACAAACAACATGTTCGTCATCAATTCAATGAGTAAAGCTTGTCAGCTATTCTTACATTTTTCTTCATTTGCTTATGTCTTATCTTAAAAACATTCTTTTTTCTTATCCAGTTTCATTCGTCCCAAAACCGGATTATATTGATAACGGTTGAACTATACTCGGACTAAAAATGATAATTGCTGAACTCTAATCTTTACCCAAAAACAGTGACGCAATTATATTGGTTTGTATTTCCTGATATGGAAAACGTGAATCACATTATTCTAGGCTATTTCCCAGTTTACCCGGTCAAAAATTACGTTTTTCTCGATTGCATTTTCAGCCTCAAAATTATCTAAAAACAGGGGAACTAGAGTGAATTTTCAAGAAAATAGGAGAAAAACTTATTTTTAAAAACATTAATGTAGTAACCACATTCCTAAGATTTCAAGTCGAAATGTATTGCAGTTTCAACACACACAAAAATGAATTTTTATCCCAAAAAGACGAATTTTCCAGCTAAAAATCGATTTTTTAAGAAAACATTTGACTTTTAAATCCGTAAAGATGAATTTTCAACAACAAAAATTAATTTTCAACGAAGAAAGATGAATTTACAACCAAATAGTTGATCTTTCAAAACAAAGAGATCAATTGTTAACAACAAAGTTGAAGTTTCAGACAAAAAAGATAAAACTTCAACAAAAAACGGCTGCATTTTCCACCGAATAGTGGAATTTTCAAGCCAAAAAGACGAATCTTTTGCAAGAAAGTTGAATTTTCGACCAAATAGTAGAGTTTGTGACCAAAAGAGATAAATCTGAACTAAAACTATTACATTAGATCTTTCAATTGAAAAGAATTAGGTTTCAACCATAACAAATTAATTTTGAACAAAAAAAAGACTTTTCTAGCAAAAGATGAATTTTCAATCCAAAAGAACGGATTTTCTATCCCAAAAGACTAATGTTTAACAAAACAGTTTAATTTTCGACCAGTGAACATTACTTTTTAACTAAATAGTTAAAATATGGACCAAAAATATAATAGTATACTTTTTAATTAAAAAGAATTAACTTTCAACCATAAAAGATGAATTTTGAACAAAAAGATGAATTTTCAATACGAAATGACCAATCTTCTATCCAAAACGACGATTATTTTCTGAACCAAACGAGATGAATTCTGAACCAAAATTTTCAATGAAAAAGAAATCACTTTTAACCAAAAAAGAAGACTTTTCTACGAAAAGAAAAGATGAATTTTCAATTCAAAAGGACCAATTTTCTATAAAAAAAATACGAATGTTTAACAAAACAGTTGAATGCTCAACCAAAAGAGGTGAATTTGGAACTAAAAATATAGTAGTAGACTTTTCAATTGAAAAAATTGATACTCAACCATAAAAGATGAATTTTCGACAAAAAAAAAAGATTACTTTTGAACAAAATAGTTGAATTCTTGACCAAAAATAGAATAGTAGACTTTTTAATTAAAAAGAATTACCTTACAACCATTAGAGACGAATGCTGAACCAAAATAGATGACTTTTCTACCAAAACAAGAATTTTCAACCCAAAAACACCTTGTTTTCGATTAAATTTAGGCCAGACACTAAAATAGCCTCGCGTCATGTCGGTTACATACAATTGTGAAACAAGGAGCATTGCTCGAAAACAAAGGTGTAAATAAATATACTTCCGGGTAAGAAACTGAAAAATGAAGGTTTAACCATTATTTTTCTGCTATCTTCAGCATCGATTCGCACGGAAACAAATGGCCTTCAAAGAGCAGAAATTATTCCTAACGAAACTCCCATTAAAGAAAACTCGATTGTGTTAAAATATCCGTTCGTCGAGGCGGTGAATCACGGACAATTTCAAAAGCCAATCTTTCCTTGCGCAATTTACTTCGGCGGAGAATCGTTAAGGTCATGGCTACTGGAAGGTGATCGCAAACATTAAAAGTCGTCTCAAAATTTAAAAAGCTATATATAGCATTTTTAAAAATTGTTATCAAAGTATGTTATAGGGCATCTGATGAATGGAAAGATAAAAAGATACCGTCGGAGGCAGTAAATATTTGTAATGTCAACAGGACGTTGTGCACTTGAGTTTTTCTAGTCTCGAAACGCATGGTAATTGAGAACGTGTAAACGAGAATATGATAATCAGATATTATGGCATTGCATTGTCTTTCCAACTCTAAATGTTCGCCAATATTATCATAAAAAGTTTAAAGTTTTCTTCAGGCATTTTCGTAATTGGGTTCCGAAATGAGAGGAAAAATGGCATGGCTTGCAGTGGCCTTGATCCTCAATCGGGGGAATTCAAACGTAAATAGGCAGGGCCGTTTGAAACATTTCTTTTGGATTTGGACGCATGTCACGCTTGAATGAACACTACTTCTCTCTCTCTCCGGCTCCCCTCATCAAGACACTGCCGAGGACATAAATTCTAGGAATATCGTAAATCGAAGGTAAATCTTTTCCAAAAATGATATATTTTATTTAGATCATTTAATTTCTTTTTTAATTACATATATAATAAGCAGGGCTGCCACAGACTAATAAACTTGAAGAAGTGGCTAGTTTAAGCTAAAAAGGATTCAACTGTTTTGTTAAAAATGAATTTTTTGGTTGAAGATTTATCATTTTAGTTGGAAATTCATCTCTTGGGTTAAAAATTAATTTTTTTTTAATTCAAATTCTTCATTCTATCTTTGATTAAAAATTTAACTTTTTTTAGTAGAAATTTTAACTATCTGGTTGAAAATTCAACTATTTGGTTGAAAATTCATGTATTTTGCTAAAAATTGGTCTCTGTTGATGAAAAATCGAACTATTTGGTTGAAAGTTCATTTGTTTATTGAAAATTCATCTCCTTTGGTAGAAATTAAATTTTTTTGGTTAGAAATGCAACTGTCTGGTTTAAAATTAATAATCTATTTCGGTTGAGGATTGAACTAAACTAATTTCTTGAATATTCCTCTTTTTTTGCTGAAAATGCAACTATTTGTCTATCTGATTGAAAGTTAAATTGTTTTTTTTTTTTTTTTTGAAAACTATCTTTTTTGATTAAATATTTACGATTTTAGTTGAAAATTCATTTCTTTATTTGAAAATGTAACTGTCTTGTTGAAATTTTTGTTTTTATATCCAAAAAGATCCAAAAGAACCAAAAAGATGAATTTTCAAATGACAAAATTAACTCTACTAAAAAAGATAACATTTTAATCAAAAATGAAATAGTCCAATTTTCAGTTACAATCATTAATATAAACAAAAATTTCAACAAGACAGTTAAATTTTCAAACAAATAAATTAATTTTCAACTAATATCGCGAATATTTAATCAAAAAAGATAGTGTTCAAAACAAAACAATTTAACTTTCAATCAGACAGTTACATTTTCAGCCAAAAAAGGGGAATATTCAAGAAAGTAGTTTAGTTAAATCCTCAACCGAAACAGATTATAATTTTAAACCAGTTACATTTTTAACAAAAAAATTAAATTTCTACCAAAGGAGATGAATTTTTAATAAACAAATTAACTTTTAACCAAATAGTTCGATTTTGTATCAAAAGAGACAAATTTTTAGAAAAATACATGAGTTTTCAACCAAATAGTTGAATTTTCAACCAGAGAGTTAAAATTTCTACTAAAGAAAGCTAAATTTTTAATAAAAGATGGAATAAAGAATTTTCATTAAAAAAAAATTAATTTTCAACCCAAGAGATGAATTTCAAACTAAAATGATAAATCTTCAACCAAAAAATTCATTTTTAACAAAACAGTTGAACCCTCAACCAAAACAGATTATTATTGTTCAACCAAATAGATGCATTTTTAAACAAAAAAGATGAAATTTTCTACTTTTCGAATGTTTTCAAAAACATTTGACTGTTAATCCCGAAAAAATGAATTTTCAACAAAAAAAACATTTCTCAAACAAGACAGCTGCTGAATTTTCAAATAGTTACATTTTTAACGATAAACTCATAAAGGAAAATTTTCTACCAAAAGAGATGAAATTGTTTTACAAAAAAGTTGAGTTTCTAAGCTAAAAAGTCGAATGTTTTAGAAAAAATTGGACTTTTAATAAAAAAAAGTTAATTTTCAACCAAGTAAGTGAATTTCCAACAAACAGGATGAATCTTTAAGCAAATAATTTAATATTCAATAAAATAGTCGATATTTCGAAAAAAAGGTTCAACTGCAACCAAAAACATTTGAATTTTCAAGCCAGACGATTTTTTTTAGAAGAAAGATGACTTTTCTACCAAAAACAGATAAATTTTCTTTGTAGGTGACTCAAAACCAATCTATTTTGATTGTTAAATTTTCCAATTAGGAAAAGAAAACAATCCAAAATATTTAAATACATTTATAAAAAATTGCTAAAATTCACTACATTATTTAAAAAAAATTTAAATAAAAAGAAATTTTCTTAAAATAAAATTGAGGTAAATCGGTGTAAACTCAATTTTAAAAAATCTGAAATTATTCATAAGCAAATCTTGCAGATTGGAAAGAATCATGAGTTTAGTGTCTCTATTTAAAAATTTTTAATTAAGAGTGAAAAGAATTCCATTTTATCACGGAAAAAATAAATAAATACATTTTCTATCCAAAAAGACGAATTTTCGACCAAAAAATATGACTTTTTAACAAAATAGTTGAATTTTTAATAAAATAATAATTAAATGTTTAACTAAAAAAGGTTAATTGTGAACCAAAAAAATAATTTAAAAAATAAATAAATGTTTGTCAAAAATAGTTTGATTTCATTATTGGGTTCTATTCAGTTCACATTCAAGCGAAAAAAGGAGAATTATTTCAAAACGGGGAAAAGAGTGTGAAGTCTATATTGAATAACATTTTCATACCATAGAATACTTAATTAATTTAATTAATATAATTATTTTTAATTAATTAAAAATTAATTTTCTTTTTTTCTCATATAAAATGTAAAAGACAAAAGTGGTTCCTTCCTTAAAAAAAAGTGACTATAGTGACTTTATCTTTAAAAAGTCACTGAAAGAGACTGTGTGGCAGGCCTGGTAATCAGTTCAAAGATACAGCATTCAAAAAAGAAACCTGTCAGCTGTCGACAGACTTGGACAATTTGAAGGTTATCTTCAATATCTCGTAATTCCAAGATAAATTTTTTCAGCTAAACTACGAAATACCTATCCCCTTATTTTCATTGTCGAATTATATATGTAAAGGCTAATTAATTCAGACACCCTAACCTGGACCTCTGCATGATTAGAAATGGATTCGGTCAGTTGAGAAACTGGAAAAATAATTAAGAAAATAGGCGGGTCTGTGCAATCCAAAGATTGCAGGAGAACAGTGATTGCATCCCAACCTTAAGCAAGTCCCTATTAGTTATTCACGAGTAAATAATATTTTGCAATCAGTAATCGGAAACCAGTTTCCTCAAACCAGATGTGATCGTTCAGACTTAAAATTTGGAAACAGGAAACGTCACTATAAAAGAATGGTCCCTATTGTCCAAATATTCCAGATAATGAAGAAAAGAGTGATGAAAAACAATTATTTAAATTGTTCATTACACGAATTGCAAAAATTGTGATCCTAATAAGGAAGCGGCATGTCACTATATGGTCACGCACTTGCGCTCTGATGATCTCAGGAACGTGACAAAAAACGTCGTGTGGCTCTGAATTTAATTCCTCGTTGCCCGAAATTTGATATTTATCACACTGTAACGTGATGATTTTGTAATTTGGAATTAGTGCTCAGAATCAGAGAGAAGACACAAGTGTACACTCTAATATTTGTATTTTAAACATCGCACTCTTCAGTCAGGAATACGCAAGAATCTGACGAAATTACTCAAGCAGAATGAAACGGTAGGTTGAAATGACGAAATAACGATTGCCTCCTAACAGATAGCAAATATCCTTCGATAAGGTCAAAATGGCGGAGTTTCAGAGTTGTCACGTATGAATATTGCGCGAACCTCTACGTATCGCGTAAATGTGATGCAATGATAACAGGTAATTTAATTAAAGACAACTACATTGTCCTTCCAGTTCCCACCTTTCAAACATCAGCTAAACTTGAATTCAATTTCATTCACCAAATTGTGCAATATTGAACAATTTTACAATATTGGGCAATATGCATTGTACAGAAAGAGTGTGTAATACTGAGTTTACGGTATTTAAACATATTTAAGTGACGCGTCAATCCACTTTGGAAAATGCTCTATATTGGGAATTTTCAAGTTACTTCCGGTTAATCTTGAGTCACTGGTATGTTATTGATGCAATAAAGCATCATGGATATACTGATAGTGGAACAAGTATCCTGTGCAATAGGTAATAGGAAAAGAAATCAGGATAGAATAGTCAGATTGTTGCTTTCTCCAATGAGTGCAACGATGATAGAGTGAAGATGAAATTGAGCCGTTCTCCAGAAAAACCACCTGAGTACTCATATTGCCATATCCTTTTTGGTTTTTAAAAATAGATTTTGAAAAGTCGAGTTGGGTGGTTTTTCTAGTGAATGGCTCAACTGATGATCGCGTAAATTCCAAAGTAACACTCGAGTCGACATAGTAATGGTCAAGGCGATTACAACCATCGCCGATAGTCACTGCACTTTGCACTGAGTAACTGCGACACTATGAAGATGTCACACACAGAAATAAAATTATCTACCGAGATTTTCTTCTCTAGTAATATGTAATCTTTACCTTTTTAATTAAAAAGTTATTCCTCTTCTTCGTTATCATAGATATCCAAAACAAGAAAAAAACTTTGTTCGCCGACTGTTCCTGAACGGGGGTTGGTATCTTCCAAGACGTTGTTAGCGACCGTTGTTTGCCCGAAATCGAATTTCCGGTTACTACCGGCAAAATTGGTTTTCGCGCGCGCGATGGTGTTTCTCACAATATTATCCCGCAGGATCCTCTTTTGATTGTTGATGTGTTTTCCTCGAACGAGACGCAAATGCGAAATCGATGAGAAAAAGGAACGAGGAGTAGAGGTCAATAGGGGCGGAAAATGTGATATTCCGCGCAACGGACGGTCCAACGTTGGGCCGACCTCCGCTCAGAAACTACGGCGGCAAGAGAATAAGCAAACACCGACCGCACACGCCATTGTGCAACCAACGACTGAACTGACAAAACTTAGAGTATCCAGTGGCTGACTGGCTGTGCGCACACGCTGCGCCGATACTTTTCCCCCTCTGGCCTGGCGATGGTAGGGCGAATATTGTGGCAGCTGAGGCACAAATGCAAGGTGGTTTCAGAGCCTAAGGTTGTCCGAAGTATTAAATATAATAATATCAGAGGCGGCGGAACCCTAGGGGGCACATGGGACAATGCCCCCCCCCCCCCCCAGAAATCGACCAGAAAGGGGCAAAGTATTAATTTGCCCCCCTCTGAAATTAAATGATTAAATTCAGCGGACGGTTTGCATTTTTTCAAAAATCTACCTGAAATCTTTGGAAAATCAATGAAATCTTTGTGAAACCTTTCCGAAATCTTTGCGAAATAATTTTGAAACATTTGATAATATTTGTGAAATTATTGCAATCTTTGGGGAATCATTTAAGTCTTTGTGAAATCTTTTAATTCTATCCGGAATCTTTGCGAAATATTTGAAATATTTTTGAAACTTTTGATAATGTTTGTGAAATTATTTAAATCTTCGGGAAATCATTTAAGTCGTTGTCAAATCTTTTAATTCTATCCGAAGTCTTTGCGAAATCTTTCTGAAAAATTTGGAAATCTTTGTGAAAAATTTGGAAATCTTTGTGAAATGTTTTTGAAATATTTGGTAATATTAGTGAAATTATTGAAATCTTTGTGAAATCTTCGGAAAATCATTCAAGTCTTTGTGAACTCTTTTAAATCTATGCGAAATATTTTGAAAATATTTGTGACAATTTTCTAATCGATTTGAAATTATTGAAATCTTTGCGAGATCATTGCAATAGTCGTGAAATCTTTTAAATCGATCCCGATATCTATCCGATATCTTTATGAAATATTTGAAATATTTTTGAAACATTTGATAATATTTGTGAAAGTATTGAAATCTTTGGGAAATCATTTAAGCCTTTGTGAAATCTTTTAATTCTATCCGAAATCTTGGAAATCTTTGTGAACTCTTTGGGAAATTATTGAAATCTTTGAAATATTTTTGAAATATTTGGTAATATTAGTGAAATTATTGAAATCTTCGGAAAATCATTCAAGTGTTTGTGAACTCTTTTAAATCTATGCGACATCTTTACGAAATATTTGTGAAAATTTTCTAATCTTTGGGGAATAATTCAAATGTTTGTGAAGTCTTTGGAAATCGTAGCGCAATCTTTGAAATATTTATATGAAATTATTGAAATCTTTCTGAAATCTTTGCGAGATCATTGGAATATTCCTGAAATGTTTTAAATCTATCCGATATCTTTGCGAAATATTTGAAATATTTTTGAAACATTTGATAATATTTGTGAAATCATTTAAGTCTTTGTGAAATCTTTTAATTCTATCCGAAATCTTTGAAATCTTTGTGAACTCTTTGGGAAATTATTGAAATCTTTGTGAAATCTTTTTAAAATCTTTCTGATATCTTTGAGAAATGTGTTTAATATTTTTGAAATATTTGGTAATATTTGTGAAATTTTTTTAATCGTTAGGAAATCATTCTAATCTTTGTGAAATCTTCCTGAAACTTTCGAAATCTTTATGAAATCTTTGGGAAATTATTGAAATCTTTGTTAAATCAGAGATAAAACCTTTGCAAAATCTTTCTGAAATCTTTGTGAAATTATTGAAATCTTTGTGAAATCCGAGGTGAAATATTTGTCAAATCTTTGTGAATTTTTTTTAATCTTCAGGAAATCATTCTAATCTTTGTAAAATCTTTCTGAAATATTTGGAAATCTTTGTGAAATATTTGAAATATCTTTGAAATATTTGGTAATGTTTATGAAATTATTGAAATCTTTGTGAAATCTTTGGGAAATCATTGGAATATTCGTAAAATCTTTTAAATCTCTCTGAAATCTTTTAGATCCATCTGAAATCTTCGCGAAATATCTGTGAAATCATTCAAAACATTCAAATCTTTGCGAAATATTCGGCAAAACTTATGAAATTATTGAAATCTTTGGCAAATCATTGAAGTATTCGTGAAATATTTCCGAAATCTTTACGAAATATTTGAAATATTTTGGAAACATTTGATAATATTTGTAAAATTATTGAAATCTTTGGGAAATCATTTAAGTCTTTGTGAAATCTTTTAATTCTATCCGAAATCTTTGCGAAATCTTTCTGAAATCTTTGAAATCTTTGTGAAATCTTTCTGAAGCCTTCGAAATCTTTGTGATTTCTTTGGGAAATTATTTAAATCTTTGTGAAATCGGAGGTGAAACCTTTGTAAAATCTTTCTGAAATCTTCGAAATCTTTGGGAAATTATTGAAATCTTTGTAAAATCTTTTTGATATCTTTGCGAAATATTTTCAATATTTTTGAAATATTTGGTAATATTTGTGAAATGAAGGAAATCTTTGGGAAATCATTGAAATCTTTTAAATCTATCTGAAATCATTGTGAAATCTTTGGGAAATTATTGAAATCGTTGGGAAATTATTGAAATCTTTGTGAAATCTTTGTAAAATCTTTAGAAATCTTTGCGTAATATTTGAAATGTTTTTGAAACATTTGATAATATTTGTAAAATTATTTAAATCTTTGTGAAATCTTTTAAATCTATCTGAAATCTTTGAACTGTTTGTGAAATCTTTGGGACATTATTGAAATTTTTGTGGAATCTTTGTAAAATATTTCTGATATCTTTGTGAAATTTTTGGGAAATATTCGTAATATTTTTGGTAATATTTGTGAAATTATTGACATATATTTGTGATATCTTTTAAATCTATCTGAAATCTTTGAACTCTTTGTGAAATCTTTGGAAAATTATTGAAATTTTTGTGAAATCATTGGGAAGTTATTGAAATCTTTGTAAAATCTTTGGGAGATGATTAAAATCTGTGTGAAACAATTAAAATCTTTGTGAAATATGTGTGACATTTTGTTAAGCTTTAGGAAATCATTCTAATCTTTGTAAAATCTTTCTGAAAT
>CAKNYM010053244.1:169691-220508 GCA_932195095.1 Andricus curvator
CAATTAATATTATATTAAAAATTGAAAAAAATTTAACTATAACAAAAATTTTTGATTATTTATATTCGGGAATTTTCTAGTTCTGATATTTTATAATTTGGCAATTTTCTGTTAGGAATTTTGTTATTCGAGAATTTTCAAATTCGGCAATATTATAAACAATATTATTGTTTGAATTTAAAATACCAATAATTGAAAAAATATATTTCTGGATAAAAATTTTTTATATGCTGTTATTTTAAATTAAAACAATAATTTTAGAACCTTTAAACATTGAAATTTTTTGTTTATAAAAATATTTGATTATTGTATTTTTAATAAGCAAATTATATTCATATAGAAAAATTATTAACATTTCAAATTCGAGAATTTTCTAGTTCGGATATTTTATAATTCGGCAATTTTCTGTAGGGAATTTTCCAACTCGGTAATATTATTATTCGAGATAAGAAAAATGTTTGTTTGTTTCAAACAAATTATTTCTTTGATATAGGATCAAACCCATGTTTGTTTGATTCAAATAAATTTTTTGTTTTCCCTTATTTGTTTAGTTCAAACAACTTTTCGGTTAGTTTAAACAAATATCTTATTTAAATTAAGTAAAGTGCTTGTTTACACTGAATTTTTTTTTCAAATCAGTTAGAGATTTTGTTTCAGTGAAATAAATCTGTTTTTTTACACTTAGCCTCCAAGCTGATAAAATCGATAATATTTAATCTTAATATCTAATTCGGGTTCAAATCCAATTGTTCCTCTCATTTCTGAATTAAAAAATCATAAATTAGAATAATTAGAAATGAACCAGGGTTAGACATTTCAATTGAATATACATAATTACATATACTAAGGATATGTGATAAATTACAGAAAAATTTTCAAAAATTTTAGGAAAATTTAAAATTATTTTAAAAGAAGATGTAGAAGTTTATGCAGAATTTTTTTTAAAATTAGGAAGAATTCGTTACAAGAGAATAAAAAATTTTCTTAAGATTCCTGGAAAAATTTCAAACGATTTAAAAAAATTTTAATACACCCAATACAGGGGTTATTTTTGCCATTATACTATTTGAGTTAGTAAGGTAAAATTAAATTACATTACATTTTCGTATCGCATAATTACTTGTCTAACATTTTCATGGATTAATTCAACATTCCTACTTTTTGCTTTACAATTCTATCGTCTTATCCTTTCACCTTTAAAATGTTTCAAATTTGTTTAAACAATGTAGATTTTTGAATATTTTATCTATTCTATTATTTATTTTTTTATTTAGGATATCTGGTGTAAGTTTATATGATTTTTCACACAAAAAAATTAATTTTGAGAGAATATTTAAAAAGATTTCAAAACATTTTAAAAGACATTTAGAACGTTTAGATTGAGAAGCTTATGTGTTTTGAAAAGATTCTAAAATAATTTACAATTTCAAATATTTAAAACAAAATGTTAATTTTTGAAGAGATTGAAACTGCAAAGTAACATTCTATTACACACAATTGTTTCTTTCACAAGTTACACTTTTTATCTGAAACTGAAAGTATTTTGAAAATAAAAAAATATTTTCAGACAATTCGAATAATATTTTTCTGTTCTGATTTTTAATCTAGTACAAAACGGTGAAAAATTCGGAATCACCTTTTTAAAATAAAAAGTTACTTTAGTCACTTTTCTTTAAATAAATTAACCCATGGATTAACCACTATTGAATTCAGGCCTATACCTATTTTTGAATTTTCTTGAATTCTTTTCAAATAATTTAGGGTATTTTCAAGGATTCCAAGCATTTTTTCTCAGATTTCAATAATTTTAAGGGATTTCAAAGTATTATAAAGATTTTAAGATATTTTTAAAAATTCCAAGGAATTTCCAAGAGAGCTTAAAAAAGTTTCAGGGTACTCGAGGGATTACAAGGCATTACACATTTTTTGGGGGGTTTTATAAGATTCCAAGGAATTTTTTCAAGAGCATTAAAAATTTGCAAAGGATTTCCAAATATTTTAAAACATTTGAAATGTCTTAGGGTATTTTTAATAGATTTTAAAAATTTGAAGTTATTTCGAAAGATTTTTTGGATATCAGGGTATTTTTAAAAATTCCAAGGAATTTCCAAGAGAGCTTGAAAAAGTTTCAAGGAATTTAAAAGTATTTAAAATATTTTAGGGGGTTTCAAAAGATTATAAGGAATTTTCAAGAACTTTAAAAATTTTCGAAGGATTTTAAAATATTTTTCAGGATTTGGAATATCTTAGGGCATTTTAAATAGATTTTAATAATTTGAAGTGATTCCAAAAGATTTTTTGGACTTTAGGGTATTTGAAAAAATTCAGAGGAATTTTTAAGAGCTTCAAAAAACGTCAAGGGATTTCGAAAGAATTACAATTAATTTAGGGTTTTTATTTTGTAAGGAATTTTAAAACATTCCAAGAAATTTTCAACAGATCTCAATCATTTGATTTTATAGCTCTTAATATATTTTAATACATTTTCCAGGATTTCAGGAAATGTCATTAGATTTCATTTAATTTCACGGGATTTTATTATATTTTAATGGATATCAAATAATTTTTTTCACAATAATTGAGGAATTTCGTAGGATTTCAAAGATTTAAATTTTTCAAAAAGATTTTAGGATATTTTAGAAGATTCGAAGGAATTTTCAATTGATTTCAATGATTTCAAAGAATTTTAAAGACGTTAGGGTATTTTTTTAATTCAAAGGAATTTTCAAGAGCTTTAAAAATGTCAAGGGATTTCAAAATATTTTAAAGGATTTGAGAGATTTTCAGGGTATTTTCGAAAATTCCAAGAAATTTTCAAAAGCTTCAAAAAGTTACAATAGATTTCAAAGAATTTAAAATTTTTTATTTTCCCTTGTAAAATCTAAGTAATTTTTAAGATCTTAAACAATTTTCAAGAGATTTCAAACAATAAAAATTAACTGAATCTTAAAAAAATATTACTTTTGGTAATTATCAGGAAGTTCAAACCTAAATCAAAGTTATATTTTTATTTTTTCAATGCTTTATTAGCAATTAATACTAAAAACTGTAGATTAAATAAAATTCCAATAATTTTCGAACCTATAGGGAATTTTTTTATTTCTCAAAATAAAAAATTGCTGATCACATAGCGACACCGTAGGTTTATTCTTGATTTGAAAAAACCTAAAGAGATTTTTATTCATACATATGAATCAAGATCAACAAAAAATTAATCAAATGGTTGAATTTTCAAGCCAACAAGACGATTTTTCTGCAAAATAGTTGAAATATTGAACCCGAAAATTTAAATTTTCAACAAAAAAGTATTTTGTTTCAACTTAATAGTTGAATTTTCCACCATAACAGATGAATTAAACCATAAAAGACGAATTTTCAAGAAAATAGGTACATTTTCAACCAAAAAAGATTAATTTTTCACTAAAAAGTTGCATTCTTAACCAGAAGAGATTAAATTTATATTAAAAGGGATGAATTTTGTTAACAAAAAGACAAATTTTCGACAAAATAGTTCCATTTTACATAATTTTGAAACCCAAAGGGAAATTTTTTTAAATTCCCAAAATTAAACATTTTTGACCGCTCATTGCGACATCATAGGCGTAGGGCCATGCTTGGTTTTTGGAGATCATTAGAGATTTCTATTTGATTTTTTAAGGTAAGAAGATTTTTATTTATATTTATTTTTTAACACAAACCAATTTTCCAGCACTAGCCATTTTCGACTTTCATAAATTTTGAGTTTTCGGCCTACCCCACTGTATAGGTCATATAATTTCACTTATTTTTCTCTAAATACGAAAAAAAAATTTAATCAAATTGTTGAATTTTTAACAAAAAAGTTAATTTTTAAGCGAAAAAGACAAATTTTCTACAAAACAGTTCAATTTTGAATCCGAAAATATATAAATTTTCAACAAAAAAGTTCATTTTCAACTTAATAGTAGTTGAATTTTCTACTAAAACAGATTAATTCAACAATAAAAGACGAAGTTTCAAGAAAGTAGGTACTTGTTCAACTAAATAGATGCATTTTGAACTAAAATGGTGAATTTTCAACCAGAAAAACAAATTTTTTAGAAAGTAGTTCAACTTTTAAGCAAGTAATGAAATTTTCAACCAAAAAAGATGAATTCATAACAAAAAATACAATAGTTGATGTTTGAGTCAAAAAAGATTTTAGCTTTAAATTAATACAGTTGAATTCATCCAGAAAGACGAATTTTCATCAAAATAGTTGGATTTTCCAAAATTTTGAAACCCATATGAAAATTTTCTTAAATTCTTAAAATTAAACTTTTTTGACCCTATTGCTAGACCGTATAGGTTAGGACCATTCTAGATTTTTTTTAAAGAATTAGAGATTTTTATTTGTAATAACACATAGCAAATTTTCCGCATTATCCATTTTCGACTTTCAAACATTTTGAATTTTCAGCCAACCATACTAAATATGTCATAATATTTCAGTTATTTTTTTTCCAAATACTCATTTTGTTATAATATGTTACAGTAATGATAATAAATGACTTTCGTGAAGTAACTGCTGAAGACTATTTTTTAAAAGTATAGTGTTTTTTTAATTTTTGCAATATCTCGTGTGAAATGAATGTCAGCCTTTTAAATTTGTATATATTGAGGAAAAAATTGATCAGCTGAATTGCGGACACATTAAAGAAAAAAAAACTGAAGGTAGTTGACAAGTTTTTTGGTATATAGCGCTTGAAATAATTTAAACGGGGACAAGCTGATGAAATGGGAACATAAAAATGTAACATCGAGCTCAGTTTTGATGAAACAATTACGTATTTGCATTTCGTTATTCGGTTATTGTCATTGTCAATAAAGCCATTATAATTATCATAATGTATTTCATTAAAAGCTGGTGTAAATTCGAATGTCTCAAGAGTTGCAGATGATTGCGTATAGCGCTTGGATCATGGATCATGCAATGTATCTCACTTGATTTACATTTGAAAGATAAAATTTTCCTCAACACAGGGTAATAATTAATTTTTTGATCCAGCAGAAGGTGTCGAAATTTCGCTGGGATCACAGTCCATCTCCTTTTTTACCTAATCCCCTTTTTCCTCTTTTTTCCCCATTGCATTTGAAAAACCCTCTAAATTCTAAAACACCAAAAATCGAGAATTTTGCATTTTTGACCCAATTAACCCTTTTTTTCCCTTTTTTTTACAAAGTTTCGATTTATTTTTTAAGAATCATAAACAAAAATTCAAGACGTTAGAAAAAAATTATTTTTGATGATACCAATTTCAAATATTTTCTAAACGAATTTTCAAACAGAGGTGAATTTTCAACTTAAATGGATTTATATGTGAAAAATAAAATTTTCCTCAACACAGGATACTAATTAATTTGTTGATCCAGCAGAAGGTATCGAAATATTGCAGGGATCACAGTCCATCCATTTCTTTACCTAATCCCCTTTTTCCTCTTTTTTCTCCCATTAAATTCCCCTTGAACACCAAAAATTGAGAATTTTGAATTTATGACCCAATTAACCCCTTTCTCCCCCTTTTTTTACAAAGTTTCGATTTATTTTTTAAGAATCATAAACAAAAATTCAAGAAGTTAGAAAAAATTATTTTTGATGATACCAATTTCAAATATTTTCTAAACGAATTTTCAAATAGAGGTGAATTTTCAACTTAAATGGATTTACATTTGAAAAATAAAATTTTCCTCAACACAGGATACTAATTAATTCGTTGATCCAGCAGAAGGTATCGAAATATTGCAGGGATCACAGTCCCTCCCTCTTTTTACCTAATCCCCTTTCTCCTCTTTTTTCTCCCATTAAATTCCCCTTAAACACCCAAAATTGAGAATTTTCAATTTTTGACCCAATTAAACCCTTTCTCAACCTTTTTTACAAAGTTTTGATTTATTTTTTAAGAAACATAAATAGAAATTCAAGACATTAGAAAAAGATTATTTTTGATGATAACAATTTCAAATATTTCCTAAACGAATTTTCAAACGGAGGTGAATTTTCAACTAAAATGAACCTTCAACAAAAAATGAATTTCTAGCAAAGTAGTTCAACTGCTAGTCAAGTAGTTAAATTTTAAACCAAAAAAGATGAATTCTTAACGACAATCGTAATAATTTATATAAACGAAAAAAGATTTCAATTTCCAATCAAGAGTAATTGAATTCATCCCAAAAAGAGGAATTTTCAACAAAATAGATTTTTCAACCAAATTAAGTTCAACCAAATATTTGAGTTTTCAAACAAATAATTGAATTTTTCTACCAAATTGTTGAATTTTCGAAACAAAAAGACGAATTTTCGGCAAAACAGTTGAATTTTCAACCCGAAAATATGAAGTTTCAACCAAAATGTTAATTTTTAACCAAATATTTCAATTTTAATGAAATTGTTAAATTTTGTACCGAATTGTTGAAATTTTTAAAACAAAAATAGAATTTGTTTACGAAACAGTTAAATTTTGAAACAAATATTTGAATTTTCAACCAATTAGTTGAATTTCCTACCAAATTGTTGAATTTTAAAGCAAAAAAGATGCATTTTCTACAAAACAGTACACAATAATTAATTTTCCACCAAATGTTTGAATTTAACCAAATTGTTGAACTTTCAACCAAATTGTTGAATTTTCTACCAAATTGTTGAATTTTGAAAAGAAAAAGATCAATTTTCTACGAAACAGTTGATTGTTCAACCCGAAAATATGAAGTTTCGACCAAAACATTAATTTCAACTAAATACTTGAATTTTAACCAACTAGTTTAATTTACTACCAAATTGTTGAATTTTTTAAACAAAAAAAAACGAATTTTCTATAAAAGCAGTTGCATTTTCAACCCGAAAATATGAAGTTTCAACCAAAATGTTAATTTTCAACCAAGTATTTCAATTTTAATGAAATTGATTAATTTTTTACCGAATTGTTGAATTTTTAAAACAAAAATAGAATTTTTTCATAAAACAGTTGAATTTTCAATGCAATAGTTAACTTTCAACCAAATGTTTGAGTTTTCAACCAAATAGTTGAATTTCCTACCAAATTGTTGAATTTTAAAGCAAAAAAGATGAATTTTCTACAAAACAGTTTAATGTTCAGTTGCATCTTCAACACAATAATTAATTTTTCACCAAATGTTTGAATTTTAACCAAATTGTTGAACTTTTAACCAAATTGTTGAATTTTCTACCAAATTGTTGAATTTTGAAAAGAAAAAGATGAATTTTCTACAAAGCAGTTGAATGTTCAACCCGAAAATATGAAGATTCGACCCAAACGTTAATTTTAACTAAATACTTGAATTTTAACCAACTAGTTTAATTTCCTACAAAATTGTTGAATTTTCTAAACAAAAAACGAATTTTCTATAAAAAAAGTTGCATTTTCAACCCGAAAATATGAATTTTCAACCAAAATGTTAATTTTCAACCAAATATTTCAATTTTAATGAAACTGTTGAATTTTGTACCGATTTGTTGAATTTTTAAAACAAAAATAGAATTTTTTCATAAAACAGTTGAATTTTCAACGCAATAGTTAATTTTCAACCAAATAGTTGAATTTCTTACCAAACTGTTGAATTTTAAAATAAAAAATATGCATTTTCTACAAAACAGTTTAATGTTCAGTTGTGTCTTCAACACAATAATTAATTTTCCACCAAATGTTTGAATTTTAACCAAATTGTTGAACTTTCAACCAAATTATTGAATTTTCTACTAAATTGTTGAATTTTGAAAAGAAAAAGATGAATTTTCTACAAAACAGTTGAATTTTCAACCCGAAAATATGAAGTTTCAACTAAAACGTTAATTTTAACTAAATATTTGAATTTTAGCCAAATAGATTAATTTTCTACCAAATTGTTGAATTTTCTAAACAAAAAAACGAATTTTCTATAAAAAAAAGTTGCATTTTCAACCCGAAAATATATAGTTTCAACCAAAATGTTAATTTTTAACCAAATATTTCAATTTTAATGAATTTGTTCATTTTTGTACCGAATTGTTGAAATTAAAAAAAAAATAGAATTTTTTTACAAAACAGTTGAATTTTCAACGCAATAGTTAATTTTCAACCAAATATTTGAATTTTCAACCAAATAGTTGAATTTTCTACCAAATTGTTGAATTTTGAAAAGAAAAAGATGAATTTTCTACAAAACAGTTGAATTTTCAACCCGAAAATATATGAAGTTTCAACCAAAATGTTAATTTTAACCAAATATTTGAATTGTCAACAAAATAGTCGAATTTTTTACCTAATTGCTGAATTTTGATGCCAAAAAGATAAATTTTCCACAAAACGGTTTAGTCTTCAACCCGAAAATATGAATTTTAAACCAAAAAGACGAATTTTCAACAAAATATTTGAATTTTCAGAGAAAAAATATTAATTTTCATCAAAATGGGTACATTTTGAACCAACGAGATGTATTTTCAACTAATGTAATGAATCTTTAACCAGAAAAATTTGTTTAATAAAAAGTAGTTTCACCTTTAACCAAGCAGTGGAATATTCAACCAAAACATGAATTGTTAACAAAAAATGTGATAGTTGATATTCTAACCAAAAAAAGATTGTAATTTTTAATTGAATTAAAATTGTTGAATTCATACAAAAAGACGAGTTTCCAATAAAAAAGTTATTACCTTAACCAAAAACTGAATAATTTTCAACCAAAAAGTGCCATTTTTAACCAAAAATTTTTTATTTAAATAAAATAAAATTTATACCAAACGAGAGGAATTTTTTAACCAAGAAGAAAAATTTTCAAGAAAATAGTTTAATTTTCTACCAAAAAAGATTTTTCAGTCAAGAAACAAAAAAATGTAACTATATTGTTGAATTTTCAACCCGAAATTATGAATTTTGAACCGAAATTTTAATTTTCAACCGAATATGTGAATTTTCAAGAGGAAATTGTTGAATTTTTAAGCCAGTAAGATGAATTTTCTAAAAAACATTTATATTTTTAACCCGAAAATATGCATTTTTAACAAAAAAGTTAATTTTCAAGCTAAAAAGACCAATTTTCTACAAAAAAGTTTAATTTTGAACTCGAAAAAATGAATTTTCAGCACAAAAGTTAATTTTTTTTTCTTTGGGTTCTATTAATTTAGTTCGCAATTAAGTCGAAAAAGTAGAAAAAGAGGAAATTAGGGGAATAAATTTCAAAGCCTGCGATAAATAAATATCAATTTTGACTCATTTTTAATACTTTTGAAATATGTAATAAAATACTTAAAACGGTCTATAAGAGAAAAGTATGTTAGTTGTGGTTGGCGAACAAAATTTTGGAACTCGAAAATAACATGCAAAAAAGTAGCGTATATTAGGATCCTCTAATAAAGTATAATTAACTTGAATCGATTATTATATGGCTTACATTTACACATGTTAGCAAACTGCGCATTTTAAAACAATTGTTATCCCCATACTTTTGTTATTTTCGTGAATATTTTTTTTTTTATTTTTGTTTTTCACACTATAATTTTTTTTGGCCGACATTAAAAGACTTTTTAAACATATGAGAGCTTTCAACTGATAAAAATGTATCGGAAACAAATTTAAAATTCTAATGAAACAAAAACAGAAAAAGTATTGAATCACCCAAAAACAGAAAAAGTAGATTTTTCAGTCATATTTTTGTGTTTTTCAAGTTATTTCTTTCTAGCTTACTTCGAAAAATAATTTAAACCACTCAGGGTTCATTACTGAAAAGAATACAGCAGAAAATAATTAATGAAAATAAAGGAATCAAAATCTATCTGTAGATAAAAGAAAATTTAAAAAAATTAAAAACGAGCATTTTTCAATTTTTCTGTTTATATATATATGTTGAAAGATATATATATATATATATATATATATATATATATATATATATATTGCAATCTTTGATCTTCTTGAATTTTTTCTCGGTTATTTTTATCAGTAGAAAGCACTGAAGTATTCAATAGATTTGTCAAAACCAGCTAAAAAAATTAAGCACAAAAATGACTAGAAAACCTGCTAAAAAAAAATGAAAAAAATTGGTTTATTCCTTTTTGTAATTTTTTACACCTGCATGTAATTTTAATTCCTTCAATTTAAAAAAAAAAGCGTATTACTTTTTATATTTCACGCGATGACTACTTGATTTTTCGTAATCATCTATATTTAAATTTTCGGTAAACACAGACAAGTGTAAATAATTTATTAATAGAAAACTAGAATGCAGGTGTTGAATTCCCATTAAACGAAAGATAGACGATAAAAAATACAAAAATAGAAGCATCAACACTTGTTTCAATAGTTATGAAATCGTTGAAATCCAAAATGTTTGTTCAGTTTCGTGTACCTAAACTCAATTGCTTTTTATGAAGAAGAAAAAAGTTATAAATTGTTGCGAATGTTTCTTGGGCAATATGAATAATAATAAACATTGAGATATGCATTAATTGTTGAAAATAACAGCATAAACCATATTTCCTGTTTAAAATGTAATAAAAGTGAATATGTCATGCTCTAATGACTATAAAGTTTGGGTATACGTGAAGATTCACAGGTGAATCACGTGTATGGTTCGAATATTCCTGTTCTTTGTGATTGTAATCTCTTGATACGAAAAATGAGTTCACCACTGATAAACAAAGAGCACGTTAAAATGTCAATAATCTTTAAAAAATATAAAAATATTTTAATTCCTGCAAAAATATAGAGGATATTTCGAAAGTAGGCTTAATTTTACAACAGTATCTTGCGTAATTTTTTCTTCTTCTGAAGACTCTCTGCTTCAACTCTTCATGGTCGGATTTTTATGATTTTTTTCGCTAATTAAAACCTATCTTAGCTAATAAAATATGATTTTTTCCAAAGGAAAAAACAGACTTGAATTTTTGTTGCGGGTAATTTTCAAATGGATAAAATTGGATTTTTTCGCCTCGAAAAAAAAGAAGATATACAATAAAGAGTTAACATGGTAACCATACCTAATGTGGTGGGTAAATTTTACTACGTGCAGATAATAATAATAAAAAGAAGTATTACATTTATTTCTTCAGATATTGTTCTGAAAATTGAAAAAATTAAACTCAAGGATATAAATGTTGTAATTGCATCGTTTATTTGCAAAACCTTTTCGTCTCGCAACCTAATCAATGGATGGGTTGAATGGCTAAATGGAAAATTTTTAAAAAAATCTTTAATTCTCGGCTTTCTGTTTAAAGTCAATAAAAGGCGCTTTTATTACGATTTTGTAGCTAATAAATGGAGTTGTGCAATTGTTTAATGATTATGTACTAAATGAAAGAGCATATCTTCTTGTTTGTTATTTGAACAACAGCGTGACAAAGTATATTAGAAATTACCAACAGTCTGAGCAAATATTGCATATGAAGTAATAATGATATCACTGTTCAAACAAGAATTTCAAAGATAAATAATTAAATTTACTATTCTGTGCTATTTTCTCTTCAATGTTAGACTCTTTATCCATGTTGTAAATTTTATTGTTATGTAAGATAATTAGGTGACGGTCCATGCTACAGCTGATCATAAAATGAAGTAATGTTTGCAATTGCTTCATGAAAAAAAAAGTTTAGTTCGAGGTAACCTAAGTTTGGTTTCGTTTTCCTTGAAAGTCGACCGTCAAAAAACACAAGGAAATATTTTATTGCCTGATTGAGACCTCGTGTCAAATGCATTAATCTATTTCACATTAAAATATATTTATTTTCTTTTAAATTTGAATCAGTCAATTTCCGCTGATTCAAATTTATTCTTGAAATGTGAATGATCAAATTATAACTGATTGTCTCTCAATAGATGTACTTGTTTTAAAAACGATTACAATTACCTGTACATTAAAATTTTTAATATGTATTGTACAAATTATATGAATGGCAGAAGGAAAGTTTTCATTTTGAAAAATATTTGAAAGTGACTCGATCCAATTGGAAACTACATTTGGCAAATTTCTAAAATAATTGTGCAATTCAATGTTTTCATAATATATACATCATTCAATTTCGATTTTAAGCTTCACATTTTTCAAACTTAAACGCATACCACTTCAAACCGAACGAATTAAAAGTGTGAATTTGAAAATGTACAAATTTTGTTATAATTTTCACTTGAGGTTTAAAACTATTAAATTCTGAAAGCTTTAAAGTTCAAATAAATAATTTTCAGAATTTTTACTTCAAATAGCTTCATTCCGATTTGAAACGTTTACATTAAATTTTATTTTTTACGGGTTACTGATTTAAAGGGATTCATTTAAAAGTGGTCAATAATTGACCACTTTATTGTACCACAATTATTGTAAGCATTTTTAATTATTTAACTGAAAAAAATGGTAATTGTTCAATATTGAAATACAATTTTTTAAATTTTATGATTTTGTTTTAGTTTAATTTATTTTTATTAACGAGGTTAACCTTGGTATAACGATTTGCTCAAAGCATACAAGCGGTAAATCAAATTTTTGGGTTACAAATTACAAAGTAGACTTAGCATTAGTATTCCTAAACGTAAATTTGAAGACTATTACGACATTACTTAAGGCATTACCAAATCATTTTAGAGGTTTCAATCTAAAACGGTACAATTTTCAAGGTTGAATTTTGAAATTGGCAATAAAGTCGTTTTTATTTCGAAAATGGTATATTCAAGAACGTCAGATTCAAAAGTATGAACGGGACGACTGAAAAATCCCGGGAAATAAAATTCCCGAAATTCCTGAATAATAAAATTCCCGAATTGGAAAATTCCCGAATATAAACAATTAACATTTTTTTATGAATACAACAAATTTTAATATTATATAATTTTAGATTCTTCGTAGTAATTTAAAGTATCAATATAACCCCCGCATTAATTATATAATTTTAATTGTAATAATTTAATTAATCTTATAACTAGAAAAAAAATTTTATTGTTCAATTTCGGGAATTTTATAGTTCGGAAATTTCATTATTCGGGAATTTTACATAGTGTCGGGAATTTTATTTTCCGGGATTTTTCAGTCGTCCCGTTTGAACACTTAATTTTGAAATTAGTTAATTTTAAAGTACTAAATGTTAAATATTTCCTTTTTGAAAGACTTTCAATTTTAGAAGGTTCATTATTATAGATTTTGAATTTCAAATTGACCGATTTTTAATTATGTAAGGTTTAAATTATGCAATCACTTCAACTAATGATCCATTACTATAAATACTAAGTTGCTCAGAATTAATTATAATCAGACCCAAAGAATTGTATTGTAATCGTTGTACCAATTACATTTTTTTTTCTATTTCAGATGAAAATTTTTCGACTTTATACACTAGTTTTTCTTGTTATTCGGTAGTTTTTTTTATTTCTAGGGTTAAACATTTTAAATGATATGCATTTATATTTGGTAGGTCAATACTTTTTATTTTATTAAAACTGACTATTCTTCTCTTCTCCCCTGTTTTCAAGAAACTTCCCCTTTTCCCCTTTCCCCCCTTTCCCCCTTTCCCCCTTCCCCCTTTTCCCCTTTCCCATCGTAATTTTGATTAATTAATTAATTAAATTATTACAATTAAAATTATATAATTAATTGTAATTTTCCCCTTTCCAAACAATTTGCATTTTTTGGGAAAAATTAGATTTTTTAATAATTTAGTTGACCTGGCACAACTCAAACTATTTGTACAAAATTTTCAACATAGCTCCGTTAATTGAATATCTAGGACCCAGTTTCACGAAATTTTGATTAATTAATTATTTTTCAAGATCTTGCACTTTTAAAAAAAGTCGATTTTTTAGTATAATTCATTTAACCTGAACGACTGGTACTAAATTGTCAATGCATTTTTGTCAAGTTTCTTTTTTTTTAAATTTTGTTGCGTCAGTATTATTTTTCAAGATTTTTCACTTTTTTATAGAAAAACGATTATAATTCAATTATATTATACCGTTTTTAATAACAAAATTTGTATTAAAAAATTTTGCAGTTTTTTTGTTTGTTATAAACAAATTAATGAATATAATTGTTATCTGCTGCATTTTGGGAGTTTAAATAGATTTCTTACAAATATTTTGTTATTTAAATGTGTACGATCAATGTTTAATTGCGATCGAGTACAAAAAGCAATAATAGTTAATAGTTAAAAAAACTTTTATAAACAAATTCACTCATTTTGCACTTCTACTAACAGACAATTTTTCTTTTCTACGAAATCATTAATTTTCAACTGAAAAACGACATTTCTAGACAATAAACTGCCATGCAACAACATTTGTCATTGTTATAAACAATCTCCATAAACAAATTCACTTATTTGTCACGGCTGTACAATTTTTCTTTTCTGCGGAATCTTTTTTGTTCGTGTCAAGAATAAAATTTGAACACAATAGACTGCCAATCAATAACATTTGTCATTTTTTGTCATTTATAAAAAAATTGTACAAACAAATTAACCTATTTGTCCGTTCTATGGATAGACAACTTATCCTTCCTGTTGAATCATTTCTTTTGATCTGAAGAATAAAACTTGTATACATAGACTGTTATCCAAAAACAGTTGTTATTGTTATAAACAATGCTTATAAATAAATGAATACATTTAGAATCTCTATGCATAGACAGTTTTTATTTTTTGCGGAATCATTTTGTTTCATCAGAAGAATAAAATTCTTACATAACAGCATCCAGCAACATTTGTCATTGTTATAAACAATTTTTATAAACAAATTCAATTATTTGGCATTTTTGAGGGCATTTCAATACATACACATTTTTTCTTTTCTGTGGAATAATTTTTTTTTATCTGAAGAATAAAATTTTAACATAATAGATTGCCATCTAACAACATTTGTCATTGTTATAAACAATTTTTATAAACAAATGCAATTATTCGGCATTTCTGAGGGCATTTCCATACATAGACATTTTTTCCTTTCTGTTCAATCATTTTTTTTCAACTAAAGAATAAACTTTTAACATGATAGATTGCCATCCAACAACATTTGTCATTGTTATAAACAATTTTTATAAACGAATTAAATTATTTGGCATTTCTGAGGGCATTTCAATACATACACATTTTTTCCTTTCTGTGGAATCATTTTTTTTATCTGAAAAATAAAATTTTAACATAATAGATTGCCATCCAACAACATTTGTCATTGTTATAAACAATTTTCATAAACGAATTAAATTATTTGGCATTTCTGAGGGCATTTCAAAACATACACATTTTTTCCTTTCTGTGGAATCATTTTTTTTTTATCTGAAAAATAAAATTTTAACATAATAGATTGCCATCCAACAACATTTGTCATTGTTATAAACAATTTTTATAAACGAATTAAATTATTTGGCATTTCTGAGAGCATTGCAATATATAGAGACATTTTTCCTTTCTGTTCATTCATTTTTTTTTCAAGTAAAGAATAAACTTTTAACATGATAGATTGCCATCCAACAACATTTCTCATTGTTATAAACAATTTTAATGAACAAATTCAATTATTCGGCATTTCTGAGGGCATTTCAATGCAGAGACATTTTTTCCTTTCTGTTCAACCTTTTTTTTTCAACTAAAGAATAAACTTTTAACATAATAGATTGCCATCCAACAACATTTCTCATTGTTATAAACAATTTTTATGAACAAATCCAATTATTTGGCATTTCTGAGGGCATTTCAATACAGATACATTTTTTCCTTTCTGTTCAATCATTTTTTTCAACTAAAGAATAAACTTTTAACATGATAGATTGCCATCCAACAACATTTGTAATTGTTATAAACAAATTCACTTATAATATGCTCACTTATTTGACTGCTAATGACATGAATACTTATTCCATGGCAATATTGAAGCCTCTCTACCAAACGTCAAGATTGAACCCATAAAATTGGTTTCGTTTTTTTGGCCTTTATTTATTACAAAAAAAATATTTACAAAATAATTAAAAAATTTGTTGATATAAATAAAAATAAAGGCGAGAAAAAATAAACTTTCTTCATGGTTGCAACTAATTAAATATTGCCATAGAATAATTTTCATGATAAGATAACCCATAGCAGTGGCAGTATAATAAGTGAATTTGTTTATAAAAATTGTTTGCAACAATTGAAAATGTTGTCAGATGGTAGTATTTTGTGTATCAGTTTTTTTTTGTTTATATGAAAAGAAATGATTCTACAGAAAGGAAAAATTAGGTTTGTATTGAGATGCCAAATAATTCAATTTATTTATAAAAATGACAAATGTTGTTGGATGGCAATCTATTAATTTTATTCTTCACATAAAAAAAATAATTCTGCAGAAAATAAAAATTTGCAATGCACAGAAATGCAATATATGTGATTTTTTGTTTAAACATTGTTCATAACAATTTAATGTTGTTGCGTGGCAGTTTATTGCCTAGAAATTTTATTTTTGGGATGAAAAAAAATTGATTCCGCAGAAAAGTAACATTTTCTGTTTGCAATTAAACATTAATCTTACACATTTTAATAACAAAGTATATGTAAGAAATTCATTTAATCTCCCAAAACGCAGGAGATAACAGTTATATTGATTAATTTGTTTATAACAAATAAAAAAAATAGGAATTTCAACTCAAAATAAAATTTCAATTCATAGAAAGTGAACTAACTAATTTTATATCGAACCGAGGGTTCGATTCCGATCACTTTTTTGAATTTTTTTTTCAAGTTCTCTCTACTAGAATCTTCACAACTCTTTCGATTGCAATTTTTCATCTGCTATTTTCTATGCAAAATGCTGCATTAATAAACAACAGGGTACCAAGTTGAGAATAACATTTTTTCTATAGTATTAACCCCTGAATATGAGTTACTGCGATTCCCAATAAATGACACTGTGCAAAAAACAATTATTTTCTATGCGAAAATGTCAACTTTTTGCATTTATTTTAGTTGTTTATAAAAATCATAATCATTATATTTTAGCAAATTTAATAAAACTTATATTATATTTTTAAAATTCGGTATAGAAATTCAGACAATTAAGGGAAATCCAAATCTTAAAAATTTCAAATTCAATATTTTTTCACTAAAAATGTTTATAAAAATTATGGTTGTTAATTTTTTGTATAGTTTTATGATTTGCAGTCACTCTCACAATAATTGAAAGCAGTTTTAGTGAGAATAAAAATTTTTCTATTGTAAGTTATGATATTTGATCATTTATCCACTTAATTTGTTTAAAAAACTTTAATCGAGCAATAAATATATATTATTTATACTTTGTAAGTTATCCTGCGTTGATATAAGACTTTTCGCGATATAACTAAATAGTTATTGAAGAGAAAAAAATTATTTTTTGAAAGATGTCACTTTTTTATAGTTTGTGTAAAATAATAACATGGAAAAAAATTAAAATTACAAAATTAGTGAAACGAAACCATGTTCCGTGATGATCTCTTTTATAAGAGAAATTTTACGAACTTCAGTGGCTCAGTGGAGCTGGCTGTGTTCTTCTGATAGTAGGCTCGGGGGTTCGATTCCGAACACCTACGAGACACCGACTTGGACCAGCAGAAGTTTTTTTTTTTTACATTCTCATCATAATGAGAAGGTATTAGTTTTACGTGAAAACTGACTATCGCGGATTTCTTTAAATCTCCACGTTTCGAGACCCCTTGAATCGAAAAAAAACGTTTTTACGATGGTGTCTGTCTGTCTGTGTTGTCGTCGCCTTGGATCAGATTTAAAATTTTTGTTTTTTTGTTGTTGTAAATTAATTTTGTTAATTAAAAATTGAACTTTTCAATTTTTTGTTGAAAATTAATCTTTGTTATATAAGAATTCAACTATTTGGGTGAAAATTCAACTACTTGGTTGAAAGTTAAACTACTTTCTTGAAATTTCGGTCTTCTGTTAATAATTCATCATTTTAGTTAAAAACTTATTTCTGTGATTGATAATTTAACTACTTTGTCGAAAATTCTTTTCTTTTTTTTTTAAATTACATTTTTTAATTGAAGTTCGTCTTTTTTGATAGAAAATAAAACTTTTTGGCGGAATTTTTTAAACATTTAACTATATGGTAGGTTAAAAGTTGAACAGTTTGATCAAAATTCATTATTTGAATTAATGATTTATCATTTAATTTGGAAATTCATCTGTTTGGTTGAAAATTAATCTTTTTTAGTTGAAAATTCAACTTTTTGGTTGAGAATTCATGTAATTTCTTGAAAATTCATCTTTTTTGGTAGAAAATTAATCTTCGCGGAAAATTATTTTTTTTTCAAATCAAATACATAGTTGAAAGTTGAACTGTTTCGTTAACAATTTATTCTTTTCCTTAATGATTTATCATTTTAGTTGAGAATTCATCTGTTTGGTTGAAAATTTAACTATTTTGTTGAAAATTTTTGAGGTTAAAAATTAATATTTTCGGTTGAAAATTAATCTTTTTTGGTTCAAAATTCAACTACTTGGTTGAATGTGGAACTAGCATGTTAAAAATTCATTTTTTTGTTAAATACCTATCATTTGAATTAAAGGTTCATCTCTTTTGTTAAAAAGTCAAGTTTTTGGTTGAAAATTCGTGTAATTTCTTGAAAACACAACTTCTTGGTAGAAAATGAATCTTCTTAGCGGAAAATTCAGTTAAAAAAAAATCAAACTACTTGGTTGAAACTTCGAAATTTGAACTGCTTTGTTAAAAATTAATCCTTTTTGTTAATGATTTGTTATTATAGTTGAAAGTTCATCTGTTCTGTTAAATCAAATTTTTACATTTCCATCAGAAAAGGTATTAGATTTGTGTAAAATTTGACCCCCCCCCCCCCGTTTTTGTCCAATGTCCACGTTTTGAGACCCCTTGAATCTGAAAAACAGTTTTTTACGAATGTGTCTGTCTGTATATCTGTACGTCTGTCTGTCTGTCCAGTTCGTTAGCCAGCTATTTTGGATAAAATTTCAAAAAGTTAGAGCATTTTGAAAAATTTTGAGACCATTTTTTTCAAGAATTTTAGAGTACTGTGAATAGTCACCGTACACTAAAAGTTAAACAATTCATCTTCACGACTTTTTTTCGATAAAAAGAAAATTATCAGAGTTATAGCATTTTCAAAATTCAAAAAATGCGAGGAAAATGAAAATTTTAAGCCGAACGCACGATATGAAAAAAAGTCAAGAGAAGAAAAAAGATGCTTTTTGAACACCCTACAAGATTTTCATAATAAATTTTTGAATTTTCTTGGAAAATCGAAAATTCAAATTTTGCTCGCACAAAAAAATAATGGAAAATCAAAAATTCCATTTTGCGGTCAAACTATACAAGATACAAAAAAAGATGAATATACAAAAATTGTGCATTCAAAGAAGATCTACAAATTTATTGATAATCACTTTTTGATAGGACGCGTAGTTTTTATTTATATTCGTAAAAACAGCATTAAAAATAAAAAAATGAAATTTTTTGACAAACGACACAAGCTACGAAAAAAAATAATAAGACAAAAGTTGTTCACCCAAAAAAGAGCTACAGATTTGTTATTATTTATTTCTGATAGGATGCGCGATTTTTGTTTTATTCGTAAAAAACAACAACATTGCAAAACAAAAAAATTAATTTTTGGACAAACAACACAAACTATGAAACAAATAAATTCATAAAAGTTACTCATTTAAAAAAGAGCTACAAATTTGTCATTAATCATTTTCTGATAGGACGCGTATTTTTTGTTTTAATCTAAAAAAATAACATTGAAGATATAAAAATGAAATTTTTTGAAAAACGACACAAGGTACAAAAAGAAATTAAAAGACAAAAATTGTTCACCCAAAAAGGATCTAAAAAATTGTTTCAAATACTTTTCAGATATAACAAGTAGATTTTCTTTTAATCGTAAATAACAAGATTAAAAATAAAAAAATTTAACTTTCGAAATACGACACAGGAGACGAAAAAAATAAAAAGACAAAAGTTGTTCAACCAAAAAAATCTACAAATTTTTCATAAACTCTTTGTTATAAAAATATATGAATAATAAAAAAATTACCTTTTTGGAAAAAGGACACAAGCTAACAATAACATTTTATTTAACATAATTTTTTGCCTAAATTATATCTACAAATTTGCTCGAAAATACTTTACGCTAGGATGAGTATTTTTAGTTTAAATTGTAAAACATAACATTGAAAATGAACAAATTAAATTTATGAAAAAACGCGAGACAAAATGCAATAAAATGTTCAATAACAAAATTATTTTTTTTCTTATAGGATGCGCACTTTTTCAATTATAAAAAAAAAAGACAATGAAAATACGTATGTTTCAATACCAATGCATATTATGAATTGTAATAATATAAATTTATTGAAATGATACATTTTTCAGGGTTGTTGAGAATAAAATTTAATGTAAAATAAGAAACAAATATCGAAGTAATCATGATAAATAAAATTTGTACTTTATATTTCAATATATGAATAAGCAATCCCAGGCCGAGGTACATAAATAAATGTAATATACATTTGATACAAAAGTGTTGAACATAATGTAGAAAATTTCACATTTTTGACAAAATCAAGTGCGAAGCACGAAATACGTGATGAGAATGTGTTCGTTAAAGCCGAAGGAGCTTTAACAAAAGAGAATTCACAATCACCAACTTGCAGTTGTCTACGCTTTGACCTTTAATTTTAAAAGGACTGTGCACAAATGTGGGGGAAATACAAGGACCGAGCGCGCAGCGCGAGGTAAATATATTATCGAGCGCGAAGCGTTCAAACTTGCGAGCTGCGCGCGCAGCGCGATGAGGATGTGCCCGCGCTGCGGGCAGATTTTTTTAAGTTCGAGATTTTTTTAAGTTCGAAATTTTGTTTCGAAATTTTTTTTGGTTGAAATTTGAACTAGTTTGGTAAAAATTAACAAACAGATTGGCTAATTTAAAATCACTGATTTCATCAGTGAGTGAAATTGACTGATATATCAGTCGTCGAATCCGCATTATTTGAATCAGTCAAAATTGACTTCGAATTAGTAACTTTTGACTGATTCAAATTTAGAGTGTAACATATTATAGGTTCATGGAACACAGCATGTGTCATGTGTCATTTTGCTTAAAGCGTAAGTGGATCTACTTCCTGGCTGTCTTATGTGCGTCCTCTCACAAATATAGCCAGCTGAGCTATATTTGATTAAAACTGACGAGCGTTAGGGACAGTTGTTTGGCTGTTATCATATGACGATAACTTTGACACAAATAGAAACTAAAATGCGGAAGTCCTTCTTCCCTATAAATTCCTTCATTCGTAAAGCCCAACTTCCGGTGAGAGAATTCGCAGATAAGCGGGAGATATTTCAACCACCGGAAGCTTCAAGTTATCCAATTATGTATATAAGTCGAAAACCTTTGATTATTATCACACCTCCTGTTTTCTTTTCTTATCACCAAAATTGAAATTTCAGATAAGAGGTTATATATAAAATGTATTCAAACGTTTACCTGTTGTATATTATCAATATTATCATATGTATCAGTTAATGCAATATTTAATTAAGAATCGTTTAAAATCCACTATATTGGGGGGGCCGGCCCCCCTCAGAGAGACTTTGGTACGATTTGTTACGGTAGGGGAGGGGGTCCTTCATTCATGTACGTAATTTTTGGAAATTCGCAAATGAAACAATAACTCACAGTAATTTACAAAAAAGTCAGGGAATGTTATTAGTCAGGGAAAATTCAGGGTGAAGCAGAATAAATTTGCAAGTTTTCAATTCGAATTTGAAATTGTTTTATTTTTTTTTTTTATAAAAGATTCTAAGTTAAAAATGTTACAAGTTTAAGATTCTGGTCTTTGAATATTAATGGTCAGGAAAAATGAAAAATTGATCAGGGAAAAATCAGAGAATTCGTCTTTTTGGGTTAAAAATTCAACTATTTGCATAGAAAATTTATTTTTAAATTTAAATTCATATTTTGGTGTTTAAATTTAAAAGTCAACTGAAATCTTTTTTGAATGAAAATTCAACTATTTTTTTTTTAAATTTGTCTTTTCAATTTTAAAATTCATCTATTTTAGTAGAAATTTCATGTTTCTTCGATGAAAATCCAATTGTTTGGTTTAAACTTCAACAATTATGTTGAAAAGTCATCCTTTTTGGTTGAAAATTTTATTGAAAATTCGTCTTTTTTGGTTGGAAATTCAAGTATCTATGTAGAAAATTTACTTCTTATTCAAAACACATATTTTGATGTTGAAAAGTCAAACTGAAATTTTTGTTGGATGAAAATTCAACTATTTTTTATAAAGTCATTTTAATTTACAAATTCATCTATTTTAGTAGAAATTGCATCTTTTTGGATAAGAATACAAATCTTTGGTTGAAAGCTCAACAGTTTTGCTGAAAAGTCATCCAGCTTGGTTGAAAATTTTACTGTTTTGTTGAAAAATCAACTATTTCGTGAAAAAATTTACTTTTTGTTTAAAATTCATATTTTGGTGTTGAAAAGTCAACTGAAATATTTTTTGGTTCAAAATCAACTATTTTTTTGAGTCTTTTTAATTGGAAAATTCATCTATTTTAGTAGAAATTGCATCTTTCTTGGATAAAAATGCAACTGTTTGGTTGAATATTCAACAATTTTGTTAAAAAGTAATCCTTTTTGGATGACAATTCAACTATTTTGAAGAAAATTAGTTTTTTTGGTTTGAAAATTAAAGTATCTTTGTCGAAAATTTATTTCTAGTTTAAAACTCATATTTTGATATTGAAAAGTTAAACTAAAATCCTTTTTGGATAAAAATTCAACCACATATTTTCTTTGTTACAATTTTTTTTTTTTTATTTGAAAATTCATCTATTTTAGTAAGAACTGCATCTTTCTTGGGTAAAAAAGCAACTGTTTGGTTGAAAAATGATCTTCTTTGCTTAAGGATAAGTTTAACTGTTTTGTTGAAAACTGATCTTTTTTAATTGAAAATTCAACTGCGTGGGTAAAACTTGAACTACTTTGCTGAAATTTTTTCTTTTTTTTTTTTTTTCGCTGAAAATTCAACTATTTTTTGAGAATTGATTTTTTTGCTCAAAATTCATATTTTCTGGTTGAAAATTCGTCTTTTGGTTTATACGTTCAACAATTTGGGTGGATTTTTTTTGCTTTCATGACTAAAAAATATTTATTTATTGAAAATTCGTCTTTTTGGGCTTGAAGTTAATGAATAAAAAAATGAATTTTCATTCTTTTTGGTTGAAATGTCAACTATTACACTTGTTTGTTCAGAATTCATATTTTTAGGTTAAAAATTAAATTATTTTATTGAAAATTTAATTATTTGGTTGAAAATATAATTATTTTGTTGAAAATGCAAGTATTTTGTTGAAAAGTTATTTTTAAGGTAGAAAAGTCTTTTTTTGTTTAAAATAAATAAATAATTTTGAGCATTTCAAATTTATATCTGAAATATTTTTTTATTCCGTTTATAAAAGATCCTATGTTGAAAATATCAGAAGATTAAAATGTTGATATTTGAATGTTAATGGTCAGGGAAAATGAAAAATTGGTCAAGGAAAAATCAGTGAATTTTGAAAATGAAGTTTTCAACTTGCAAAGCATGTATTGTCTTAAGTAGAATTTTTTTTAGTAAGTTTCAAGTTTCATGTCTTATTATTACTGGAAACTAAAGTTTTGAAAAGATAGAAAAATAATTTTATTCAAAACAAAATGTAGATTTCTTAAGATTTCCAACACAAAATTTAGAAGCTTTTTAAGAATTTTTAGAGGTTTTGAGAGAATAAACAAATTTTCCATTTTTCTTCAAGAGAATATTTAAAAATATTTCAAAACATTCCAAAAGATTTCCAAAATTATCAAAAAATAATCTGGAAGATTCGAATAATTTTAACAGATATTTACATTTTCTTTTAATTTAAAAAAAATTTTAAACATTTAAAACAAAATGTAGATTTTTGAAAATTTTGAAATAAAGTTATGATTTTTTTCTCATAGTTTTTGTAATAAAAATTTATTAAAAATTATAAAATTTTCTAACTTTTTAAGAATTTTGAAAGGTTTTAAGATAATAAAGTTTTTTCCCCAAGATTCCAGGGAAAATCCAAATTGATTTTTTATTTTACCGAATTTATTTTAAGGGAATATTGAAAAAGATTTCAAAACATTCCAAAAGATTTCCAAAATTATCAAAAAGGAATCTGGAAGATTTTCAGGCAGTTTTTTTTATTATGCAGAATTTTTTCCAAAATTTAGGACAAATTCGAATAGTTTTGAAAGATGTTTAAAAGTTTTGGAAAAAATTCAAAAATAATTAAAAACTTGAGATATTTAAAAAAACTTAAAACAAAATGTAGACATTTTTTTAAGATTTTGAAAGGTTTCAGGATAATGAAATTTTGTTTAAGATTCTTGGGAATATGCGAAGTATAAAAATGTATCTCCTTTGGTAGAAATTTCATGTTGGATTTAAAATAAAAATGTTTTTTGTTGAGAATTCAACCATTTTGTGGAGAATTTGTCTTTTTGGATTAATGAATATTTGTTTGATTCTTTTTTAGTTTTAATTCAACTGTTATATTTTTCGTTGAGAAATCATCTTTTTTGGTTGAAAATTCAGATGCTAGATTCAAAGTTAAACTACTTTGTTAAAAATTTATTAATTTGGTTGAAAATTCTTCATTTTAGTTCAAAGTTCATCTCTTTGGTTGAAAAATTTAACTATTTTGTTGAAAATTCATTTTTTTTATGAATGCAATTATTTTTTATTTAAAATTAAAATGTATTTGGACTGAAATATCACATCTTTATTTGAGAATTCATCTTTTTTGGTGGAAAATTCATGTATTTGATCAAAAATAACTTTTCAGTTGAAAATTCATATTTCCGGGTTAAAAAATTAAACTGCCTTGTCGAAAATAAGTCTCTTTTTGAAAATATTATATCTTTTCTCTTTAAAAATACAACTAATTGAAAATTAATTTTTTTTGGTTGAGAATTCAACTATTTTGCTGAGAATTAGTCTTTTTTGGATTATTTCAACTGTTTTTGATTTAAAATATAAATTTTTTTGGGTTGAAATATCAACTATTATCTTTTCGTCAATAATTAATATTTTTTGTTTGATAATTCAACTATTGGTTTGAAGTTTAACATTTTGTTGCGATTTTGATTTTTCAGATCAGAAATTTTCAAATTTTTTTTTTAATTTTCTGAAGAGGCTTAGGAAAATTATATTTATATAAACTTTAAAATAAAAATGAAATAATCCTTGTAAGTACATATTTATCCGAAATTCTTATTTTGCATTAAAAATTACCCCCCCCCCCCCCCAATTTAAAGAAGAGGAGGGGGTAGAAATATTTTTTACGGATCGTCGCGGGGGGAGGGGGGTGTCTTGGAGAGGGCATTTTGTATATATTAACATGAATAATCGATTGTCCTTCAGTATTTTTACAAGTGTAATAAAGCAGGAATGAATATTAAGCCGATGAGGAAATCCTGTCGACTAAAGACTTTTTATATCTTTCGAAATATTCAAATGATTCTGACAGCGGTCTCGTATTTTCTATAAAGAAACACCTGTGTCAGTAAAACCAGCGGAATTCGCAATTAAAAAAATAGTGATCCAACATCACGATAAAACCGCGATTGATAACTCAACCGCATTCTTCAATAAGGTGCAAATACGACTCGTGTAAATAATTGATAAAGGTGCATTATAACATGTGCACAAATACGATATTTCGCATCTTTAATTGGAGAAGGAATTATTTCATTTCTTAAAAACAATAATAAGCTATAAATAATTTCGTATACTTTGGATGTAATATTTTGAATAAGAATGTATTGTTTAAATTGAAATAGTCATTAAGTAATGAAATAGTTCTATTAACATTTTTGCACTCTTACAACAATTGAAAAGTTTTTAATTTCGAACGTTTTCAATTGAAATCGGCCAGTTTTAAGCTGAATATTTTATTTACCTTTTAACTTCGCTTTTCAATCAACATTTTCAAATGTTGATTAGTTGATTGGTTGATAATGTGAAAAGTTTTCTCAGCTAATATTTTTAAATTATTAAGAATGAAGTTCAATGTTTATTTAAAATATATAACATTTTTTATTTATTTATCGCAGACTTCTCATCCTTTCCCCAATTCGTCTGTTTTCCCCTATTCGACTCTTTTCCCTTTTTTCTCGTTTTTCCATTTAAAATTGAACTGAATTATAATAGAGTCCAACAACAAAATCCAACTATTTTTTGTTGAGCTAATTTTTTGTTGTTGAGCTAATTTATTTTTGTTGAATAGTCTACTATTATATTGTTGGAAATTCATCTTTTTGGTTTGCAAATTCAACTATTTGGTAGAAGAATAGAAGATTACATTTTTTTTAATTCAACAATTAAATTGTATTTTTTTCTTTCTTGGCTGAAGAATGTTTCTTGGTTAAAATCAAAATTCAACTCTTTTGTTTGAAAATTCAACTTTTTTGTTCGAAATTTAATCTTTTTTGCTTAAAAGTGAAACTGTTAGGTTGAACATTATTCTGTTTTGGTTGAGGATTCAATGCTAATATTTAGTTTAAAATCCGCCTTCTCGCTTGAATCCAACTGTTATTGTTCTAAAATTAAAAATATTGTTGGTAGAAATATCAGTCATTACATGTTTCGTTAAAAATTAATTTTTCCGGTAAAAAATTGTACTATTACATTTTTGTTTAAAAATTTCTCTTTTTTAGTGGAAAAGTAAACTACTTGGTTGAAAGTTAAACTCTTTTGTTAAAAAATAGATTTTTTTGGTTGAAGATTCACCATTTCAGTTAAAAATTCATCTTATTAGTTGAAAATCTAACTATTTTGTTGAAAACTCCTTTTGTTTATGATTTAAAATTAACATTTTTTTTGGGTAGAAATATCAACTATTACATTTTTTGTTGAAAATGAGTATGTTTGTTTGGCAATTTCACTATTCCATTTCTGGTTGAAAATCGTTCTTTTTTAATCGAATTCAAATGCTATTGATCTAAAAGAAAAATATTTTTTTTGCTAAAAAATCAACCATTACATTTTGCTTTGAAAATTGTTCTTTTTTTGTTTGAAAATTGTTCTTTTTTTGGTTGAAAATTAAATTTTTTGACTGAAAATTTGACCATTCCACTTTTGGTTATTTTTTGTTGTTGTTGAAGATTTATCTTTTTATTTAAAAATGTAACTATTTTGTGGGAAATTCGTTTTTTTTTTGTTGAAAATTAAATTTTTGAACTGAAAATTTAACTAATCCACTTTTGGTTCAAAATCCCTATTTTTAGTTGAAAATTCAACTACTTGGTTAAACGTTTAACGGCTTTGTTGAAAATTCATTTTTTTTAGTTGAAGATTCATAATTTTAGTTGCAAATTTAATCATTATGTTAAAAATTTAACTATTCCATTTTTGGTTAAATCGTTTTTAGTTGAATATTCAACTATTTGGTTTAAAGTGGAACGACTTTTTTCAAAAAGCAATTTTTTGGGTGAAGATTGATCATTTTAGTTGAAGATTTATCATTTTACTTGAAAATGTAACTATTCTATTACAAATTTATTCTTTCTTCTTGGTTTAAAATAAATCTTTTGGGTTAAAAATGTAACTATTCCATTTTTGGTTGTATCGTTTTTAGTTGAATGTTCAACTATTTGGTTTAAAGTGGAATTACTTTGTTAAAAATGCATTTTTTTGGCTGAAGATTTATCATTTTAATTAAAGATTTATCATTTCAGATAAAAGTTTTAATATTTCTTCTTTTTTTGGTTGGAACATCAACCATCACATTTTTTGTTGAGCATTCGTCTTTTTCATAGAAAATTTAACTATCTTGGTTAAAATTTAAACTACTGTGGCAAAAATTAATGTTTTTGGTTAAATATTTATCTTCTTTTAAAAAAATGTAATTATTTTGTTGAAAATTTCTTCTTTTTTTGGTTGGAACATCAACCATTACTTTTTTTGTTGAGGAGTCATCTTTTTTGGTAGAAAATTCAACTACTTGGTTAAAAGTTGAACTACTTTGTCAAAAATTAATGTTTTCGGTTAAATATTTATCTTCTTTTGAAAAAATGTAACTTTTTTGTTGAAAATTCGTGTTTTTTTCGTCGAAAATTAAATTTTTAACTGAAAATGTAACTATTCCACTTTTCGTTCAAAATTTATCTTTTTTAGTTGAAAATTCAACTACTTGGTTGAACGTTTAACTACTTTGTTGAAAATGCCTTTTTTTGATTGAAGATTCATCATTTTAATAGAAAATGCATCTTTCAGTTGAAAATTTACCTATTTTGTTATAAATTTCTTCTTCTTTTTTCTTGAAAATTCAATTATTCCATTTTCGATTGAAAATTAATATTTTTCAATTGAAAGTCAACTGTTCGGTTGAAAATGTATGTATTTGGTCAAAAATTCTTTTTTTTGGGTTGAAATTCCTCATTTGAGTTGAAAATTTATCTTTTTGGTTAAAAGTTGAACTATTTGGTTGAAGATGCATTATTTTTTTGGTTGAATTGAACTTTTATTGATCTGAAATTAAAATATTTGTGTGGTTGAAACATCAACCATTACATTTTTTGTTGAGAATCCATCTTTTTTGTTTGAAAAATCAACTAGTTGGTTAAAAGTTGAACAATTTTGTTAAAAATGATTTTTTTGGGTTCAAGGTTGAAAATTAACTTTTTGAACTAAAAAATTAATTATTCCAGTTTTGGTAGAAAATTGATCTTTTTAAGTGTTCCATTTCTGGTTTACAATTCCTCTCTTTTAGTTGAAATTCCATGTCATTTGTTGAAAATTTGACTGTTTTGGTACAAAGTTAATATTTGTGATGAAAATTAATCTTTTCAGTTAAAAATATAACTATTTGGTTAAATTTAAGTTTTTTACTATAATTTTAATAGAATTTACAAAAATACAGTAACAATTATGACAATTCTTTCCAAGTGATGTTAATATCTTTATCTTGGAAATATTTTTTTAGCAACTTGTATATCGCAAGTCCATTTGTAATATCTGCAGTCTGCAAAGCGAGTTTCCTGCAATTTTTTTTGCAACATCATTTCCTATTTGCGACCCACTCAGTAATATGTAGTAGTATGCAAAAATAGTTCGTCTACGTCTACGGATTCAAATCTTCCGCCTTTTGGTTACTAAGCAGATTTATTTATAATTTAGACGTGCACATCTAGATACAGCCAAATTTATTAAGAGGGCCCTAATGTAAGCGGTTTGGAATCTTCTGCAAAAATGTGCTAAAAATAGTTCGACAAATGGGTCATTTCAGTAAAAGGAAAATATATTTATTTTTGATTCTTTTTGTAATAAACAGCATTTAATTATTTATTAATCCTATCTATAGAGACAATAGAAATAAAAACAAGTTTATTCTGCACAGAGTTACAGAATTTCTTCATGTCCAAGAATTTCAAGCAAGCATAGTTTTCTTATTTTATCCACCCGGTTTCCTCTCTGCATACGAAATGGCTTTGCGAACCGGTTCAAAATTTTTCATCATAGCTGTCCCCCTATACTTGCAGAAATGCCTTCAGTTACCTAGGAAGTTGCTATACTCACAAGTTGTAAATATGACGATCTTTCCTATCTACAAAATAATTATTGAAAAAAGCAAGCTTTCATTAAAATCCTCCTCTAAAAAATAGGTGGTGTGACAAAAATTTAACTAGGTATTCACTAGGGTAGTCCAAATTTTCTTTTCTCGAATTTTCATGCATATCGCCCGGAAATCTGTTCGAATCAGAATTGAAATGTTGAAAATCTGATTGCCTTTTCATTACTTAAAGTGGTTTATAATCAAAATTGAAAATGTTTGCTTCCTCATAGAGGAAGCTTTGTAATGGTGACATTTTCAAAAATTTTCAAATTCATTTAATTAAACCTTCCTCAATTTAAAAATGTCTAATAAAATGTTCTAAGCAATTGTCCGGCTGTGTGTGTGTGGTTGTCACGCTTTTTTTCGCTTATTTTCCTCACTAATATCTTGAAACTGACCAAAGAATTTCTGAAAATATTTATTCCATTTTTTTTAGCACTCAATAATTATTTTAAAATCAGTTTTTTTATAGTAAAACTTTTTTCATTAGCATAATTCAAAGTTGATGCACAAACATAAAAGATTCCTTGGTTCGAGAGGAATCGATTGACCTATAATATTAATACATTTTTTTCAAAGAGTAGGGAAGTTATGGTAATTTGTATATTTTGAAAACCGGTTTTTTATAGTAAAACTTTTTTCATTATCATAATTCAAAGTTGATGCAAGAACAGAAAAGATGTGTTGATTCGAGTAGAATCGATTGACCTATAATATTAATACATTTTATTCAAGAGTAAGGATGCTATGTTAATGCATAATATTTGAAAATCGGTTTTTATAGTAAAACTTTTTCCATTAGCATAATTCAAAGTTGATGCAAGAATATAAAAGATTCCTTAGTTCGAGACGAATCGATTGATCTATAATATTGAAACACTTCATTGAAGATTAAGGAAGTTATGCTCATTTATAATATTGGAATCATCTGTTTCAAACAGAAAAACTTTTTTCTTTGACATAATTTAAAGTTGACGCATGAATAGAAAATACTTTTTGATCCTAAGTTTTCAAAGAGAGTAATTCTGACAATTTTTGTAAAGAAATCATAAAGCTGGGAAAGGGATAGGGTGCGACAGAACTTTTCGCATCCCTTTTCCAGCTCGAAAAATTATTGTTTCGAATACAAAATTTTATTTGCCTGATTTGTCTTTGTGTTACAAAATTTTTTTATATTATTTTGTAGTGTTGCATTTTCTGTAAATTTCTATTGTTAAATTGATCAAAATGAAGACTTTGGTTTGTCTATTATTGAAAAAAATAACTAATGCTTCCTCTATGAGGAAGCAAATACATTTGCTAACGGGAAGCAAAGTGCTCGTGAAATGAGCATCATATAATGATAAATACAAACAAAGTGGAAACACTCGAGATCGAATTCACAGCTAGTTTATATTAAATCTACAAATAATCCTTTTTAATAATAAGACTCAAAATCTCTAAAAATGTTAGGTTGTGTTAATTTTTTCACTGGAAATTAGCACTTTTTAAACAAAAATCATTAGATTTTAAAGGTTCATAATTTTATAACAATTTTAGGTTACGTTAGAGTTTTTCATTGAAAACTGGTATTTTAAAACAAAAGTCATTAGATTTAAATCCAGTGAGTTTTATTTAAAATAATAACATTTAAGAGCTTGAAAAATTTTGGCTTATGTTAGTGTTTTTCGGCGGATTTTAATTACTTGAAGTGTTTTATATTCAAAATTGAATTTTTTTTATATTAAATCTACAAATAATCCTTTTTAATAATAGGACTCAAAACCTCTAAAAATGTTAGGTTGTGTTAATTTTTTCACGGGAAATTAGCACTTTTTAAACAAAAATCATTAGATTTTGAAGGTTCATAATTTTATAACAATTTTAGGTTACGTTAGAGTTTTTCACTAAAAACTTGTATTTTAAAACAAAAATCCTTATATTTAAATCCAATGAGTTTTATTTAAAATAATAACATTGAAGAGCTTGAACAATTTTGGCTTATTTTGGTGTTTTTCGGCGGAAATCGAAATTTGTAGTAAAAAATCGTTATAATTAATTAACAATTTTAGGTTACGTGGGCATTTACATTGAAAATTGGTATTTCCAAACAAGAATCATTTTAATTTGAACAAGATTTAAAATCTTTTAACTGTATTTTTAACTAACAAATATATTTCAAAGAAGATTCACAATTTTAAACATATTCAGGTTATGTTGGCGTTTTATACCGGAAATCGTTATTTTTAGTTAAAAACATGAAATTTTAAAGAAGAGTAAAATCTTTTGTAAAATTGTTGGTTTAATAAAATATTCTTCACCAGAAATCTCGATATAGATATCAAACAAGATTTACACTCTAAACTTAAATCAGTCAAAATTTGACTGATTAAATTGATTAAGCATGGTTTGACTGAAAAATCAGTCATTTCTGCTGACAAAACAATTCTTTTAACAGATAAATCAGTCAATATTGCAGGCGGAATCAAACAGTCACTTGAAATGACTGATTTTCAGTCGATAGAGGTGACTCATTAATCTATTATAATGAAATTGTACAATTAATTAAAAAATTAAAAATATTTATCAAATTCCTACATTTTAATAAAGAATTCAAATGAACTATTAACAACTTAACCAAAGCTATTGATTCAAAATGACTGATTTTATCAGTGAAAGTTACTGATTAGCCCATTCAAAATTACTGATTTAATCAATAAATGTTACAGTTTAGATCATTTACCATTACTGATTCGGACAGTGGACGTTACGGATTAGATCATATAAAGTGACTGATTTCGTCAACGAGTTAAATTTACTGATTTGAAAAGTAACTTTTGACTAATTTGTCAGTCGCCGAATCTGCATTATTTGAATCAGTCAAATGGACAGCGAACCAGTCACTTTAGACTGATTCAATCTTAGAGAGCACAATAAAATTTTGGATCAATTAATGTTATGTTAACGTTTTTCACCGGAAAACGTTTATTTTAAACAAAAGTAGTTATGTTATTTTTCAAATTATCATTTGGAGTAGTTTAATTGACTATTTTTGGGTATGTTGGCGTTTTGTATCGGATTTTTGAACAATTTTAGGCCGTTTTCTCGTTTTTCACCGGAAATATCAATATAGATTAAAAAGCAGAATTACAGGTTTGGGACAATTTTCGGTTATGTTAACATTTTTTACCAGAAATAGGTTATTTCACACAAAAAACACATTTCTGCACAGAAACTTTAAAATTAAAGGTCAAATTATCGACAACTGTTATTTGGTGATTGTGAATTCTCTTTTGTTAAAGCTCCTTCGGCTGTCACGAATACATTCTCATCACGTACCTCGTGCTTCGCACTCGATTTTGTCCAAAATGCGAAATTTTCTACATTATATGTTCAACATTATTACATCAAATGTATATTACATTTATTTATGTACGTCAGCCTGTGATTGCTTATTTAGATATTGCAAAATAAAGTACAAATTGTATTTATCATGATTACTTTAATATTTGTTCCTGATTTATAATTGAAAAAAAGTGCGCATCCTATCAAAAAACAATTTTGTTATCATGCATTTTATTGCAACTTGTGTCGTTCTTTCATTTTAATTTGTTTATGTACAATGTTATTTTTTACGATTTGAACCAAAAATATGCATCCTAGCGTAATGTAGTTCTAAGAAAACTTGGGAATGTAATTTAGGCCGAAAATTTTGTTAGATAAAATGTTATTGTAGCGTGTATCGTTTTTTCAAAAAGTTAATTTTTTTATTTTAAATGTATTTTTATAACAAAAGTTTATAACAAATTTGTAGATCTTTTTTGGTTGGACAACTTTTCTCTATTCATCTTTTTTCGTACCTTGCGTCGTTTTTCCAAATTTTTTTTTATTGTTAATGTTATTTTTCACGATTGAAACAAAAATTAAGCATCTTATCAAAAAATGATTAATACAAAATGTGTAGCTCTTTTCTGAGTGAAGAACTTTTGTCTATTAATTTGTTTCGTGGTTTGTGTCGTTTGTCCAAAAATTTAATTGATTTTATTGTTAAATCAGTTTTTTACAAATGAAACAAAAACTACGCGTCCCATCAAAAAGTGATTAATAACAAATTTGTAGATATTTTTTGAGTGCACAATTTTTGTCCATTCATCTTTTTTTTATCTTGTATAGTTTGACCGCAAAATGGAATTTTTGATTATTTTTTTTGTGCGATAAAAATTAGAATTTTCGATTTTTCAAGAAAATTAAAAAAAGTCTCATAACAATATTGCAGGGTGTTCAAAAAGAAATATTTTTCTTTTTCTGACTTTTTTTCATATTGTGCGTTGTTTGGCGGAAAATGTTCATTTTCGTTTGTTTTTTGAAATTTTGTAAATGCTATAACTCCGGTAATTTTTCTTCTATCAAAAAAAGTCATGAGAATATTTTGTTCGCCTTTTTGATTACTATTAATATCCGTCCAGAGAATTTTTAAATATTTAAAACTAATGTTCTCAAAAATTTTCAAAATTTTCTCACTTTTTGAATTTTCATCCAAAATGGCTGGCTAATGGACTTGACCTTCATTCTAGGACACTCAAAGAGAATACGAAAGTTCAATCCAATACGTTAATTCTTTTGAATGTTATCGTGCTAACAATCTAAAAATCTACAGACTAACAGACAAACAGACAGACATTTGGTAAAAACCTATTTTTTGGGTTTAGGGGGTCTCAAAACGTGGACATTTGACAAAAACGGGGGGGGGGGGCGCTAAAATTTAAAACAAATCTCACCTTCTCATTATAGGATGAGAATGTAAAAAAATGTTCGATGGCCTATATATTGTAAAGAATATTATGTATTAATTCTGAAGTTAAGATATCAATTTTCATCAATTATAACAAGTATTTTACTTGCTTTTCTTTCATTTTAGATAAATTTGTCACTTTCTATCTCAAGAAATTTAAGCTTTTAGCTGAGTAGAAGACGCATTCATGTGGTTTTAATTTCAAAGACCGGATAAGTTTCCGTGAAGTGTATCACAATTGACTTGACAAGAACCTTCGAGCATATCCATTTTTGTAGTCATACATAAGAAGTGGTCGACCATCCCTCAATATAAAAAAGTTAGTCATGCTGAAAAATGTCGGCCTGTCCCGTAATAATTTAAGACGTGAATAGGAAGCGCGTTCAAGCGGAATTTTCTCCCCACCACACCGGAAATCGTCTCTTTTCAATGAGCAATCAGATTATATCTTTAAATTAAAGCTATCATATATTTAAATTTCGTTAATGACGTCTAAAATAAGTTGGAAATGATTGCAATTCTTTAAAAAATTTTCATTCAAGATAAAGGGGTCTACTTTTCAAATAAAAAAAGGGCTTCAATTTGGCTTTAGGGCCATGAAAAGGTAAACTCAACATTTATTTCTCTTTTTTTTTCGCTCAAATTACCTTTGCACAAAAATAAATATAATATAAATATTATATACTTATATATATAATATATATATATATATATATACATAATATAATAAAAAATATAAATAAATTGAATAATGGGCATTTTTGGCTATTCTTCAACATTCTTGTTTTCTACCTTAGAGTTACTGCCGTATTCGATTTTTTTAAATTTATTTATTTTACACCTTTCAGTGAATTTATTTGAAAAAAATGTTATCATTTTAAAGAAGTATTATTTATTAGCTAGAAAGGTCCGCAATGTCTAATGCAAAAAATTAATTCTTACAGATCTTTACTTTCTCTTTTTTTCCTAATGAATTTTTTATTAGAGATTAACCTTTACTAGATATTATTAACTGAAAGCACAAATATACTTAAGATAGGGGAGGCCGGGGCGAGATGAGCATAGTTATCATTTTCAGTGAAATAGTTGAAACCTATATTAGTTTTTAAAAATGTAAGTGGTTCTATACATTATATGAACCTTCATGTATCAATTTCATAAAAGACGAAGTGTTTCAAAAATAGTAATTGCGATGAAAATATGAAAATTATAATTTGTGCACATGTCTCATCTCGCCCCATGCTCTGGGGCGAGACGAGACACGTATTGGGGCGAGATGAGACACCTCAACTAATTATTAGTTTTTGTTAATAGAAGATCATTTTTCCTTTTTTTCGTACACATAGAAGATTATTTGAAGTATTGTGAGAATGGAAATGAGTATCACGACAAAATATAATTGTTTTACACGATTGAGCAATATGATTATTCGTACCAATTCATGCTCTGTATAATGTTCAACAAATAATTTTGTAAGGTATAATTAAGTCTGATTATTTAGGTCTTAGGGGAAGGATTTTATAAATATTTGACAGTATAAATGCATTTAATGGTTAATTAATTCAAATTTTTCCTTTATATTATAACTTTTCTAATTTCAAGTTGAATTAACATTTATTTGAAATTTTTCATTTTTAAAATATTTCTGAAATTTTTTAAATATAATTGTTAAACTGTTTATAGAATATACTGAAGAAACAGCTCAAAAAATAAAATGTATAAACAAACCCAATTGCAGGTGCTCTGACACTTGACACTAGAATTTGAATTTCTTTATACAACAGATTTTACAATAACTGTCATAGACTCTTCTAACCACAAATGTCAGTTTTTCTTTTGTAAGTTTTCACTATTGCAACTCTGTTTTGAATCTTTATATATTTTCGAAAATTCCACTCAAAACTACTTACATCTTGCAAACAAAAACTTTTCTGCCAGCTCCATAAAGAGGTTATGACAAACATGACAAGAGCGTCTCATCTCACCCCATGAACCCGGCTCATTCCGCCCCAAATCAAAATTATGATTAAAACTTCAATATTACCTGTTTTGATTAATTAATTCTGTATAAATGCGTTAGTACATTCAAGTTCGGTAAATAAACTTTACGACAAACTTTAGTTTAAAAATATTGTCTATTATTTTCAATCATTTCCTTTCGTTCTATGATATCGTAGAATAACAGGATTCAGGTTTTGAAATTTTAATCATTTTTATTTTTACTTTATCTACTCTATTTAATTTTTATCTTTTTCCGAGTAATTAGAAAATCATTATTACTATTATTTCCGAAAAGAACAGCAACAAAAATCACATATTTTGAGAGAAAATGCAGTGTCTCATTTGACCCCGTATGCTCATCTCGCCCCGGTCTCCCCTAATTAATTTCAGAATTCATCAAACTAAAAATTGTAATTTCACGACCATATGTCAGTAAAAAGTATATTAAAATACATCACCATGGTGTGACCAGTTATGCACGGACGGTTGTTTTAAAATACTGGAAATGGTATCAAATATAATTGAGTGGTAGATGTTTTTTTTTAATGCTGGAAATCGAGTCAAATATAATGAACACGTAGATTTTTCCGAGTTGGGGCATTGACAAGTATAAACGGTTGGACTTTTAAAAAAACTGAAAATGGGGTCAAATATAATTGAGAAGTAGATTTTGCCGAATTAGGGCAAAGAAACTATAAACGATTGGATAAAAAAAACTGAAAATGGGGTCAAGTATAATTGAGAGGTGGATTTGGCCGAGTTAGGGCAAGGACAACTATAAGCGCTTTGTTTAGAAAAAAAAAACTGGAAATGGGGTAAAGTATAATTAAGAGGTAGATTTTGCCGAGTTAGGGTAGGGACAACTATAAACGGTCATTAAAAAAGACTGGAACTGCCGTTAACTACATATAATCGAGAAGTAGATTTTGCCGACTCGGGGTATGACCAACTATAAACGAGTCTTTTTTTGAATACTGAAAATGGGGTCAAATATAATTCAGAGGTAGATTTTGCAGAGTTGGGGTATGGCCAACTATAAACGTTTAGATTTAAAAAAACTGGAAATGGCGTCATTTTGTCGAGTTAGGGTAAGGTCAACTATAAGCGATTGGATAAGAAAAAACTGAAAATGGGATCAAATATAATTGAGAGGTCGATTTGGCCGAGTTAGGGTATGGCCAACTATAAGTGCTTTGTTTAGAAAAAAAACTGGAAATGGGTTCAAATATAATTGAGAGGTAGATTTTGCTGAGTTAGGGTAGGGACAAATATAAACGGTGATTTAAAAAGACTGGAACTGCCGTTAAATACATATAATCGAGAAGTAGATTTTGCCGATTCGGGGTATGGCCAAGTATAAACGAGTCTTTTTTTAAATACTGAAAATGGGGTCAAATATAATTGAGAAGTAGATTTTGCCGAGTTAGGACAAGTACAACTATAAACGGTTGGATTAAAAAAAAAAAGCTGAAAATGGAGTCAAATATAATTGAGACGTAGATTTGGCCGAGTTGGGGTATGGCCAACAATAAACGGTTGGATTAAAAAAAAAACTAGAAATGGGGTCAAATATAATTGAAAGTAGATTTTGCTGAGTTAGGGTAGGACAATTATAAACGGTTGGATTAAAAAAAAATCTCGAAATGGGCCAAATATTTATTTGAGAAGCAGATATTGCAGAGTTGGGGTATGGCCAATAATAAACGGTTGGATTAAAAAAAAAATAGAAATGGGGTCAAATATAATTGAGAAGTAGACTTTGCTGAGTTAGGGTAGGACACTTATAAACGGTTGGATTAAAAAAAATCTCGAAATGGGCCAAATATAATTCAGAAGCAGATATTGCCGAGTTGGGGTATGGCCAACAATAAACGGTTGGATTGAAAAAAAACTGGAAATGGGGTAAAATATAATGGAGAAGTAGGTTTTTCCGAGTTAGGATAAGGACAAGTATAAACGGGTGGATTTAAAAAAAGCTATAAATGGGGTCAAATATAATTAAGAGGTATAGATTTTGCCGAGTTGGGGTATGGTCATCTATAAACGAATGGGTTTTTAAATACTGGAAATCGAGTCAAATATAATTGAGAGGAGTAAACTGGATAAACTGGAAATGGGTTTACATATAATTGAGAGGTAGGGACAAGTATAAACGGTTGGATTTAAAAAGAAACTGAAAATGGAGCCAAATATAATTGCGAAGTAGATTTTGCTGAGTTAGGGAAAGGACAACTATGAACGTTTGAATTTTAAAAAAACTGAAAATTGGGTCGAATATAATTGAGAAGTAGATTTTGCCGAGTTGGTGGGGCATGGACAACTATGAACGGGTCGTTTTATTTTAAATACTGGAAATGGGGTCAAATATAATTGGAAGGTAGTATTGGCCGACTTGTTGTATGACCAACTATAAACGAGTGGTTTTTTCAAATACTGGAAATGGGGTAAAATATAAATGAGAGGTCGATTCTTCCGAGGCCAACTATAAGCGGGTGTTTTTTTTTAGTACTGAAAATGGGGTAAAATTTAATTGAGAAGTGGTATTGTCTGACTTGCTGTATGGCCAAATATAAACGAGTGGTTTTTTTTTTTAAATACTGGAAATGGAGTCAAACATAATTGACAGGTAGATCTTGTCGAGTGAGGGTATAGGCGGTATAGCCAACTATAAAAGGGTATTTTTTTGAATACTGGAAGTGGGTTCAAACATATATGACAGGCAGGTTTTTCCGAGTTGGGGTACGGTCAACTACAAACGGGGTTTTTTTTCTTCTGAAAATGGGGTCAGATATAATTGAAAGGCATATTTGGTCGAATTATGATATGGCCAACTATAAACGGATAGTTTTTACTAAATACTAGAAGTGGGTTCAAATACAATTGAGAGGCATTTTTTTCTGAATTAGGGTATTGGCAACTATAAACAGGTGTTTGTTTAAATATTGAAAATGAGGTCAAATATATAATTAAGACTCATTTTATTTTCAAATATAAACCATTGTTTTTTTTCAAATAATGGAAATGGGGTCGAATTTAATTAAGGGATGGATGTCGCCGAGTTTCAGTATGGCCAACAATAAGGAAAATTATTTTTCAACTTTTGGTCTCGACATTGACATTTTCTTGTGTTTTGAAGGCCATATTCGTAATCAACGTATCTACATCGATATATTGTTTTTGTAAAAAAATGGAAAAACCTAACATTATAAAAAAAAAGTATTTTTGGAAAATTTTGATCTTCAAGATTAATTTTTCGGGTATTCTGATGGCCTTATTTATAATCAGCACATGAAAATACGTGAATAAACGTTATTTTATACAAATAATTTAATAATTGACCGAGATATCCAATACAGGTAGAAAAAAATGGATTTTTGATGCAACATTTTCGTCTCTGTACTTGACGATGATTCACAGGTGCTAATCTACATAAGCCTGTGTCACTCTGACTGTCATTACCCACATTAAAAAAAAATCAAGCGGGTGGAACATAAGAAAAAATTATTACAAAAAATGTATAAACATATTAGTTTTTTTGTTGCGCGTATTCGACTAAAAATAGGCTTAATTTAATTTAGTGTAAATTTCAAAATGTAAAATAATTCGAACTTTCTACCACTACGGAATTTTCGTGATACAAGTTAGTACCAAAATAATTTAACCGTGGAAGTTTTTATTTTTCTCATTGATAATACATTTTTTAATCATTGTGAATAAAAATGTACTAATGGAGATTGAAAAAATTTTTAATTTAATTTCTAGTGTCGACCTGTTGAAAAAGTGTGCGATTCATGATACTGATAACAGATTCGTGACTGCAAATATAATCATGCGGATGTCATGGTTAACGGATGTTGCTGCTTGGTTTCATTTTACCATTACTTGGTTTCGCAATTTTCCGAGACTCGACCTCCTTCGAGGTCATGACTGCTGTTCAATCCGTATTTTTTCATTCCCTCACTTTTTGATTTTATTTTCTATTGTAAACTATAATCCAGCACACCATTTGTTCGGTTTGAATTTTCTCGTAATAAATGTTTATCATCAAAAACATGTTTTATTTAATATTGAACATTTAATAGAGGTCCTATAAATCAAATGAACAAAAACGGTAACAGCAGAAAATGGTACATCGAATAATTATTAAATAAATAATTAAAATTAATGAATTAATCATCTGAAGTGTGGAGATGATCGCGATAACAATCATACAATATTTCATCATTTCTGCACTTCAGGTTATTAATTCTTTGACCGATAATTTCTTTTGATTGTTTATTTATTTTAGCTGTTTTATCTAAATTTATTCGATTAACCATTTGATGATTTACCCGTTTTTGTTAGTTTGACATATGTTAAACGAATAATTGTTTGAAGCACACAAGCACTATAATTTAAAGTTTAAAATTGACCAAATTCAAATTGAACTATACCATATTGAAGATTTTAAAATTATATACGAAGCAACCATAACATTAATGCTTTTAAAATTAATGAAGGATTTTATATTAGAAACCTTCAAAATTGAGGTATTTCAAACTCAAACGTTTATAATAGGACTCTGATTTTTGGCATTAAATGTAAGTTCAATATTTTTTTTTAAAGGACAAGTCAATTTAAAAATCAAGAAATTTTTCAAGTACTTAAAAGTCATAAAAATAAGTTTTGCCAGTCTGAAAGTAAAAATTTCGGTTTTCGATATTTCAGTGTTTTTGCTTTTTTAGAATTTGATATCTCGTGAATTTGAGTTATATAATATAGTTTAATTATTTTTGAAACTCCTTTTAGGTTCTTTTTTATAAAAACGATTCGTATTGGACAGGATCGAAATCGATAATTTAACATATTATCTAATGTCTTAGTTAATTATCGATCATTTGGTCTATTTTTTGGTAATAACAACTATTATGAACAATATTTATTACTTCTAATAGAAAATATAACCTTCACGTATTATGATTTTTCATAATTCTTCTAAGGGTAAATTTAGTTAGAATTTACTTTTAAAAAAGTTAATGAAAAGTGTAATGAGAATTAATTTAATTATTATTACTTGATTTACAATTGAAAACATTACATAATAGCAAATTTGTATAAGATTTCAAAATATTACAAGTACTTCGATAACCCCATAATTAAAAGATTTGTATTTTTTATATTATTAACAAATATTTAAAAATAGTTGAATTTTCAAGCCAAAAAGACAAATTATTCAGAAGACAGAAGAATTCTTAACCCAAAAAATTTAATTTTTGACAAAAAAGTTCATTTTCAGCCAAGATAGATGAATTTTCAACCAAGAACTAAAAAGATCAGTTTTCTACCAAAAATGGAACAGCTAAATTTGCAGTTAAAAAACTAATTTAAAAAAACGCTTCATCAACTGGTTGAATTCAAAGAAAAAGACGAATTTTTAATAAAATAGTTGAATCTTTAACCAAACAGAAGAATTTTCAACAAACAAGATTAATTTTCAACAACAAAAAAATGAATTTTTAACAAAATAGTTAAGTTTTCAAGCTAAAAAGTCGAATACTGTAGAAAACTTTTGACTTTTGAACCGGAAAATTTGAATTTTGAACAAGAGTGTTAATTTTCAATCAAGAAAGATGAATTTTCCACCAAATAGTTGAATTTTGAACTAAAAAAGATCAATTTTCAACCAAAAATAGAATCGTAAAATTTTCAGATTAAAAAAAAATACCTTATAATAAAAAAACACGAATTTCTAACAAAATATTTGAAATTTCAAACAGTTTATTTTGAACCTAAAAGTTTAATTTTGTACTAAAGCAGTTTAATTTTCAACCAAACATTTAATTTTTCAACAAAAATGTTGAATTTTCAAACCATAAAGAAGAATTTTCTACAATACAGCTGAATTTTCAACCCGAAAATATAAATTTCCAACAAAAGAGTTAATTTACGACCAAATAGTTGAATTTTCAACTAAAATGATGGATCTTCAATAAAAAAATGAAGTTTTGGCAAAGAAGTTCAACTTTAAACCAAGTATTTGGTTTTTCAAAAAAAAAAAAATGAATTCTCAACTAAACATGTAATAGCTAATATTTCAACAAAAAAAGATTTTAATTTTAAATCAAAAAGAGAGGAATAGAACCAAAAAAGACCAATTTTCAACAAAATACATTAATTTTCAACCAGAAAAGGTCAATTTTCAACTAAAAATGAAGAAATTACATTTACAGTGAAAAAATTAATTCTAAAAAAAAAAACTCATGTTTAGCAAAATAGTTTAATTTTCAACCAAAGAGATAAATTTTCAAATAAAATGATAAATTTTCAACGAAAAAAAGAATTTTATAAGAAAAGAGTTGAACATTCAATCAAAGAGTTTAATTTTCAACCAAAAAGTTTATTTTTAACCAAGAAAATAATTGTTTCATGAAAAAGGCGAACAAAATACAGGAATTTTTAACTAATAACTTGAATTTTGAATAAAAAATATGAATTTTCAACCAAATAGTTGTATTATCGACCAAAGAAAAAGAAATGAACCTTCAACAAAAAAAAAATAATTTTTAGCAAAGTAGTTCAACTTTAAACCATGTATTTGATTTTTAAACAACAACAAAATGAATTCTCAACGACACATGTAATAGTTAGTATTTCAAAAAAAAAAGGTTTCAGTTTTAAATCAAATACAGTTGAATCGAACCAAAAAAGACGAATTTTCAACAAAGTACATTAATTTTCAACCAGCAAAGATTAATTTGCAATCAAAAATGAAATATGTAGTTACATTTTCAGTGAAGAAAAATAATTCCACAAAAAAACAACCAAAGAGAAAAATTTGAATAATAAATCTTCAACGAAAAAAATTAGTTTGATAAGAAAAGACTTCAACATGTAGCCAAACAGTTTAATTTTCAACTAAAAAGTTCATTTTCTAACCAAGAAAATTAATTTTATAAAAAAAAGAATGATCAACAAAATACATGAATTTTCAACCACGTTCTTGAATTTTCAAATAAAAAAGCTGAATTATTAACCAAATAGTTTTAATTTCAACCAAAGATATAAATCTTCAACCAAAAAAATGAATTTTCAACAAAGTATTTCAACTTTCAACTAAGTAGTTGAATTTTTTACCAGAAAATATGACTGTTTAACAAAATAGTTGCATCTTCAACAAAATAATTGAATATTTAACCAAATAGTACAATTTTTAACCAAACGAAATGAATTCCCAACAAAAAATATAGTGCTAGATTTTCAACAACAAAAAAACTTTAACGAAGAATAGTTGGATTTTCTTATTGGGTTCTATTAATTCGTTCCAAATTTATGCGAAAAAACAAGAAAAAGGAAAAGTTTTATGAAAAAGGGGAAAAGAATAAGAGTTCTTTAAAAAAGGGGAAAAAGTTTATGAACGGGCGGCCCCTGATCTGTTAAGTTAATCTGCTATCTAAGTTAATCTTTAAATTATATCAAGGTTCTTAAATGAAAAAAAGTTTAATGAATTTAATTAAAAGTATTCTTCTTCTAGTATCAAATAGTTTTGACTCATTATTCATTGTTCCATTGACGTTTGCATGAAATTACATTCATATTTTCTATTTAAAAATACACTGAAACCTGGAATTAGGAATCTCAGATTTACGATATTTCCAGAATTGATGTCCTCGGCATTTTGGTGATGCGCGGACCGCGGGACATTGTTCAGTCATGCGTGACAAACAGAATGAGGGGAGTACCTTCAGCGCGTTAGTTGCGTCAGCTGTTAGCAATAGTCTAACTCCAACAGAAATATTTCATGCGGCCCTGAATGTTTACGTTTGGATTCCCTGGACTTAGGATCAAGCCATGCGCGAAACCGTTCTTAATTTTAGGTTCCAGTGTAGAAAGGGGATCAGCTTTAGTGTTATATGAAATTTTTAGGGGAGCGGTTCGCCGAAATGTCAAAAATGGTGGAGTGTGGACGTTCCCAAAGCGATTTGTTTGCATCCAAGCAACTTCACGGAGAGCTGACACGGTCGTTGTCAACTTGTTCTAATCTCTCATCATTTAGGACAATGTTGCACATTGTTTTCTCACTTTTTCCTTCAAATACCATGATTTTTGTTTTGTTTACGTTAATTTTGAGGCCCATGTTTTTCATGCTTGTATTAAGTGTATTCAACATTAGTTGCAAGTCCTCGATTGATTCTGCCATAACAATCTTGTCATTTGCGAAAGCTAACCCACGTACCTTCTCTGTTTTGAGATCTACACCTTCTTCGTCGAAGAGGGCCATTCTTAGACACTTATCCATAAATATGATAAATAGCCAATGAAGCTTATTCAATGTTTCATGAAGTACGTTAACTTGTGGAAAAATTACGATTATGTCCTATGACCTATACCTATAGTTAAACATAAAATATGTTAACCATAAATATCTAGGTGTTACGTGTGAACATCCATTTTTCTCCGTGTTTTTTACTTTTTTCTGCGTAATATCTGTTTTTCTCGACGCAATATGTCTCCCTTTAAAGTTTAAAAGGAAGTGAACCACATAATAGTGTTCCATGTGAGTAAATCAAGAAGGAGATTTAAAGTCTCGTTGGGACTGGGACCATGAGCCATAAATCGAAGGTCCTGATACTCAGACTCAAGACCAGACCGAAGATAATGTGCCACGCGCGGCCCACTTGCATCCTGTTGCACTGTTCGACACCGGTTGCACCGCAATGTGTTGCCTTCCCACTCACGTTATATTAGTATTTTAACGAGTCGAGTGAGAAGGAAGGGGCGAAAGAAGGAAGATTTTTGAGCATTTTCAGCAGCTTGTGCGTCAGATCTCGACTCGTGCTTTGCCACGGGTATGGTGTGAAATGTGCAATGTGCATACGGTTTTCCTCCTCTATATACCTATAGCATATGCCATATAGTAGTATATAAGTATACCATCCATCTGCATCCCGATCAGCAACCTCTTCCTCGTCCGGGCAGCTGCTCGACTCGACTTCCATTTCCATTCACAAAAGGAATAATCGTGCCTGCAGGATGTTGCACATCCTTTAGCTGAGCTCTCGGGGAGTTAAAAGAGATCCATCCGCATAAGCTCTACCTCTACTCGAATCCATTCACAAGTTTAATTCGCTTCACTTTCAGTTCAAGCATACTAATTAAATGCAACAGTGTTGGGAAGGTCACTTTGGGTAACACACTTTGGCTATTTTTCAACAAATAGGCTCAAATTTTCCACGGAATTAACTAAGAATCTCATTCCGATGACTCTTTGGTGTTAATTAATTCGCTCCACTTTCAGTTCAAGCATACTAATTAAATGCAACAGTGTTAGGAAGGTCACTTTGGGTAACACACTTTGGCTATTTTTCAACAAATAGGCTCAAATTTTCCACGGAATTAACTAAGAATGTCATCCGATGACTCTTTGCTATGACATTTTGTAAATTAACAAAAACTATTTATTATTCAAACGATTTTCATAAACAAATTCCGAGTTTGGCTATTTTTCAATGAAGACGCTCAACTGTTTTCACGAAATCTACTAAGAAGGCGAAGCCGTGTACATATAAAAGTTAGTAAAGTAAAAATTAACTTCATGATATTTCATTGAATTTTATTTCCAACTAAAATAATTGGATGTAAAAGAATTAGACGCGCGCGGACCGCGCGTTTTGTAATCAGATTTGAGGAGTAACATATTACAAGTAAATAAGTTATTGAAAAGTGACGTTATATGTAACTTTTAGGGTACCTTCGTTACTATTTTAAAAAGCAACTTGTAACGTAACTCAGTTGCAATTTTCGCAGTAAACTTGGAACTTTAATTTTAGTTACTTTGAAGTTATGTTGTGTTTTTTGTACATCTCCTAGTAAGAGAGGTTTATTTGTCACACTGAAAAAAAGAATTTTTGGAACCAAGAAAATGCATTTACTTGAATTCTAGTTTTTTGCATCAAGAAAATATTCTTTGACAGTAGTAATTTTTATTTAAACCAGACCCATATCTTTTGTTGATCTAAAGTCTAAAGAAATGAATTCTTTGGCTATATTTTCTTGATTCAAACAAATATTTCTTACATTCAAGAAAACCATTTCCTTGTTTCCTTGATTAGTTGTCCAAAGAAATATTTATTTGATTCAATGAGTTCGATTCTTTGGATTAATTCGGACGCATTTGATTCAATTAATTGTGCATACTTGAATCAAGTCTTTAAGTTTATTTAAATGTAAGAAATAATGATTCAATTCAAAATAATATTAATTAAATTAAAAATATATTTATTTGTTACAAAGAGTCTATGCATTTATACCAATAAAGCATTTATTTAGATGAACAAGATATTGTGTTTAAATACATATTGATTTCTTCAGTTGAAGGAAATAATTAATTTGCTCACTAGAATTAAATTATTCATAATAAATGAACATGTATTCCAAGATGAATCTTTCGGGTATTCTGATGGCCGTATTTGTAATCAGCCCATGAAAATACACGAACAAACGTTATTTTATGCAAATAATTTAATAATTGACCGAGATATTTAATACAGGTAGAAAAAAATGGATTTTTGATGCTATATTTTCGTCTCTGTACTTGACGATGATGCACAGGTGCTAATTAATTCGCTTGACTTTCAGTTCAAGCATACCAATTAAATGCAACAGTGTTGAGAAAGTTACTTTGGGTAACACACTTTGGCTATTTTTCAACAAAATAGGCTCAACTTTTCCACGGAATTAACTAAGAATGTTATTCCGATGACTCTTTGCTATGACGCTTCATAAATTAACAAAAACTATCTATTATTTAAACGATTTTCATAAACGAATTCCGAGTTTGGCTATTTTTCAATGAATACGCTCAACTTTTTTCACGGAATCTACTAAGAATGCGAAGCCGTGTACATATAAAAATTAGTAAAGTAAAAATTAACTTTATGATATTTCATTGAACTTTATTTCCAACTAAAATAATTGGATGTAGAAGAATTAGACGCGCGCGGACCGCGCCTTTTGTAATCAGAATTGGGTAGTAACTTATTACAAGTAAATCAGTTATTAAAAAGTGATGTGATATGTAACTTTTAGGGTGAATTCGTTACTATTTTAAGAAGTAACTTGTGACGTAACTCAGTTGCAATTTTCGAAGTAAACTTGGAACTTTAAGTTTAGTTAACCTCTTTTGGTGGATCATTCAGCTATTTTGTCAAAATTCGTCTCTTTTTGGTGAATTTAATTGTGATTTCAACCAAAAAAGATTTTAATTTGAAATCAAACACAGTTGAATTTAATCAAAAAATCCTCAACCAAATGAGATTAATTTTCTACCAAAATAGTTGAATTATCAACAGCAAAATTAGATTTTTTTACCAAAAGAGATCAGTTTTGAAACGAAAAAAGCCGAATTCTAAACAAAGAACGAAAAAAAAATCCACTACCAAAATATTTAAATTTTCAACCAAAATAGGCGAATTCTCAACGAAAAATGTAATAGTTGATCTTATTGTACCCAAAAAATATTTTAATTCGAAATCAATTACAGTTGAATTCAACCAAACAATACGAATTTTAAAAAAACTAGCTGAATGCTCAACTAAAAGAGATTAATTTTCTACCCATAAATGACCCATAAACCACTCTTGATAGGAGATATAAAAAAAGCACAAAGTAACTTCAAAGCAACTAAAATAAAAATTCCAAGTTACTTCAAAAATCGTAACTAAGTTACGTTATGAGTTATTTTTAAAAATATTATCGAATTTACCCTAAAAATTACAAATAACGTAACTTTTCAGTAACTCAGTTACTTATAACAGTGGAGGTAACGTTCTGAACTTACATAGATAACGTACGCTCAGTACGTTTAATATTTCAGATTTCAAACTCTTTCCCCTATTCCCCTGTTTTCCTCTTTTTTCCAAAATTGTTCTCTTTTCCCCTGTTTTCAGGAACAAGCCCCTTATTCTTGTTTCACTTAAATGTAAACTGAATTAGTAGAACCCAATAAGGCATTTTTTTAAATTTTTTGTGGAAAAGTCTACTATTATATTTTTGGTTCGGAATCCATACATGTTATAAAATTTATCTTTTTGCTTAAAAATTCATTTTTTTCTTGTTGAAAATGAATTTTTTAACTGAAAATTTAACTATTCCATTGTTGATTGTACTTTTATCTTTTTTAGTTAGAACTTCAACTATTTACTATTGTTTTTTTTTCGTAGAAAATTAATATTCTTGATTGAAGATTCAACTACTTGGTTAAAAGTTGAACTACTTCGTTAAAAATTCATCTTTTTGGTTGGTGATTTATTATTTTATTTGAAAATTCAACTATTTGATTAAAAATTCGACTATTTTGTGAAAAGTTAAATTCATATTCTAATTCTATAAAAATTAATATTATGCGTTAAAAATTCATGTTTTTGGTTGAAAATGCAACTTTTTGGTGATAAATTGCTCTGTTTTGTAGGAAATTTAACACTTCGGTTAAAAAGTCTTTTTTTTTGGTTGAAAATTCAACTATTTTGTTGAAAATTTATCTGTTTAGATTAAAAATTCAACTTTTTTGTAGGAAATTCATTTCTTCAGTTGAACATTTACCTATATTTTGAAAATTCGTTTTTTTTTAAATTATTTTTTTAACTGAATATTTAACTATTTCATTTTCAGTTGAGAATTTTTATTTTTTTATTTTCTGGTTAAAGATTCTTGATTTCAGTTGAAAATAGTTTCGTTGAAGATTTAACTATTTTGTTGAAAATTCGTTTTTTGGTAAAAAAATCATATTTTTTTAACTGGATATTTAACTGTTCTATTTTTTGGTAAACATTTGTATTTCTTAGTTGAAAAAGACTGCATTTTTTTGAAATTTTGTTTTTATTTTTTGTAGAAAATTAAGATTCTTGCTTGTAAATTGACATTTTGGTTCAAAGTTGAACTATTTTGTTGAAAATTCAGCTATTTGATTGAAAATTCGTGTGTTTTCTTAAAAAGTCGTCCTTTTTCGTAATTAGTCCATTTTTAGTTAATAATTCAACTATTTCACTGATAATTTATCTTTTTTAGTTGCAAATTCAACTATCTGATTGAATATTCATGTATTGAAAAATTAGGTTTTTGGTTTAAAATGCAATTATTTGGTTGAAATTTAATCTGCGTTGTGAAATTTTTCATACTGGGTTAACTGGGTTAAAAGTTAATCTATTTTGTTAAAAATTCCAAAATTTTGTTAAAAATGAATCTTTTTTAGTTGAAAATTCGCGCGATTCTAGTTCAGGCTGAGTAATCCACCACAATTTTATGTAATCCAGAGTAATCATATATGCAATCCGGAGTAATCTTAGGCAATCGAGAGTAATTCTGTATCTAGAGGTAATCCAGGGTAATCCGATATAATTTAAAGTAATCCATCTCCACTGGACCGGGTTTTTAGGAGCTGTTTCCCTCTCGGATTAACCCCTCGAAAAATCCTTACTTGTCGCGAGACTTGTCGTGAATTTTCATTGTATTAATTGAAGGGTACAAATTGAAAGGGAAACTTCCAATTTTATGACAGTACATATAATATTAATACAAGGTGACCTTTATTTTATAGAATGATCTTTGTCAAATAAAGTTCTGTTCGATCGTCTATTCGCCTCCTTGACAATAATTGCGCGTGCACAGAGACATTTGTAAAAAAACGTGGATCACGACTTTGATAAAACAATGAGACTGTGACGGTGAGAGGAAAGAATATAAGGAATAAAGAATAATTCTATAGTCGATTTGTGACTCATGAGGGAATTATACAGTCGCAATTCGCTATCATTCTCACGTAATCAAATTCCAGTGTTAATGTCATCGCTCCCTTTCTTAGTTACAACTTTTTTCTCCAATACAATTATAGTCCGTGGCGTAACTCGAGACATTATCAATGGAGCAATGCGCGCGTTCAGGGAAGCATACACAATAAATCGATTTTATACCTCTCAATTAGACTGGCTCAAAAAATTAAATATTAAGACGTTAATTATCTCGTCCAAACCTCCTCTCATACTTTCACTCCCCTACTCACCCTAAATTCCCCTAATTCCCCTCTCCACCTCTACCTTCCCTCTCCACACTACAACATTAGTTTCCTCTCACTTCCTCAAATTCTTCTTCATCTACATCCTCCTCTCAACACTTCCCCAACCAATACTCCATTTCCTCTACTTCCCAAATCCCATAATTACCCTCACTTCCTCTACACCCCTCATTTTCTCACCCTCACTTCCGGTGGTTCCCCTCCCATCACTTGCCCTACTCCCTTCCCCTCATTTCCGCCACTTCTCCTTCTTCCCCTCCCCTCACTCCCTCTTCTTCACCTCACCTCATTTCAACCACTTCCCTTACTTTCACACCCTTCATTTACCCACTTTTCCTACATCCTCTCCCCTTATTTATCCTACCGCGTCCCCTCATATTCCCTACTGC
>CAKNYM010053244.1:220518-250623 GCA_932195095.1 Andricus curvator
TCCCCCTCTGTCCCCTCTTCTTATTTCCCCTTATTTTCCCTACTTCCGTAGATTCCCCTACTTTCCCTCTCCTCCACTTCTTCCACTCTCCACTGTTTAATATTACCTTTCCCTCACTTCTCAAACTTTTCTTTATATACTTTCCCCTCTCCTCACTTTCCCAGCCAACACTAACTTTCTCCCACTTCTCCACCCCACATTTCCACTCATTTTCCAACCCCACATTTCCCATCACTTCCACTATACCCCTCATTTCCTCTCACCGCTTTTCTCGTAATTACTCACCCCTCACTTACCCTACTTACTCGTCCCTCATTTTCCCCACTTCTTCTTATTTTCGTATTGTATCTTCCCCTACTTCCCCTCACCCAATTTCCCGCACTTATTCCCTTCCCTTCATTTTCCCACTGCTCATGCTACCTCTCCCTTCGTTTCCCCGTACTTCCCACCCCCTTATTTGCCCTCCCCATTTTCTCTCACTTCCTCTACTTCCCCTCCCACAATTTGCCCTCACTTTCCCTAATTCCCCTCCCCTCATTTCCCCGACTATGAAACCTTAAAAAAGACACTAAAGCTACTTTGTTTTCAAACATATTTCCAAACTTTTTCGCTGATTGATTAAATTAACATATCTGCCATCTAAAAAATCGAAGTTTCTGTTTCAGTTTCAGTTTCAGTTGAAGGGATTGTAAGAGATTTCAACATTTTTTATTTTATTGCAGAGTATTTCGAAGTTTTCAAAATCTTCGAAGAAATTTTAAGAGATATTTGAATGATTTGAAATATTTTAGGATATTTTACAAGACTCGTAAAAATGTCAAAATTTCAAACATTTCAAGAACGTAATAGGATTTCACAGTTTTTGAGGAATTTTAAGGGTTTTTAAAGAGATTCTAGAGATTTTTAGAGTGTATATATAATGGAATGAAATTTTAACTGACTTCTAGGGAGGAATTTCAAAAGTTTTCTACGGATGTCGTAGGATTTTATGTCGTAGGATTTGAAGAAATTACAAAAATGATTTCGTAAGATTTTAGAAGATTTGAAGGAATTTTACAATATTTGAGGGACTCAGAGGATTGCGAAATAAATTAAAAGATTCCTTAAGAATATAAGGAATTTCTAAATAATAATAATAATATTTTCAATTTCTGCAGGATTCTCAGACAATGTTGACAGAATTCAAGGGCTTTTAATAGATTTCAAGGGGTTTTAAAGGGCTTTAACTGATTTTGTAGGGTTTTACAGGATTTAAGATGATTTCAAAGATTTCATCATTTTTGAAGGAATTTTGATATACATATATATAGACTTAAATATGTGTTCTACGGGATTTTATTAGATTTTGTGCAATTTCTAAGGATCTTATAAGATTTAAGTGATTTTATCAATTTCAAGGGATTTTAAAGGATTTTAAGGAGTTTATGGTATTTTAAAATATACCAAGGAATTTAACAAGAATTAGACATTGTTAAGGGGTTTCAAAGAATTTCGTATAGGATTTCAGAACATTTCAAAGTATTTTAAAAAGGTATCCAGGATATCAATGATATTTTAAAAAATTCAAGGGAAAGCAACGAATTTCGAGAGAACTTTATTTAAGGAATGAATGAAATGGAATTAAGTTTTAAGGGACCTCTAGAGATTTCCACGGATTTCAGAGATTCATAATATTTCAAAAGAAATTATCAAATTTCAAAAGATTTCAAAGATTTTAAGGATATATTAATTTTTAAAGAAATAGTTGAATTTCCAATTAAAAAGATTAATTATTTCCAACTGAAATGTTAAATCTTTCAACAAAAAATTAATTTTCAATCAGATAGTAGAATTAAAAAAATATATATTATTTTTCAATGAAAAATGTACAACTTGATATTTCAACCAAAAAGATTTTCACTTCAAATTAAAAACAGTTGAATTCAATAAAAAAAGACGATTTTCAATAACATATATAAATTTTTAATCAATTGGTTAAATTTGAACTAAAAAAGATAAATTTTCAGCCAAAAATAGAAGTGTTAATTTTCTATTACAAAAGTTAATTTTCAACAAAAAAAAATTTCTTTTCAACCAAAAAAAAGACGAATTTTCAAAAGATATTCAACCAAAAGTTAAAAATCCCAATTCTCAACCCGAAACTGGCATTTTCAACAAAATAGTTCGATTTTTCCACAAAAGAAATGAATCTTCAACCAAATGGTTGAATTTTCAAGCCAAAAACACGAATTTTTTATAAAAAGTTGAATTTTCAACCAGAAAATGTGACTTCTTTCCAAAGAATTTTATGTCCAACCAAATAGTTTAATTTTTTACCACGTTATTGAATTTTCGAGTCGAAAAGATGAATTTTCTACAAAACAGTTAAAATTTTTTGAATGATGCCTACCATAACCTTATTGTCATAATTATTGCTCCAGGGGTTAAAGATTGACTTAATAATTTATAAAAAATTGCACAATTATTCTTACACCAAATGAAAGAAACAACGACAAAAAATTATTTTTTTTTTAGACTAATTCTGCTAATTAATTAATGAATTAATTAAATAATTTTGCATGCATATTTTTTTGCAGAATGCCCTACTTTTTCCTAAGGATGCTAATTTTTTCACTTTAATGGTAAATCTGTGTCTTAATTTAATTTCGATTAAGCCGGCATATTGCGTTAGTTCGTCTCCAGCGAGACTATTTTGGATCGCAAACTGTGGAGGACACACGTGACGGTCATTATGGAAGGCCAACTTACTCACCTGACCTCGCACTTCGCCAAGTGCCTTTTTTTCATATATATCTCAGGGACTAGTCCGTCCCCTTTTTCACCTAATCCCCCCTTTTCCCCCTTTCGGCCCATAAATTTGAAAAATCCCCTAAAACACCTAAAATCAAGAATTTTCGCCCAATTTTCCCATTTTTTTACAAAGTTTCAATTCATTTTTTAAGAATCATAAACAGAATTTTAAGACATTAGAAAGCAAGATACTGTAAAAGAGATTCTTTTTAATTATTCTAATATTAAATATTTCCTAAAAGATTTATTTACTATGAACCAATTCTAAAGTTACAAATTTAAAAAATCTTTATAGAGTTAACAGTCTTCACAGGCCAAAATGCTCTAAAAACAGAAGAAATGAAGTTATTTTTCACGAAAATTCTTAATATTCCAAGTTGAAATATTGAATTTTCAACTAAATAAATGAATTTTTAAACAAAAAGTTGAATTTTCATTCAAAAAATATGAATTCTAAACGAGAAATGGAACAGTTGATATTTCAACCGAAAAGGATTTTTATTTTAACTGATCAGCAGTTGAATTCATCCAAAAAAGTCAAATTTTCAACAAAATATTTGATTTTTCGGTCCGGAAAATAACTATTTAAAACAAATTGTTGAATTTTTAATCCAAAAGAAGAATTTTTAATAAAATAGTTACATTTTTAACAAAAAAGATGATTTTTCAACCAAATAGATGATAAAATGATGAAGAAATGAAGATTATCAATAAATTATGAGTCTTCAAATTAACAAATTATTTTTTAAGATAGAGCAATCTGCTTTGAACCAAATAGTTGAATATTTAACCAAAAAAGATGAATTCTCAATAAAAAATGTAATAGTTGATATTTCAACCAAAAAAGATTTTTCAGTTAAGAAAAAAAAGTTTTTTACGAAATTGTCGCTTTTTCAAGCCAAAAAGATGTTTTTTCTATGAAACATTTGACTTTTCAAGATAAAAGTTAATTTTCTACGAAACAGGTTGAATTTTTAACCCAAAAGACGAATTTTTAATAAAATAGTTACATTTTTAACCAAAAAGATGATTTGTCAACCAAATAGATGACAAAATGATGATTAAGAAATGAAGATTATCAAGAAATTATGAGTCGTCAAATCAACAAATTATTTTTTAACAAAGTGCAATCTGCTTTGAATCAAATAGTTGAATTTTCAACCAAAAAAGATGAATTCTCAATAAAAAATGTAATAGTTGATATTTCAACCAAAAAAGATTTTTCATTCAAGAAAAAAAAGTTTTTCACGAAATTATCGCTTTTTCAAGCCAAAAAGATTTTTTTTCTACAAAACATTTGACTTTTCAAAATGAAAGTTAATTTTCTACTAAACAGGTTGAATTTTCTACAAAAAAGTTGAAATTTCAACCAAGAAGATTAATTTTATACCAAAAAGATGAATTTTCAACAAAATAGTGAAATTTTCAATTAAGGAGATGAATCTTCAAGCAAAAAAATATTTAAAAAAAATTCTAATTTTTAAATTAAAAAGAAAAGTAGTTGAATTTTAAATCAAAAACTGTTGAATTCACCCAGAAAAGACGAATTTTCAGCAAAATAGTTGATTTTTCAACCAGAAATGATTCTTCAGTCAAAGAAAGATAAAAAGTGTCAAGCAAGTTGAAAAATTTTCAAGACAAAAATACGAATTTTCTACAAAACGGTTAAATTTCATACCCGAAAATAATAATCACCAAAAAAAGTTAATTCTCAACAAAATAGTTGAATTTTCCTCCAAAGAAGTGAATTTTCAACTTAGATGATGAATCTTAAAAAAAAAAGAATTTTTAAGAAAAATGTTCAAAATTCAACCAAAGAGTTGAATTTTCAACCAAAAAAATGAATTTTTAATAAAGTAGTTAAATTTTTGACCAAAAAAGATGACTTTTAAACAAAATAGCTGTATTTTCGGCAAAATAATTAAAATTTAGCCAAATAGTAGAATTTTTCACCAAACGAGATGAATCCCGAGCCAAAAATGTAATTTTAGACTTTTCAACTAAAAAAAATTAAATTTGAACCAAGATTAGTTGGATTTTCTCATTAGGTTCTATTAATTCAATTCGATTTTAAGCGAAAAAACGAGAAAAAAGGGTTTCTTGAAAACAAGGAAAAAATAATAATTCTTTATAAAACGAGAAAAGGGTTTTTTTTTATGAAAAAAAGCCTAAAGGATTTAATTAACAGTATTCTCATACTAGTTTATCAAATAATTGAAACTCATTATTCATTACACAATTGGCGGTTACATAACATTTAATTTATATTTCGTATTTAAAAATAGGAGGGGGTGTCACATGACATTTTAAGGTTTTAGACATAAGGTTTTTTTTTTAAGGCATTATAGGTAAGTATATATACAGTTTGCAAAAAAATAAAAGTAATAACCACATAAACCACCGAAATTTCACAAATTGTCACAAAAGGGAAGAGTGATTTAAAAATCACTAAAAATATAATTTTTCAAAACGAACGTTTTTTTCTTTCTTTTCTTGCATTGGTTATATATGAATGTGTCTGGATGGCGAAATAATCTCTTAGCAAAGTACGTTCCATTTTGCGCTTGCCCCATCGGCAAATTGCTTTCCGACCAGCGGAAGTGTGTATTGTGTACACAAATTTGCCCGGAACCTTGGAACATGCTTTTGAATAAATTAAAATTTAGATCAGGGACAATCCATAAATCACGTAAGTCGTAAGGGGTCATTCACAAAATAGGTAATACCTTGGGGGGGGGGGGGGGCTCTGAAAAATTAATTTTCCCTATTTTGGGGGTTTCAAAAAAACACCCCCTTTTTTAAAATTTTTTGGTTTTTCCCCCCCCCCCCTTCCATCCCCAGCCCCCTCGTTGATATAGTAATAAAGGAGGAATAAATTCTTTAAAATAAAATTATTGTAATTACCATATTAAATGCAATATAAAACACTTTAAATTCATAAGATTTCAAGTCGAAACATATATTGAATTTTCAACAAACAAAATTAATGTTTTAAGTAAAAAGATGAATTTTCAAAAAAACACATGTATTTTCTACCAAATAGGAAATAGTTGAATTTTCAACTGATAAATGATAAATTTCTGACGATAAATAGAATAGTGCAATTTTCAGATCAAAAATGATATATTAACCAAAAAAAAAAACGACAAAATTTTCAACAAAAAAATTGAATTTCAAACCAAAGATATCAATCTTAAAAAAAATGAATGTCAACCAAGTAGATGAATTTTCAACTGAAAAAAGATGAACTTTTAACCAAATAGTTGAATTTTCAGGCAAGAAGATTTGACCAGAAATCAGGAATTTCCAAAAAAATAGATCATTTTCAACAAAATTGTTGAATTTTAAAGCCAAAAGGACGAATTATCTACAAAACGGTTGAATTTTCAACCTGAAAAGATTTTATTTTAACAAAAAAGTTTAGGTATTTTCTACCAAAAAATTCAATTTTCAATCAAAAATAGTTTAATTTTTAACCAAATAGTTAAACTTAAACCAAAACTATCAATTTTCAACCAAAAGTGAAATAGATATATTGTTAGTTACAAAAATTATTCCTCGACAAAAAAAAACGAATTTTCACCAAAATAGTTACATTCTCAACAAAAGATATAACTTTTCAACTAAAATGATAAATATGAAAAAAGTGAATTTTCAACAAAAGAGTTCAACCCAGAAGATAATTTTTTAACCCAGAAGATTAATTTTCTAAAAAATGTAATGGTTAAATTTTCAACCAAAGTGGTAAATCATAAAAAAAATATAAATTTTTAACAAACTAGTTCAACTTTCAACCAAGTAGTTGAGTTTTCAACTAAAAAAGATGAATTTTTAAAGAAATAGTTAAATTTTCAACCAAAAAGATGAATTTTCCAGCAAGAAAATTAATTTTCTACCAAAAATTACGAATTTTCGACAAAATACATTAATTTTCAACAAGAAAAGTGTTGAATTTTAAACCCAAAAGGACAAATTATCTACAAATACAAAATGGTTAAACTTTTAACCCAAAAATATGATTTTATAACAAAAAAGTTAATTTTTCTACCAAAAAGTTAAATTTTCAACAAAAAAGTTACTTTTTAACAAAATAGTTTTATACTCTATCAAATTGTTGAGTCTTTTACCAAACCAGATACATTTAGACACAAACAGTTGCATTTTTAATCAAAAAGGATTAATTTTCAACCAAGAAGATTAATTTTCGACTAAAAAAGACGAATTTTCAACAAAACACTTTAATTTTTAACTAAAAAAGATCAATTTTTAATAAAAAAAATGAATGTTCAAAAAAGGAAAAGTGTTCAACACCAAAGATGATTTTTTAACCCAAATACTACAATTTTGAACCAACCGAGATGAATTCCGAACCAAAAATATAATAGTAGACTTTTCAACCAAAATTGTTGATTTTTCTTTTTGGGTTCTGTTAATTTCGTTCGCATTCAAGCAAAAAAAACGAGAAAAAGGGGAAAAAGTGTAAGTTTATTAAAAACAGAGAAAACACATTATTTGCCACTTCATCACTCACGGAAAAGTAAGGTTTTACTTTGTTTATAAAAGATTATGTGTTAAAAATTTTGCAAAATTGATATTCTAGTCTTTGAACAATAGTGGTCAGGGAAAATGAAGAATTGGTCAGGGCTACTCTGATATAATATTCTTGGTAGATTTGCCTTGTATTTCTATTTATATTTTTTCTCAGTTATTTTGACCTGGCGATTATATTTTCACTTAAAAACTGTGTTAGTTCGAAATTCAACAATTTTGTTGAAAATTCATCCTTTCTGTCTGAAAACTCAACTGCTTTGTTAAAAATTCCTCTTTCTTGGTTGAAAATTCCACTAATTCTTTTTGAATTGCCTATTTGGTTGAAATTCTTCTTTTTGGCTTGGAAATTTTAATTTGGTTAAATATTTAATTATTTTTTGGAATACTCATCTCTTTTACTGGAAAGTTCATCTATTTGGTTGTTAATGCAACTGCATGATTGAAAATTAATCTCTTTGAGTAAAAAATCTTTTTTGGTTGAAAATTCAACTATTTTGTTGAAAATGCAATATATTTCGGCTTGAAATCTTAGGAATTTAAAGTCTTTCGAATTCAATAGTTTATTTACATTCATTTTATTTCAAAGAATTTATAAACGTAAAATCCGCCTTTGGCTAACGGCTACGTTACTTTCGGGGGAGGTCAAAAAAGCCCAAAATTGGTGACGTAGTTGATGGATGGTCCATAACTGGAAAAATTTTCCGTGTGACAAGAAAGTGGCTTGGTGCCGCCAGTCCTTCAAAAAAAGTACCCTGGCGGCGCCAGGCCTCGACTACACCACTACCCGAGTCGAAATTTTAGCCCTCTTTTAGACCTCTAAAGTGTAGGACTTAATAGGACTTAGGAGGGCTTGTAGAGGTCTTAATTTGTATTAGATTAAGCCCTCTTTTAGTCCTCCAAAGTGGCACAAAAGTCCGTTTTCCCCACTTTCAGGGCTAAAAGAGGGCCTAATTTAATAAAAATTTAGCCCTCTATAGGTCCTCCTAAGTCCTCTGTTTAGGCATTACTGCAGCCCTCGAAATCCTCTAGACGAAAAGTGACGTCACATGACCATTTACCCCAGGACAAACACATGTACACCAAAAGTATAGGGATATATTTTATAATCTGATTATATTTTAATTAAAAACAATATTGTTTCTTTACAACAATTTTTAAAATAAACTTTATTACTCACAGATTAGATTGATCACTTTCGACATTCTTTTTATCAGTTCACTAATTGTTGCAATTGGTTTTAATGGGTGTCAATTAGAAATTGTTGTAAAAAAGCAATCCTGTTTTTCATGGAAATATAATCAGACTATAAAATTAGCCCTATACTTTTAGTGTACCCGAAAAACTATTCTAGATTATTATTTTCTAGGAAACATAAGAGCAATCAAAATAACAGTTTTCGTCATTATAAATTATATTATTATGAACCAAAAAATTTAAAGTGTACAACTACACAAAGTACAATATGAGTGAGAAGTATACTTTAAACCTCGCAAATGAAATTTGAATGAATAAATGCTTATCATACAATTTGCGTTGTGAAGAAAATTGCAAAATTCTATAAAAAATGAATAAGATTTTGTTTAAAGCACACTTGTTTATGTGCTTTTTGAACGCTGGCTTGTCAAATGTGCCATTATTTATGAAATAAAAAATGAGTTAGGTTGGAATTTTTAGATAATTTTAAAGAAGGACTTTTTTATTATTCCCATAAAAAAACTCTTCAGAACCTACACTCAAATCTGCAGCTAAAAATAATTTTTTTGGTACATTTTCCGAAAATACTACAAATTCATATTTGTATGTTATGGTTTGAATACTCAAAATTGGGCTAATAAATAATGTGGTATAAGTGTTTTCCCATAAAAAACAGAACAGAAGATATTAACGAATTTCAAATTTGTATTGACTTTTCTCGAATTTCAGAGAAACCAACTTTATATAGCTCTGCCTGATATACCATAACTGTTTTTATTATGCATAATAACAAATTAAGTAAATAAACTTATTATAATAAATATGTAATTAAATAGAATAATTAAATTATATAAATACGAGAAAAGCACATAGGTCGTCAGGACGTAAGCGAATCAAAAAACGGCCTCGAGGTCCTATGCCTATGGGATTCAAAAGAGGACGTGGAGGGCTAAGCAGGACTAAAGGAGGCCTTAAATGGAATCATGCAGTGCTAAAGTAGGGCCGAAATTTCGACTCGGGTATTTACCAAACCATTTAGTAGTAGCATTACCATATCCTTTAGTAGATATATAGTTACTAATTCATTTAGTCGGTTATTATGACACATTTAATTAGTAGATTTTTACTAATTAGCAGTAAACGATCGGCGCTATTTGAATTAGTAGAAAATTACTACCAATTAGTAGTTTTCTATCTAATTCAGAATAAGAGAGGCAATAAACAACGTTATTGAATTGAAAATTATCGGATGTACTTTGGAATATTATTCTGCATTTATGACATCTGCCTTATTTGCGAATGGACAGCATCTTGCATCATTATTTCAGCCTCGAACCCGATTTCATTGAGATTCTCTGTAACTCGAACCCGCCCAGGGCTTCACATATGTGAAGAGGTATAAGACGTTATTTTATCACGCGGTGCTCTCGATCAGACTCATTGCGAAATTTCACTTCGTTATATGGCAGCGATAGCATTATTGGTTGCATTTACTTAAATTCTTATTTCACAACCGCAGGGAAGATCAGAATATCAAATATACGTCATCAAGTCAAGGCAAATGGAACCAATTCCATTTATTCTTAGACACTTTTCAGAAAATATAAATGAAACATTTGAGCCCGCCCCGAAAAAAATTGGACCTAAAGAAAAGCTTCCAGCATAGGGGTCTAAATAACCAAATTTTCCTTATGTTTCTTATTTTTTAACCACTGATATCAAAAAATGAAACTATAATAAAGAACATTTTTATTTTCTTAATCTCAATCCTACATACCAAGAGCTTTAATTTAGAATATTCTTGTAGAAAATCAGACTAATGGACAAGCTTCCAGTATAGAAGTCTAAATAATCAAATTTTCTTTATTTTTCTTATTTTACTTTTTTTTTAAAGACTGATATAAAAATCTATAACATATCAAATTTGATTTTTTATCTAAATTTGACATGCCAAGATCTTCAATTTTAGTCATACCCGAAGAAAATCAGACTAAAAGAAGACCTTCTAGCATAGGGGTCTGATTAACCAAATTTTCCTTATTTTTTAACCATTGATATGAAAAAAATTAAAATTTTATATAGCAGATTTTATTAAAAACCCAGTTCTCGTCAGATCACTGAAGTTAAGCAGCGTTGGACGCGGTTAGTACTTGGATGGGTGACCATTCAAGAATACTGACATGAGTGCTGTTGGCACATCGTGGGTGTGGTGAGCCCACACTTGTAGTTATTTATAACTACAAGAAAAACCTAGAAACACTACCCGAATCGGGTAGTGTCACGCCTACCCTGAAAGGGAAATGGTTTAATGGTACACAATTTAATTTCTTCCAGTACCTTCAAAACATGTCTATAATTAATTGTTTTTAAATTCGTAAAGTAGGATACATTTCAAATTTGTTTAATTCCTTCCATTTCTTTCAGAAAATATGTATGTTGAATTGTTTTTAATTCCGCAAAGTAGAATTTATTTTAAATTTATTGAATACCCTCTAATACCTCCAGAATAAATCTTTATGATAATGTTTCAAATTCCAAAATCTAGCATATATTTCAAATGAATTTAATTCCCACTGATACCTTCAGGAAATATCTGTTTACAAATATTTTCAATCCTTTTTTTCTGGAATATAAGTTTAAAAGTTTCAATTTTCCTTAATCTTATGAATAAGATTTTTGGTATCTTTGAATAAATTACAATATAAATAAATATAATATACTTTCCGTAGGTATAAGCTATAAATAAAGTGAAAAAGGTGGTTTAAATTAATAATTTTAAGGATTCTAATGATAATTACATAAATCTTTAACTGATCAAAGATTGTAAAAATGGTTACTGTTAAATGTATAAATTTTATTAAGTAGTAAATAAATAATTAATGAATTAACAATATATATACACATAGAGTAATAATAATAATAAATTAATAATGATAATAATTCTTGCACCGATTCTGCTTAGAAATTAAGTAAGTTTTAGAATTGAGATTCTAAAACATTTATCCTTAAAACATGGGCGTTGAAAAATTTGATTTTCTTTTTTTTTAATTCATTTTATCAAACTTTATTTGAAGGGCTTTTCTGACAGAACAGTACTGAGTCACTGTGGGTAAATGTTCTTGTAGATTTTGAATTTGGGTAGTTTTCTGATTATTTTACAACAAAAATTAAAATCTTTTATCTATCCGTCTTTTGGAAAATCTACTTTTTGGGTTCAAAAATTGTATTTTTAGTTTTTTTTATTTAAGCCATGCGTATCAACATAATAAAAATTATATAATAGGATTTACATTAAAAATCGAAAAGAAAAATTAAATTGCAAGGAACTTTGGTTTTAATCATGTGGGTGCCTTTAATAATTAAACTTTGCCTTGTTAGGCTGTTTTTTATTTTTTCAATTATTTTCGATCTGCCTTTATGCAATTAACATATAAATTTTATTGAATATAAGTAGTACACATTTTTCTGTAAAATAGAATACGACTCATTACTGTACGAATTTTCGTACAATGTTTCAAATATAGTACGAACAATAAAAATAATGTTAATATAATTACAATTATTTATTTCACTACCCAAGTTCCACTTATTATTTAAAAATTATAAAATATTCGCTAACAATTAATTTCCATTTTAATTCGACTCAGCGTTTTGAAATTTAATTTATTTAAATCCATTCTATTCCTTCTTTTGCATACTCGAATTTTTCAATCCACTTGAGTACCGTTCCGTGCAATTTTCGACGTTCATTGGCAGGGATTCAATTTTATTGATCCTGACTACGGATTTTCGTATTTTTAAACTCCTTTCAGGACTGTTCTATTAAATTTTTCAAGGTGCATTGAAGGGGATTGATTTTTTCTCATACCTATTTTCCCGACGGTTTAGGAGACGACCGGAAAAATCAGGTATTAAAGTGAATTACATTTTTTAACCGATCAATGCAAGCTTTCTTACTGGCAAAATAGATGTTGAAAGAATACCTTAGTGAGTTACAACTTTACTGTAGGAATCTAAATAACAAAATTTTGACTTCTGTTTCCCGCGTGAAAGTGTGTGGTATAGCGGTGAATTTTTGATGCTGAGTTTTTCTGATAATTGTGGTGAGATTTGAGGTGAGTGGATTGTGGATGTGTGTAGGAGGGTTCGTTTGTGAGAGATTGAAAGATTGACAAGGGGTTGAGGATATTTTTGGGGATCAGGTCAGATTTGTGTGGAAGTTGATGTTAGGTGGGTTTGAGGTTTGTGACAGGGTGGGAGGACCAGGTTGGTCGTAGCAGGACAGAGTAGTCTGTAGAGAAGGAGAAAGGAAAGGCAGGTAGACGCGACGATAGATAGAGACAATAAACGATAGAATAAGGCGGGATCGGTTGATTTGGATTCATGGCTAGCGAAGCGAGTATGAGGAAGGGAAACAGGGATTTAGATAAGGAAATTTTCAGTACACCGAAAGTGGAGAACAAAGAAAGGACGGCAAGGGGAAAGTATAGGAAAACGGCAGAAAAGGATAGATTGAGGGCGAATAGCGTGGAATCGATTGAGGCATTCATCGAAAGGAAGAGAGGGGAAGCAGTTGAGACAAGGAAGATATAGAGTCAAGCTTGAAAAATCCAAACATATTCAGATCGCCGCCGGGAAAACATAATTTTGTAGAGAAGGATGAGAAAAATCAGGGGACAAAAAGAGACAGAGCTGATGCTAAAGATCCGATGGAAAAGGAAAGATTGAAAGAAACGCGCGAAATGATGATAGAAGTAATGGGAATTTATAAAGAAAAGCAGGAGAAATGGGTAGAGGAAATAAGGAAAGAAATTAGGCGGGAAATGGCCAAACTTAGGAAAGAATTGAGGAAATGGGAAGAAGTCAGGGAAAATCTAGAGAAAAGGATGCAGACATTGGAGCAAAGACTAGAAAAGAAGGAAGAGCCTAATAAAAAGGTAGATGAGTTGGAAGGTAGAATAAAAGAAATGGAAAGCTCAAACCGTGAGCTTGGAGGTGGGGAGAGAGGGAACAAGGAGAAGGAAAGGCTGAGAAAAATAGAACAAAGAATAAAAAAGAAGGAGAGAGAAGAAAGAAAAAGAAACATAGTGATAAAGGGTCTAAATTATAGGGGAAGGAGCTGATGGAAGGAGTGAGAGAAGTACTGAAAAGGATTGATACTAAGGTAGAGAGAGAGGGAGTGCGAAGTGTAGGAAGGGAAGAGCGAAGAGAGGAGAGAATGGTACTGGTGAAACTAAAGAAGTGGGAGCATAAGAGGGAAGTGATGACAAAGAAGAGGGTGTTATATGGAAGCTCGGAGAGAATAGAGGATGATTTGACATGGGTTAGAAAGGAAGATGCACTATAAGTTAAGGAAAATACCGGAAGCGGAAAGAAAAAAGGGAAGAACATGGGTTAAGTATGGAAGAATACAGATAGAAGGTGTATGGTGGAATTGGGACGAGGACAGGGAAGAGTTAGTAAAAAATGAGGTGTCGGGAAACTAGGAGAGAAAGGAACGGGAGATAAAGAAATAAGAAATAGTAGGAAACAAAAAGAGACAAGAAACGAAAGAAGGGAAGATTGGAGAATATGCTACTGGAATATAGCAGGCTTAGAAAGAAAGGATAGGGAGTTTATGAGAAATTGGACACAATAAGATGTAGTAGTAATGATGAAGATGTGGCTAGATGAAAAGGGATGGGAAAGAGTAAGGGGAAGATTACCAAGAGGTTACAAATGGCAGGTTCAAAATGCAAAGAGGAAGAATGAAAAAGGCAGAGCAATGGGAGGAATGGTGATGGGAGTAAGGAACGCATGTATAACAGAGAAGGATAAAAAAGAGTTGAAAGAACATAAAGAAGGATTAATAGTAGAAGAGATAAACATGGGAGGAGAGAGGTGGAAGATACTGGGGGTTTATGTGAACGGTGATATGCAGGAGAAATTAGAGGAGAGAAGAGAACTGATGGAAGAAAATAAGAAAGAGATTAGGCTTATAATAGGAGGAGATTTTAATGCGAGAACAGGAGATAGAGGAGAAAGGGAATGGGATGGAGAGCGAGGCAGACAATCCAAAGAAAGGATACTGAATGGAGAGGAAAAGAAGTTGTTAAAGAGCATTGGGGAGATGGGATCGTTTATCCTAAAAGGAAGTATAGAGGAGGATGAGGAAGGGGAATGTACACGTTCAGGAGGAAAGAGGGGAACGGTAATTAATCATGTGGTAGTTGACGACGAGGTAAGAGAGAAGGTTAAGAAACTAGAGATAGGGAATTATATAGATTCGGATCAGTAGATGGAGAAATGAGTAATAACAATAAAGCTAAAAAGGAAGCAAAAGTGAAGAGAGCAGGAAGTGGGGATTGGTCAGTGGAAGGTAAAGAACAGTTTAGAGAAAAAGGCAGGAATATCAAAATGGGGGAAGGAACTGTAAACAAGGAAATGGAAATGATGATAGGAGAAATCGAAGGAGTATTAGAATGCACAAGCAAAAAAGAAGTTAGTAAAAGAGAGGATAGAAGTGGATGGGATGAGGAATGTAAACAGAAGAAGAAGGAAGTGAGAAGGGAATTAAGAAAATGGAGAAAAGAAACAAGTAGTGGAGAAGAATATGGGAGAAAAAAAAGGAGTATACTGAGTTGTGTGATCAAAAAAAGAGGAGGAAACCAAAAGGTTTGAAGAAGAAGCGGAGAAGGCTAAGACGGAAGAAAAGGTTTGGAAGGTGGTACATAGAGAGAGAAGAAGAAGGAAAAGAGTGAACCAGGATATTGAGTTGGTAGAATGGAAGACATATTTTATGGAATTACTAGGAGGGGTAAAGAGGAAAGTTAGGAAAGGAGGAAAAGATGGTAAAGGAACAGATGAGGAGGACATTACATGGGAGGAAATAGTCAAGGTATTAGAGATCATGATAGATGGAAAGGCACCTGGTATAGATGCGATTCCAAATGAAGTCTGGAAATGTCGGGGGACATAATTAAAGGAATGGGCATAGATAATGTGCAATAGAGTATGGAGAGGAGAGGGGTGGCCAGAGTTATGGAAAGAAGGGGAAGTGATACTAATAGTGAAGAAAGGCAAAGGGGAGGAGGTTAAAGATTATAGAGGAGTGACACTAATGCCAACACTGTATGAAGTATATGTGACTGTTTTATCGGAGAGGTTAAAAAAAGAAGTAGTCGAAAAAAGATAGAGACACCGAATCAAACAGGGTTTAGAAAAGGGATGGGGGTGATGAACAATATATATGTTCTGAACTATTTAATAAATAAGAGGATTAAAAGGGAGAAAGGGGCAATGATAGCAATGTTCGCGGACTTAAAGGCTGCGTTTGACTCATTAGACCGAGGCGAGATAGAAAAAGTTATGGTGGAAAAGGGGATACGAGAGGGATTAATAAAGAGAGTATCGGAAATTTTTAGAGAGACAAAAAGCAAAGTAAATGTAGGAGAGCAAGTAGGAGATAGTTTCTGGTTGGTGAGAGGAGTAAGGCAAGGATGTCCTCTGAGCCCACTTTTATTTAATATATTAATATCAGAGTTGGAAGAAGTAATGAAGAGAAAAGGGTGGGGAGGAGTTAGGATAGGGAACCAAAGATATGTACACTGGCATACGCAGACCATATAGTGTTGATGGCAGAGGATGAAGAAGGAATGGCGGGCTTAATTACAGGATTAGAGAAATACTTAGATTGGAAAAATTTTAATTTTAATGTAGAAAAGACAAAGATAATGAGGTTTAGAAAAGGAGGGGGAAGAAAGAATTGACGGGAAGATGGAAGGGAATAAAATTAGAAGAAGTAAAAGAGTTTAGGTATTTGGAATATACCTTGCAAACAAATGGAGATCATAGAGCTCATATAAGAGAAAGGATAAAAAAGCAGAAGGCGGGGTAATGAAACAGATATGGGGAATAGGAAAAAGAAGGTTTTAAAAAAATTGGAGAAGGAGAACGTGGTTATTTGATACGCTGGTATGGCCGGTATCAGGTTATGGAGCTGAGATATGGGGATGGAAAGAAAGGACAGAAATTGAGTGTTTACAAGGAAGATATATGAGGTGGGCTAGGGGTAGACTGGAGGACGCCGGGATATATGGTGAGAGAAGAAGCGCAAAGGGATAAATCAAGTACTAGAGCGGGAAAGAGGGTATGGAATTTTGAGACGGAGCTGAGGGAGGTAAGGGGGGAGGGGAGTTAGCGAGAAAGTGTTTGATGAAGGAAGAAGAAAGGAGAGGGAGGGCGATCGGATTAACGAGATAGGAAGAAGAAAAGAGGGAGTTCTTTCAGGCCAGAGATACAGAAGATGGGACTGGAGTCAACTATGGAGAAGTGGAAAAAAGGGAGAGGGAAAGACAATTAATAGATAGATGGGGGATGATCGAGGAATCAAAATATAATAAATCGTATAAGATGATAAAAAAGGAAGGAGTACCAAAATATTTAGAAAAGGGATGGGGAGAGAAATAATGGACTAGAATAGCAAGATTTGGATTGGGAAACAAGGTAAGGGCAGGTTTGTATTGGGAAAAGAAAGAGAACAGGAAGTGCAGAATCTGTGAATGGGAAGAGGAAACATGGGACCATGTATGGGAAGGATGTAGGAGAGGAATGGAAGATAAAGGAAGCTGTCAAGAGAATGTGGTAAAGATTATAGGGCAGGATGGTTTGGGGGAAGGAGTTAGAGGGCGCTAGGGGAGCGAATGAAAATGAATGAAAGAATGGTTGCGAAAAAATGGCAAAATGGAGGTACAAGAGAATTGAAAGAAAAAGGAAACGGATGTCGCCTAAATTAGAATCGTGAAGATTTGTAAGTAATGGTTATGTAATAGCATAAGTAGATTAAGATGCGTTTGCGTTATCGCTCTCTCTCTCTCTCGCTTGCGCTCTCGCTTTCGATCACTCGCTCACTCGTTCGCTAAGCTAACACACACAAAATTTGTCTTATTATGTAATCAGTGGTATAAAAAAAAAACTATAACATAGCAAATTTTTTTTTTATCTCAATCCAACATACCAAGAGCTGCAATTGAAGCTATCTTTGTAAAAAAAGCAAACTAAAAGAAAAGCTTCCAGCATAGGAGTTTAAGTAACAAAATTTTCCTTCTTTTGCTTTTTTTTTAGCCATTGTTATCAAAAAAAGAAAAATTTGACATAGCAGATTTTATTTTTGATCATCAATTTGAGTCATCCCCGAAAAAATCCGAGTGTTTAGAGTAAAAATAAAAATGCCATCTAAATTGTTGAACTTTCAAGCCAAAAGATGAATTTTTTCTCAAACAGTTGAATTTACAACAAAAAAGTTCATTTTCAACCAAACAGTTGCATTTTTCACCAAAAAGGGATATTTCAAACCTAAAAAATTAGAATTCTGCCAAATAAACGAATTTTCGACCAAGAAGATTAATTTTCATCTAAAAAAGAAGAATTTTCAAACAAATATTTGAATTTTAAACTAAAATAAATTAATTTTTATCGAAATAAAAACGAATTATCATTAAACTAGTCCAATTTTCAACTAAAGAGATGAATTTTCAATTAAAATAATGAATTTCCAACCAAGAAGATGAATTATCAACAAATAAAGATTTTTCAGTCAAGAAAGAAAAAAAGTTTATCCAAATTGTTGAACTTTTTACCTACAAGATGAGATTTCTGTAAAACAGTTGAATTTTTAAACCACTAAAAAATTTCAACAAAATGGTTGAATTTGCAACCAAAGAGATGGACCTTCAACTAATTAAATAAATTTTGAACAATGTATTTCAACTTTTAACTAAGTAGTTAAATGTTCAATCAAGAAAAATAGTTTTTTACCGTAAAAGACGATTTTACAAAAAAATACATCAATTTTCAACCAAACAGTTGTATTTTGAACAGAAAAAAAGAACATTTCAAACCAAGAAAGTTAATATTTAAAAAAAAAGACGAATTTTTGACCAAGAAGATTAATTTTCTTCTAAAAAAGAAGAATTCTCAACAAAATACATGAATATTGAAACACATATTTGAATTTTCGAATAAAAAAATTAATTTTTAACAAAACAAAGAAAATTCAACAAAATATTCCAATTTTCGAACAAAGAGATGAATTTTCAACTAAAAAAATTAATTTTCCAACCAAAAAGATGAATTTTTTACAAATAGACAGTTTTTAAGTCAAGGAAGAAAAAGCAGTCATCCAATTTGTGGAACTTTCAAGCCAAAAGATGAATTTTGTCTAAAATAGTTGAATTTTCTGCGCGAAAATATGATTTTTTAACAAAAAAGTTCATTTTCAACCAAACAGTTGCATTTTTAACAAAAAGAAAAAATTAAACCAAGAAACTTAATATCTCGGTTAATATTCTACAAAAAAGACGAATTTTCAACCAAGAAGATTAATTTTCTACCAAAACAGAAGAACTTAAAATAAAATACATGAATTTTCAAAAAAATAGATGAATTTTCTACTGAAAGAAATTAATTTTTAACAAAAGAAACGAAGTTTCAACAAAGTATAGTCCAATTTTCAATCAATGAGATGAAATTTCAACCAAAAAAGATGAATTCACAATGAAAAATTGAATAGTGAAATTTTTAGTTAAAAAAATGAATTTTCAATAAAAAAATAACGAGTTTTCAAGAAAATCTTAAACCAATGAAATGATGTTAAAAAAATCGTTCAGCTTTCAAGCAAGTAGTTGAATTTTCAAGTAAGAAAATTATTTTTCCAACCAAAAAGACGAATATTTAACAATAAAAGAGTTCTTGGTCATGAAAGAAAAAAATTTATCCAAATTGTTAAACTTTTAAGCAAAGAGATAATTGTAAACCAAAACAGTTGAATTTTCAACCCGAAATATGAATTTTCAACAAAAAAGTTCATTTTCAAAAAAAAAAGATGCATGTTTAAGCAAAACGGGGATATTTCAAACCAAGAAAATTAGTATTTTACCAAAAAGATTATGTTTTGACGAAGAAGATTAATTTTCTTTAAAAAAAATTGTCAACAAAGACGTGAATTTTCAAAAAAATATTTGAATTTTCAACTAAAAGAAATTAATTTTGAACAAAAAAAAAAAATTTCAACTAAAATAGTGAATTTTTTGACCAAGAAGACGAATTTTCAACAAATAAAAATTATCAGATAAAAAAGAAAAAAGGGTTCATTCAAAAAGAACTTTTTAACAAAATAGTTGAATTTTCAACCAAAGAGATGGATCTTTACCTAATGAAATGAATTTTGAAGAAACTATTTCCACTTTCAACCATGTAGTTGAATTTTCAATCAAGAAGAATAATTTTCTAATAAAAAAGATAAATTTTCAACAAAATACATGAATTTTCAACTAAAAAGATCAATTTTCAAACAAAAATTGAATAGTTAAATTTTCATTTAAAAGAATTAATTTTTAACCAAATAGTTGAATTTTTAACAAAATAGTTAGATCTTGAACTAATAAATTATTTTTTAACAAATCAGTTGAATTTTCAACCAAGTAGTTGAATTTTCAACTAAAAATTGATGATTTCACGATGAAAAACTTAATAGTTAAATTTACAACTAAAAATGATCAATTGTCAATCAAACATGAAATAGTTGAATTTTCAGTTAAAGAAATTAATTTTCAATAAAAAAAGAAACAAGTTTTCATCAAAATCTTAAACCAATAAAATAATTTTTAATAAAATATTTCAGCTTTTCAATGAAGAATTTAATAGTTGAATTTTCAACTGAAAACGATCATTGTCAGCCAAAAATGTATTAGTCATATTTGCATTTGAGACAATTTATTTGCAACTAAAAAAAAAAATTTCTAAAATTAGTTAATTCATCAAACAAATAGTAGAATTTGTAACCAAAAGAGATGAATTCTGAACGAAAAATATGCTTTATTTTTTCAAACATTTTAATAAATTATTATTTGTGACGCAGTTTTTGATTGGCCCCTAATATTTGAAAATAGATGTCGTTTTTGTCATGAAGAATTTCTGAATTTGTATTGGTTTATTGTTTTATCCTAAAAATGAAGTGTCATACGGTTCTTCGCTTTTTATAATTCATATCATACTTGGTAATAACAATTACATAAGCTCATGTAATGTTGATGGAAAAAAACCTTTTTTCGTAATAATATGTCTCCATCAGGCTAGCAACTGATTCGCACGTCCCTGACCAACACTGAGCGTGATTGAGAAATACCGTCAAGATAACGAACCTCTGTGTTCGCGAAATCGGATTTTGCCCGGAGCCTGTATAAAATTATTTACATTTGTAGATCGTAAATTTAAATTTCATTCAAGTCACTGGAATGATAATAATCTAAAATCCAATAATAACCTGACGAACGCACTGGTTACTGGTAAAAAAAAAATATCATGTTCATTTGTGCATATCATCTCATGCGCTTGATTATTATCAAACCAATTTTACGGCCCACATAAAAACTACATAAGATTTGAAATTTAAATAGTATTAATAGGGAAACCATAGGCCAGCAAAAACGTGGAAATCAGGGGAAAGTCAAGTACTTTTTTTGTCAGGGAAAGTCCGAGGAAAGTCAGGGAGTTTGAAAAAATCTTGCAAAAGTCAGGGAATTTCTAGCAGAGAGATATCAGAGAGAATGATGATAAATTTGCAATTTTTAAATTTTGATTTGAAGATGTTTTATATCGCGTATGGATAAGTTTATGTTCAAATTTTCACAAGATTATGATTCTGGTCTTTGAATATTAATGGTCAGGTAAAATGAAAACTTGGTCAGGGAAAAATTAGAGAATTTTGGAAATTAAGTTTTGGGGCAACTGTTTGGTGGAAAATTAATCTTATTTCGTTAAGGATTGAACTATTTTCTTGAGAATTATTTTTTCGTTTCATCAACTTTTTTTGATTTAAAATTAAAATCTTTTTTGGTTGAAATATCTACTGTTACATTATTCGTTGAAAATTCATCTTTTTTTCGTTCAAAATTGAACTACTTGGTTTTTTACATTCACATCAGAGAAGGTATAAGATTTGTGTAAAATTTGCCCCCCCCCCCCCCCAACCCGATGAGATTTTTTCTTATAGATTGATCATTTTAGTTGAAAATCCATCTCTCTGGTTGAAAATTCGTTTTTTTTTTGTTTGAAATTAATTTTTCTAGCTAAAAATTTTTGGTTTAAAATTAGTTCTTTTTGTTGTTGAAAATTAATTTCTTAAATTGAAAATTTCAACCATTCCAGTTAAAGGATCATCATTTGGATCTGAGTTGCAAATTCATCTCTTTGGTTGAAAATTCGTTTTTTCAAATTAATTTCTTTTAGATGAAAATTTAACTATTTGTTTGGAAATGCATGTATTTTGCTGAAAATTCGTCTTTTTTCGTTAAAAATTGAACTACTTGGTTAAAGCTGAAACCACTGTGTCAAAAAATCATAAATAACACGAAAATTCTAGATCAATCTAAAAAATCTATACCTCCTTTCCAACACTACTATTTTCCAACGGAGCGAGTCACGCCTAGCCCAAAAGGGAAATGGCCTAATGGTATAATAATAATAATAATGTTCTTGTTGAAGAGTCATAATTTTAGTTGACAAAATAATCTTTTTTGTTGAATTTCCGTTTTTTTTTTGTTAAAAATTAATTTTTTTAACTGACAATTTAACTATTACAGTTGCAGATTTATCACTTCAGACTCTTGAGAGTGAAGTTGAAAATTCAACTATTTTGTTGAAAATTAATTTATGAAACTGAAAAATTTAACTGTTTCAGTTGAAGGTTCATAGTTTTAGTTGCAAATTCATCTCTGTGGTTGAAAGTTGAACTATTTTGTTGAAAATGTTTGTTTTTTCTTTAATTGAAAATTCAAGTACTAGAGGAAAAGTTGAACTTCTTTGTTAAAAATTTTATTATTTGGTTGAAAATTATAGAATTTTGTTAAAAATTCGTCAGCCCAAAAGTCTTTTAAAACAGGGAAAATCTAGCGATTTTTCATTAAAATAGGGGAATAATAGAATAATAAATTATTTTAAATAAAATTAATGTGAATACCATATTGGATTTTTTGTCCTGTTTTATGGAGAGATGATATTATTCTGCAACAAAAATTTAAAAAATCTACTATATCTACTCATAATACCTTAGAATACTAAATTTATTTTTATTTTGTCCAATTTTCTACCAAGACAGATAAATTTTCAACCCAAAACAACGAATTTGCAACATCAGCAAAATTACTTTTTAACAAACAAACATTTCATTAAAAACCAAATAGTTGAAGATTCAAGCAAAAATGAAAGAAATTTGAAGAAAATAGTTAAACTTTTAACCAAAAAGTTACATTTTCAAGCAAAAAAGGCGATTTTCTTCAAAGACAGTTTAATTTTCAACCCGAAAACTTGAAATTTAAACCAAAAAAAGTTCGTTTTCAACCAAGAAAGATAACTTTTCTACCATAAGAGATGAATTTTCTATCAAAAGACGAATTTTCAACAAGTTGAATTACACGACAAAAACTAATTTTTAAAAAAATAGTTGAATCCTTAACCAAAATGATGAATTTTAAACAAAATAGTTGAATTTTCAACTGAAATAGATATTTTTTTCAACCAAAAATAGAACCGTCAAATTTTCAGTTCAAAAATTAATTTTCAACAACAAAACTGGAATTGGCAACCAAGACAGTTAAAAAAAAGAAGACGAATTTTCAAAAAAAAAGTCAAATTTTCTACCAAAAAACCAGCATTTAAAGACAATAAATTTCTAACAAAGTAGTTCCACTCTCAACCACATAGTTGAACTTTGAACCAAAAAAGAGTAATTTTTTACCATATATTTGTACATTTTTAACAAAACAGATTAATTTTCCACCAAGAAGATTAATGTTCTACCATAAACCATTCCATAAAAATGGAATAATTTTCAACCAAGTAGTTAAATTTTTGACCAAAAATATGAATTTACAACCCAAAAAGTTAATTTTCAAACAAATAGTTAAATTTTATACCAAATCGTTCTTTTTCTTCTTTTCAATTATTTTCAATCCTTGACCAAAACAGATTAATTTTCAACCAAACAGATGCATTTTTAACCAAAAAGGATTTAAAAATCTCATTTTCAACCAAATACTTAAATTTATTATTGTCAAATAGTTGAATTTTCAAATAAAATGATGATTCTCCAACCGAAAAAATGAATTTTTAACAAAGTAGTTGAATTTTTGATGAAAAAGATGACATTTTAACAAAATAGTTACATTTTCAATAAAATGATTATAACTTCAACTAAATAGTATAATTTTTAATCAAACGAGATAAATTCCGCACTAAAAAATAATAGTAGAATTTTCAACCAAAAATTTCATAAAAAAATTGTTGTATGAAATCTTTCATAAATATTTTGTTTGTAAGAGCTTATTTATGTTAAAAATTGTACGGGCTACTCTGATTTAATATTCTTGTTAGTACTTTATTTCCCTTCTATTTCTATTTCTTTTTTTTCAGATGCTTCCTCCTAACGATTATATTTTTATTAAAAGATTTATTATTTGGTTGCAATTTCAAAATTTTTTTTAATAAGTCACTTTTTTCGGTTTAAAAATTAATCTGTTTTGGTAGAAATTTCATCTTTCCTGGTTAAAAGTGCAACTGTTTGGTTGAAAAAAAATCTTCTTTGGTTTAAGATTCAACTATTATGTTGGAAAATTCATCTTTTTTGTCTGAATTCAATTGTTTCCATTTAAAATTAAAATCTTTTTTGGGTAAAATGTCTACTATTACATTATTCGTTGAAAATTAATATTTTTTGGTTGAAAATTCTGTTACTTGGCTGAAGGTTAAACCACTTTGTTAAAAAATCATTTTTTCAAAGATTTTAGTTGAAAAATCAACTGGTTTGTAGAAAATTTGTCTTTTTGGTTGGACGTTAATTTTTTATCTTAAGTTGAAAGTATAACGACGTTGTTGAAAGCTAATTTTTTTTGGTTGAAAATTCATTTTTTAACTGCTTCCACCTGAAGATTATATTTTTAATTAAAAATTTGATTATTTAGTTGAAAATTAAACAATTTTGGTAGAAGATTAACTTCTTGTTGAAAATTCATATTTTGTTGTTGAAAATTAAACTAAATCTTTCTTGGCTGAAAATTCAACTACTTTTTTTATCTATTTTTTTTTGGGTAAAAAATTCATCTGCTTTAGTAGAAATTTCTTCTTTTTTTGGAAATTAATCTTTTTTGGATGAGGATTCAACCATTTTGTCGAAAATTCGTCTTTTTTGGTTGAATTATACTGTTTTTTATTTATAATTAAAATCTTAGTTGGTTGAAACATCTACTAATACATTATTTGTTGAAAATGCATATTTTTTGTTGAAAATGCATATTTTTTGTTGAAAATTGACCTACTTGCTTGAAGGTAAACCCATTTTGTTGTAAAATCATTTTTTTTTAAGATTCATCATTTTAGTTGCAAATCCCTCTGTTTAGTTGAAAATTTAACTATTTTGTTGATAATTCGTTTTTTTTATTAAAATTAATTTTCGTAACTGAAAGTTAAATGAAATTTATTGAACTGAAATTTTTTATGAAAATTCTACTGATTTACAGAAAAATCATCTTTTGGCTTGACAGTTCAATAATTTAGATGACTTTTTTTATACCTGGACTAAAAAATCCATTTTTTTTAACTTCGCCTTTTTGGTTGGAAAATTTGACAATTTTATTCAAAATTCATTCTTTTTCAAATTAATTTCCTTTAATTATAAATTCAACTATTTGTTTTAAAATTCATGTATTTTGTTGAAAACTCGTCTTTTGTGGTTGAAAATTGAACTACTCGGTTAAAGGTTAAACCACTTTGCTGGAAACTTATTTTTTTGTTGAAGATTTATCTTTTCAGTTGACAATTCATCGCTTTTGTTAAAAATTCGTTTTTTTATTTAAGAAATAATTTTTTTAACTGAAAATTTAACTATTCTAGTTACAGATTTATCACTTTAGATGAAAATTCATCTCATAGGTTAAAAATTCAATTATTTTGTCAAAAGTTCGTCTTTTTTGGTTTATAACTCGTTTTTTTTTTTGGTAGAAAAAATAATTTTTAAACTGAAAAATTAAACTGTTCCAGTTGAAGATTCATCATTTTAGTTGAAATTTCCTCTCTTTGGTTAAAGGTTGAAATATTTTGTCAACATTTTTTTTTTTTCAATTGAAAATTCAAGTACTTGGGTAAAAGTTGAACTACTTTGTTCAAAAATATTGGTTTGGTTAGAGGATCATCTTTTGGGTTGAAAATGTAACTATTTTGTTGAAAATTCGTTTTCCTTTAAATTAAAATGGAATTTTTCTAACTGAAAGTGCAACTTCTCCATTTTATTATGAAAATTCCTATTTTTGGGTTGATAATTCAACTGTTGCATAGGATATTCATCTTTTGGCTTGAAAATTCAACAGTTAGGATAACTTTTTTTGTCTTGGCTGAAAAATCTTTATTTGTTGAAAATTCGTCTTTTTGGTTGGAAAATGTAACTATTTAGTTGAAGTTTTGTTTTTATTTTGTTTCAAATTAATTTTTTTAATTGAAAGTGTCATTTTTTGATGAAAATTGATATTTTTAGTTGAAAATTCAACTGTTTCACAGAAAATTCATCTTTTGGCTTGAAAGTTCAACAATTTGGATGGCCTTTTTTTCATCAGTGAAGAATCATTATTTGTTGCAAATTCGGCTTTTTTCGTTGGAAAATTCATGTATTTAATATTTTGTTGAAAATTTGTGTCTTTTGTAGAAAATTAATTTTTTTGGTTAAGAATTCGCTTTTATAGTTTTAAAATTTATCTCCTTTGTTAAAAAATTTCATCTTTTTTTTTAGTTTAAATATCAATATGTCTTTGGTTGAAAATTATACTATTTTGTAGAAAATTCGTTTCTTTTTGTGTTAAAAATTTTTTTTTACTGAAAATTTAAATTTTCGGTTTTTGGTTCAATGCTGATATTGTTTAGTTGAAAATTCGACGATTTGTTTGAAATTTCATATTTTTTGATTGAAATATCAACTGTTACATTTTTCATTAAGAATTCTTTTTTTTTTTAATTTAATGTCTTCTAAAAAATTTGTTTTTTAGTTTCAAAAAATAACCTATTTGATTAAGAACGCAACAGTTTTTGGTTGAACTTTTTTACTCAAACTTCAAATATTTTATTGAAAATTTAATTATTTGATTTAAAATTCCAGCATGTTGTTAAAAAGTTATCATTTTTGTTTGAAATAAAGAAATAAATTTTGAATTTTAATCTGAAATGTTATTGTTTTATTCCGTTTATGAAAGATTATATCATACAAATGTTACAAGATTAAAATTCTGGTCTTTGAATATTGATGGTCAGGAAAAGTGAAAAATTGTTCAGGGCAAAAATGAAGACATTTTGAAAACGATGTTTTTCGGCTACCCTATAATAAACTATGAAATTACTTATTATTTCTTTGTATACCAGCTTAAGAAAAAAAATTACAAAGTAAGATGAGAAGATTTGACATTTCCGGCAGGACTTTATTATTCAGCTGCTTAGACATGCACATATCCACATTTTATCATCAAACCGACTCACTGTCTGAAGATTCAGACAACTTGTCTGCGTGTGTGTTTCTGACACTCATTGTTCTTACAGGACAAACCGGTATGATCGTCATTCAATGTGTCGTCATCCTTCGACGAAATCTAGGTCTTTGTCACTTGTCACTTGTCAGCTTTTGTCACTTTGAATGAATTTTTCGTCTTCAGAAGCTAAGCTTCTGGTTTATAGCTTTATACCTGTTATTTCAGCATATCACACCTATATATAATTTTCTGTATTTTTTATCAAAAATATTTTTTAACTTCCGTCAAATTGTCTGACAATTAGAAACAAATGTCATAAAAAATCGATTTCATATAAAATCGGCAGTCTGTGTGGGCTTGAAAAAACTCAAAATGATTAGTTTCATTTGTGATAGCACTTAAAAGTTTCTTCGTGGCTTAACCAATAATTTTTTTTAAATTTCTACTCACCCTTGGGCAAGTCGATTGAAAATTTTTAAATTTTGAATTTTTTGCCTATGGAAAAAAGTTGTTTAAAAATTTTTTTTGGGTGAAGTTTACGGAAGTGAATAACCTTAAATGGAAAGAAGTAAGAATAAAATGTTTTCGTCGAAATACAATACACTGGAACCTGGATTTCCCTCGCGATTTCCGTAAACTGGATTTGTCCGTTCCTAGAATTGCTATCCTCAGTAATTTGATGATGAGGACAGCCGCGGCAGGGAAGTTGCGGCAGTGTGCATTCAAGAGTGAAAAACAGCCTTCGTTGCATAAGGTAGCGTCATGCGTCCAAATCCAACAGAAATGATTCATGCTACCCTGCCTGTTTACGTTCGGAGTCCTTGCATTTTTACCGAAGGCCATTGAGGGCCATACCCGAAACCGCGCACAAATCCAGGTTCCAGTGTATTTCAAAAAATGTTAAAAGATACAATTTTGTTAATTTGAATCTAAAGTTGACCAAAAAAAAATCTTTTTCGTTTTATTATTTTTGATGCCCTTTTTAATAAACGAAGCAAGCCCGTACATATTTTTAAGTTTCGAAGAAAATTTTTGTTTTCTATTTTTTACAGATCCTGAAACATGAGCCATTGTTACACAAGATCCGTAAAAATTCGTTTATACAGGATTTGCAAAAAATAGATTCCATTTTGTCCAATATTTTTCTTGGATAAGGTTTATGGAACTGAATAACCTTAGACAGAAAAAAGAAAAGTGCACTGAAAGTGTACTGAAAATGTAACTTTTCCATTTTTTGATGAAAATTGGTCTTTGTAGTAGAAAATTTAACTGTTTTAGAGAAAATTAATCTTTTGACTTGAAAGTTCCACAATTTGGATGACTTTTTGTTGTTTCTTGACCACAAAATATTTATTTGTTGAAAATTCGTCTTTTTGGTTGGAAAATTCAACTATTTGGTTGAAAATTTAACTATTTTATTGAAAATCCCTAATTATTTTTTTTTTAACTGAAAGTGTAATTTTTCCAATTTTTTTACAAAAATTGATTTTTTCAGTTCAAATTCCACTGCTTCACAGAAAATTCATCTTTTGGCTTGAAAGTTCAACAATTTGGATGACTTTTTTTCTTTCTTAACTGAAAAATCTTTATTTGTTAAAAATTCGTCTTTTTGGTTGGGTAATTCGTGTATTTTATTGAAAATTCGTCTTTTTTGGTAAAAAATTAATCTTCTCGGTTGAAAATTAATTTTTTTATTTTTTATGTCCTTTTTATCAAACTAAGAAAACACGTACATATTTTTAAATTTCAAAAAAAACTTTTTTCTATTTTTTACGGATCCTGAAACGTGAGCCATTTTTACGCAAGATCCGTAAAAATCTGTTTATACAAGATCCGTAAAAAATAGAAAAAAAATTGTTTCGTTTTTTTAAGAGTTTGGAACTGAATAACCTTAGACGGAAAAAAGTAAGAAAAAAATTTTCATCATAATATAATATTTCAAAAAATGACGAAATATGCACTTTTGTTAATTTATACCTAAAGTTGTCAAGAAAAATGTTTTTATTTTTTTATGCTCGTTTTAATAAACTAATGAAACGCATACATATTATTAAGTTTCAAACAAAAACTTTTTTCTATTTTTTACGGATCCTGTGTAAACGGATTTTTACGGATCTTGTGTAAAAATGGCTCATGTTTCAGGGTCCGTAAAAAATAGAACACATTTTTCTGTTTGAAACTTAAAAATATGTTCGAGTTTTCTTAGTTTATTAAAAAGAGCATCAAAAAATAAAAAAAATAATATTGTTTTTGCATCTTCAGGTACAAATTATTAAAATTGAAATTTTTGTCATTTTTTGACATATTACATTTCAATGAACAAATGTTGTTCCTACTTATTTTTCATCTGAGGTACTTTTATAAACTTTACCTCCAAAAAAATTGAAAAAAAAATTTTATATTCCCAAAAAACTTAAACATTTGAAAATGTTATAATTATTGTCAATTATTCATAAATATTAAAAAATTGTTTATTTTTATCACTTTTTTTTAATTGAGTGGGTTAAAAATGGAGTCTTTCAAACTGAAACAATATTTAAAAAGAATTTTAAATTGAATAAAAGCGTTTAATTATGAATTTATTAAGTTTTAATTTAAAAATCGATAAATTATTTTATTACAGTTGATCAACTTAAAACGTTTTTTATAAAAAATGTCCAATTTCGAACCCTTTTAATTTTTAATGGACTTAGTCCTCAATACTGCATTTAAAAATTATTTAAATTAAAAATATACGCCTCAAAATGGAGACCCAAAATGGAAAATTTCTAAGGTAAAAGATTTAAGAATTACGCCTTGTAAACTGAAAGGTTTCATAATTTAAAAAGTTAAAAATTGAACTTAAAATTTTTTTAAAGTTGAAATAGAACTTATGTTTAATTGCATTATATCGTGTGATATGAAATTTGTGATATTTAAAATAATTGGATAGATTTTTATTCTCAAAATTTGTAAAATACCTAGTTAAAAAAAATTCATTGAACAACATTGGCCAACAGCCATACCACGCTGAAAAAAACCAGTTCTCGTC
>CAKNYM010053244.1:250633-281810 GCA_932195095.1 Andricus curvator
CTACCCTGAAAGGGAAATGGCTTAATGGTATACATACATACATTGTCATTTCCCAGTTCCACATCTTCTTGGTCCGCAGCCACACTTAAATAATTCAATTTGGAAGATTTACAATTTCAATGAAAAAATGTGTAAAATTCGAAATTTTAATATTTTTGTATAAATTTATACAAAATGGGTATATTTGATATATATATATATATATATATATATATATACTTTTTTTATTTATTTTAATTTTTAGATTGTTAAATTTTCTACCGTGAAGAAAATTATCGAGACAGACTTGCGTCCAGTTAGGGCATTGACTAGACAGTCTAATCTAATGTAATATAGGTTAGGGTTTTTTTTTAAGTACTAACGGCGAAAAACAAACATTAAAAAAATGAATTTTTTCCCTCATCATCTAGTCAGTTTTTTCGGGCCCTAATCGGGTGCCCTAATCTTTCTGCCATCCTGCAGTGTTCAACTTCCACTTTATTTTCAATGGACTCAAATTTCGGAAATATTCAAGTTTCCCGTTAAGAAAATTATTGCCCCATTTAAGAATTCTTTTTGAATTATTTTTAATTCTCCCAGATGGAAAAAAATTTGAGCTGTGGAACCTAAGTTATGTCTTATATAACTGCGCAACGTACAGCTGGAAACGAACGAAGGAGTTTAGAAAGATCCCTGGATCCATTTTTCATTTTCTACGAGAAGAGCTTATATAAAGTAACTAAACGTTTTGCCTAATCAAAAATAATAGATTCTTTGAATTTAATATATTCTCGTATTTATAAAAAAGTAGTTCCGTCATTATGACTGATTTTTTCTCATATCCGCTACTTCAGAATAAATTCGGTCATTCCTCAAGAACAAATTCTCTCCATGTTAGTGCAATTAAAATTTTTCCATTGTTTTAATCTGATGATGAGTTCATTGAGCCTCTGCAGGTATGCCGCATCATATGTCCGTCTCGCTCCTATGTTTGCTCGTCGATATCAACCTACGCTCAACGTGAGCATTTTTTCGGAAGGTACATTACAGCGTGTGCCAGATGCACTATGAACGCTAGTCAATGTGCAGGTACACATATTGAAATATACAAACACAAGTGAGTGAGCAAGTAATGATGCGTCAAGTTGCGTCACGCCATGCCAGACACGGCTCAGAGCTTACTTTATCTGTCAGAGCCACAGGCCTGAAAGGCTTCTATAGGATCGATTCGATCATCCGCAAACACGAAGGTCTCGTAAAAAGTGGCAATATGTTGCCGATGAAAGCCACACGGTATTCGTGCATCCCACATCTGCATTGCGAATTTGGCGAAATTATAATATTTGGCTTCAGCAAAGACCGGAATTGTCATTCCTACTTTTAATTTTTTTTATCGGGCGATGCCCATTTGATCACTGTCTACCTGCTTGCTCCACCCCCTCTACCCAACGGGCGATGGTCAATTCCGCCCTGGGTACCTGCGAACGGTTCCCCCACTACACAGCTTCGCCTCACTCAGCCGAACTGCTGCCGTCGATCCTTGTCAGCGGGAGTCCTTCGTACCTAATTGAGGACTAAAATGCGGAAATAATATTTTTTCAATTTAGCACTTGGTAATTTATAAATATAATATTCAAAATCTGTGAATTATAACGATTCCAACGATATGTTATTTTACATAAAAATTGGAAAATTAAAGAATAAATGTTCAAATTATGAGAAATGTTATGGAAAATTTTTCAGAATATTTCCCTCAAATCCACTGCAGTAGCTTTAATTTATTGGTCCAATATTTTACCTAACTTGGGAAATTTTGGAAGCTAAAAGTTGGGGCGGATGACAATTCCGCCCTGGGACCTGCGAACGGTTCTCCCACTACACGGCTTCCCCTCACTCAGCCGAATTACTGCCGTCGATCCTGGTCAGCGGGAGTCCTTTGTACCTAATGAGGACTAGAATGCGGAATATAACATTTTTTCAAATTAGCCCTTAGTAGTTGATAAATATAAGAGGCGAAATCTGCTAATTATAACGATTCCAACGATATGTTATTTGAATTAAAAAATTGAAAATTAAGGAAGAAATGTTCAAATTTATGTGAAATTTTATGAACATGCAAATTTTATTTTGATCAAATCCACTGCAGTAGCTTTAATTTATTGGTTGGCTGAAATTTGGCCACATTTGAAAACTTATTAACGAACATCATAAATTTAGTTTATTTCTCAAACAGTCGCATTTTTCAAAATTATCCTTAAATAATTTTGCACTCCCAGTCCAAAAGTATGAATAATGTCATCCCTAGCTTAATTTGGAAACTCATTAACAAACATGATAAATTCTTTTTACTGCTTAACCAATTTGTTTACGAAAGTTAATTAAAAATACTATTTTAACACACAAACAGCAGAATATAAAGAATGTTCGTGGAGTCAATCTCAAAAGTGTCGTTTTTGAAATCTAACTTTAGAAATTTGAAACATTACTAAAACACTAAATTGCATTTTCTAAAGTGTCGAAAACAATTTTTAAACTGAATTCGGCCAATTTTGAAAATAATTATTCTTCATTTCAAAAATTTCCAAACCTAATTTTCAAAACAAAGAAAAAGGAATTTTCAAAAAAGGAGTTGAATTTTGACCAAGAAAGATTTTGCAGTCAATAAAGAAAAAAAATCTCAGCCAAAATGTTGAATTTTCAATCCAAAAAGACGAATTTCTGTCTAAACAGTTTAGTTTTCAACCCAAAGATATGAATTTTGAACAAAAAAGTTTAATTTTCAACACAAAAATATGAATTTTCTACCAACATAATTTAATTTTCAACTGAAAAAGATGGATTATCAAGCAAAAATTGAATAGTTACATTTGCAGTTGAAAAATTTATTTTCAACTAAATAAAAATGAATTTTCAACAGAACGGTAAAAATCTCAACCAAAGAAATACATTTTTTTACTAAAATAATGAGTCTTCAGCCACAAAAATGTATTTTTAACAAACAAACAAATTTTAACCAAACAGTTGAATTTTCAACCGAAAAGGTTAATTTTCTACCCAGAAAGATTAATTTGTAAGAAAATACATGAATGATCACAAAACTATTTAAAATTAAGGAATTTTCAAAAAAAGTGATTTTCATTAAAAACTAAAAGAATGTTTAGTGAATTATTAATTTGGAATAAATTCGAGTAAGTATAAGATATATTTAGAAATTTTGAAAAGATTCCAAAATAATTTAAAACTTGAAAAGATTTCAAAACATTTAAAACAAAACGTACATTCTTGAAGATTCTGAACATAGCATTTGAAAGCTTTCTAAGCACTTTGAAAGATTTCGAAAGAATAAAAATTTGTTATTAAAATTCCTAGGAAAACTAAAAATGGATTTAAAAAAATTTCAGAACAGAATCTGGAAGGTTTTAAAGCAATTTTTTTTTATTTTGCCGGATTTTCAAAAAATTGTAGGAAAAATTCAAGTTTCAAGATAATAAATAACAAAATTTGCATTATATTCCTGGAAAAAATGTTATGACTTTATACAAAAAATTTTTAAGCGAATATTATAAACGATTTTAGAACAAATTTCGATGTATAAATTAATGTTTCTACCTTATAATTGTCTACAATTATATCATTTAAAAAATTTATACATTATTTGATTGATTCTTCAATGTTGAATTATTAAACATTTTGGGTCAGACTTTTTTTCTTTATCAACTGAAAAATCTTTCTTGGTTAAAAATTCAACTCTTTTCATAAAAATCCTTTTTTTTTTTGGTTTGAAAATTAGTCTGTTTTGGTTGTGGCTCAAGTTAATAAAAAAAAAACAGAAGTGCCAGCAGTAAAACATCTGGAGACAGTAATATCAAACATATCATTTTTAAAAGAAAGAATAATTATGTTCAAAATGTGCCGATTCAGTTTTTAATTTTTTTTCGACACTTAAGCAAATGCAATTTTGCGTTTTGTTCTGTGTTCAAAATTTCTAAAGTTAGATTTAAAAAACGACACTCTCCATATTCTGCTTTATATGTGTGAAAATAGCATTTTTAATTAACTTTCATAAACAAATTGTTTAAGCAGTAAAAAAAATTATGATGTTTGTTAATGAGTTTTCAAATTGAGCTAGGGATGACACTATTCATTCTTTTAGACTGGGAGTGCAAAATTATTTAGGAATAATTTTGAGAAATGCGATTGTTTAAGAAATAAACTAAATTTATGATGTTTGTTAATAAGTTTTCAAATGTGGCCAAATTTTAGCTTCCGGAATTTCCAAAGTTAGGTGAAATATTGCACCAATAAATTAAAGCTACTGCAGCGGATTTGAGTGGAATATTCTGGAAAATTTTCCATAAAATTTCTCATAAATTGAACATTTATTCTTTAATTTTCAGCTTTTTAATTCGTTATAATTTGCAGATTTTGAATATTGTATCTATAAATTACCAAGTGCTAAATTGAAAAAATGTTATATTCTGCATTTCAGTCCTTATTAGGTACAAAGGACTCCCGCTGACCAGAATCGACGGCAGCAGTTCGGCTGAGTGAGGAGAAGCCGTGTAGTGGGGGAACCGTTCACAGGTACCCAGGGCGGAATTGACCATCCCCCTATTTTATCACCGTCTACCTGCTTATTTCACCTCCTCTACCCAACTTCCCCTCATGTAGCTGAGGGATCGCCACACGCTGTATTTTATTTCTGCATTCTGGCTATTTTAATGCGATTTTATTTTTTAGTAATTTTAGTATTGAATTTAAGTGGAAGGTATGCTTTATATCGAATATACATCCAATTATCTCATATTTCAGTAAAATACGTTCGTACTTAAATAAAAATTGATATGATGTTTTTCAAAAAAAATTCAAGAATAATATGGAGTGTAATGTTTTTATTTCTGAAATAGAACAAAAGATAAATTTAAATAAGAAAATGCGAAAATCAACTAGTAATTCCATAAATTGAAAAAAATAAAGCTTAAAAAGCAGAAGATAGTTCATTTTAAAAATGGAAACATTAGTTTAATTTAAAAAAAAACTAATAGAGTAAAAGTCTAAAAATAATTTTAAAAAGAATCAAAAAACTTCGGAGAAAGCTTACTATTTTGGAATTTATCAATATTTTTAAAAACATTAAAGTGTGTTATATTATTTTAATTGTTTCTTTGAAAAAAAAATGTTAAGCCACCAAGCACGAAATACGTATTATCATTCAAGAAGCATAATTATATTCTGAAATATCATAATTCAGGGTGGCCGCTGGACCGGGAAACCTGAAATCGAAAATTTTTACTATAAAAATCGATTTAAAAAATATATAAATTACCATAACTTCCCTACTCTTTAATAAAATTTATTAATTAATTAATAACATTATTTCAACTTTTTTTTTAATGCTAAGTTGAATTGTTAACTTTTTCAATCATGAAATTATTCAGTTTACAATGTGTAATTCTAAAATCTTTTACTATCAAAATTTTCCATTTGAGATTTTTATTTTTAAGGTTACATTTTCAATTAAAAGAATTTTAAAATGCAGTTTTTTAATTAATGATTTTTAAAGTTGAACTGTAGTTCGTGTATTCTAAATTGAACAATAATTGATTGATTTTATAGGGCGATTCTGAATCTGTTAAAATTAAACAATTTGCAGATTTTGACGGTAAAAATTGAACTGTTTCGATTCGAAAGCCTTAGTAGTTACTAATCAAATCTGAACTTCCGATTCAAACTTCATAAGCTATCTTTTGTTTCAGTCTAAAATATACCAATTTTAACGAATTCAACTTGAAAATTTTTAACCAAGGAAAAGAACAATTTTTTAATAGTCAACAATGTTTGACTGTTCATTTGAAATGAACAATGAAGAATTGAATATTCATAACTAAACAATTTGAAACTGAATTGTTTGAAACCGGAAGCCTTGAATCGTTAAAGTAAGTTGAGGAGATATGTAGAAGTTTTTAAATAAAATTTTGAAGCTTTTAAGGATTTTGAAAGGTTCTAAGATAATATAAAAATTGTCTTAAGATTCCTGGAAAAATTTTTAATGATTTTTTGTTTGGAAAATTAATTTTAATAGAATACTTCAAAATAAAAGCAAATTTTGATGAATAAATAAAAATTAAACAGTTATAAATTTGGGAAAGATTGGTATAAGTTTAAAAGATAATTAGAAGTTTTGAACAAATTCAAAAATAATTTAAAACATAAAAAGATGTTAAAAAAATGTAAATCAAAATGTAGATTTTTGAAGATTTCAAACGAAAAATATAGAAGCTTTTCAAGCATTTTAAGAGGTTTTAAAATTTTCAAAAGTGATTAAAATTCCTTGAAAAATTGAAAATGATTTTATTTTTTGAAAAATTAATTTCAAGAGAATATTTAAAAAGATTTCAAAAGGTTTCCAAAACTGTAACAATAATAGTCTGGTAGATTTTAGGGCAATTTTTTTAATTTCGCAGGATTTAATAAAAGTCTTAGGAAAAAATCGAATAATTTAAAAAGATATTTAGAAGTTTTGAAAATTTTTCAAAAATAATATAACATTTGTAAAGATTCCAAAAAATGTAAAATAAAATGTTGCTGGGGAAACTTAAAGTGATTTTTCATTTTAATTAAAAAAAATTGTGAACTTTCAATTTTTAATGTTTCTAACTTAAAATTGCGCCTAAAATGATATAATTTTGAATAAATTTCTTGATTTATTCTTCAATTTAGGGCATTGAAAATAATATCGTGCATTTACAATTAACACAAATTTTGATTAGTTAAAACGATTACTTCAGACAAATAATTGTTTAAGAACAAGAAAAAATCTGCCTCAGCCCAGATTTGAACCGGGAATATGAATATCGCAAAGAGTGGAAATAGACGCCCAAACTTTGCTGTTTAAAAATAATCTTTTTATAGTTTATGCTCGACTTCGAAAATCTTATGATTATTTTATACTTGTTGACTAATGATTATTCCATGGCATACAAGATGCTGCTTGTGAATATAAAAACATAGTTTCTATTTAAAAATTTGTTAATTATGTCAATAACATTCATGATTAATATAATTATATAGTTTATAATAAAAATTCAAAGCGACGAAATAACTTTAAAATTATTACTAACCGCCCCCTTCAGAGTGGTGGGGGAAGGGGAATTATTGGATGCCCCCCCCCCCAAATCCCTTCTCTGGATCCGCGCCCTGGGGAAGCTGGGATAATTCGAATAAGTGAGATGTTATTTGCGGTCATCAGTTGAAAATTAGAACTCTTTTCAGGCCAACCTTCGTTTAAAACTGAGAAAATTTGTAATCACCATAAAATTGTGATATTACAAAGGAATTATGAAGGAATTATGAAACTATTATTTAAAAAGATAAAAGAAAGTAGAAGTACAGAGTTTGTCAGCATGAGAAACAGCAAACAAGCGAATCGGCTCTTTTCTGGGCCAGAATCAGCGCTTTACAAGCCCACCAAATATTTGAAGCGAAGGAACATATTTTCGACTGTTTCAAACATGCAGGAAAATTATTCATAATAATTTTCGAAATCATTCATTCACTCCGTCCAAATTGAAGCTCCTATTTTTCCGCTCGCATTTTGTGTGTTTTCTTTAGAATAAATCAATTTTAAAGGTTTACGATATTTAAAATTCTTTAATTTGGAACGTTGATAATGACAGTGACTTTGTCTTGGCAGAAATTGCAAAATTCCATTTTGAACGCCTTCATAGTCAGTTTTAAATTATAATTAATTTTTTATTTAAATATTCTGAATTGTTTGGTTTTAATTTCGAATGTAAAAAATGGTCTGGTTTTTCAAATTCTTCGAACCGAAACAATGAAAAATTAATACAATAATTTCTCAAAATGATGCCTTAAAAATGTGAAGATTTTAGAACTAGGCATTGAAAATTGAATTTTTTAATTTGAATATGTCCTAAAATACTGAAAATTGCAAACTGAACATAAAAAAAACAATTCCAAATTAAAAGGCTTAAAATTGTGTAATTTGAAAAATTGGAATCATCTACATCAATCTTTTTTAATTTATAATTTTCAATGTATTATCATAAACTTACCCGATTTGTAGTTGGCAAGGGTCGGTGACAGCATCTGGTGATCCCACACTATACAAATATGTTATCAACTCTTTAATCTCTTTTCTTTAAAAATTCTACTATAAATTTGGTTAATAATTTAAATATTTTGTTGAAGTTTTTTGCGAATTTGTCTCTTTGGTTCGAAAATTCATCTCGTTTGGTTAAAAATGTCTTTTTTGGTTTAATTCAACTATTTTCCATTTAAAATTAAAATCTTTTTTGTTTGAAGTATCAACTATTACAGTTTTCGTTGAGAATTCATATTCATTGATTCATTCATATTCACTGGTACAAATTCTTCTTTTTTTGGAAAAAAATTAATCTTCTTGTTTGAAAATATTTTGTTGATAATTTATCTCTCAAGTTCAAAATTGAACCATTTTGTTAAAAAATCGTTTTTTCGGTTAAAAATGAAACTTTTCACTGAAAATTTAATTATTTGGTTCAAATGTAATTTTTTAAATTTCGGTTAAAAATTTACCTTTTTTAGTTAAAAATTTAAGTAATTGGTTAAAAATAAATGTATTTTGTTCAAATTCGTCTTTTTCTAGTAGAAATTAATCCTCTTGGTTGAAAATTTTAGTATTTTGTTAAAAATTCATCTCTTTGCTTCAAAATTTAATCACTTTGTTTCAAATTCGTTTTTTTGTTGGTTAAAAATGAATTTTTTTATCTGAAAATTCAAATATTTGGTTGAAATTTAATTTTTTTAGTTGAAAATTCAAGTAGTGTTGGTTAAAAATTCACGTATTTTCTTCGAGTTTGCCTTTTTTCGTAGAAAATTAATCCTCTCGGTAGAAAATTTAATTATTTTGTTCAAATTCGTCTTATTTACTATAAAATTGGTTGAAAATTTAAGTATCTTATTGAAAATTTATCTCTTTGTTTGAAAATTTAACTACTTTGTTACAAATTCATTTTTGTGTGAAAAATGAATTTTTCAACTAAAAATTTAACTATTTGGTTGGAGTTCAATTTTTTTATCAGAAAATTTAACTATTCCATTTTTAGTTGAAAATTCAAGTAATTGGTTAAAAATTCATGTACTTTCTTGAAATTCGTCTTTTTTGGTAGAAAATTAATCCCCTTAGTTGAAACTTTAAGTATTTTATGAAAATTCATCTCTTTGGTTGTAAACGAAACTACTTTGTTGAAAATTCGTTTTTTGTTAAAAATGCATTTTTTAATCCGAAAATTTAACTATTTGGTTTAAAATAAACCTTCTTGTTGAAAATTCATAGTCTCGGGTTAAATATTCAACTGTTTTGTAGAAAATTCCTCTTTTTTGCTTGGAAATTCAACTATTTGGTAGAAAATTAGTTTTTTGATTGGAAATTAATTTTTTTTTAATGAAAATATAACTACATATTTCATTTTTGGCTAAAAATTTATATTTTGTAGTTTAAAAATTCAACTGTTTGGTTGAAAATTTCTGTATTTTGTTGAAAATTCGTCCTTCTTGATGGAAAATGAATCTTCTTGGTTAAATATTCAACTGTTTGGTTCAAAATGTATGAACTTTGTTGAGAATTCTTTTTCTTTTAATAGAAAATTAATCTTCTTGGTTGAAAATTCATTTGAAAATTCATCTCTTTTGGTAGAAATTTAATATTTATTGGTTAAAATGCCACTGTTTGATTGAAAATTAATCTGTTTCGGTTGAGGATTCAACTATTTTATTGAAAATTCTTCTTTTTTGGTTAAATTCAACTATTTTTGATTTAAAATAAAAAATATTGTTTTGGCTAAATTATCAACTATCACCGTTTTCGTTGAGAATTCATATTCATTGATTCATTCATCTTCACTGGTACAAATTCTTTTTTTTTTAATTAATCTTCTTGTTTGAAAGTATTTTGTTGATAATTCATCTTTCAAGTTCAAAATTGAACCACTTTGTTAAAAAATCGTTTTTTCGGTTAAAAATGAAACTTTTTAACTGAAAATTTAACTATTTGGTTGAAATTAAATTTTTTAACTGAGCATTTAACTCTTCCATTTTCGGTTGAAAATTTACCTTCTTTAGTTAAAAATTTAAGTAATTGGTTAAAAATAAATGTATTTGTTAAAATTCGGCTTTTTTAGTAGAAAATTGATCCTCTTGGTTGAAAATTTAAGTATTTTGTTGGAAATACATCTCTTTGGTTGAAAATTTAATCACTTTGTTAAAAATTCGTTTTTTTTTTTGGCTAAAAATGAACTTTTTTTATCTGAAAATTCAAATATTTGGTTGAAATTTAATATTTCCAGTTGAAAATTCAAGTAGTGTCCGTTGAAAATTCACGTATTTTCTTCGAGTTTGCCTTTTTTGGTAGAAAATTAATCCTTTTGGTAGAAAATTTAATTATTTTTATGAAAATTGAACTGCTTTATTAAAAATTCATTTTTTTTTAGTTAAAAATTAATTTTTTCCACTGAAAATGCCAATGTTTGGTTGAAATTTAATTTTCTTAACTGAAAATTTAAGTATTTGGTTGGAATAAAATTTTTTTATCAGAAAATTTAACTATTCCATTTTTATTCGAAAATTCAAGTAATTGGTTGAAAATTCATATACTTCGTTGAAATTCGTTTTTTTTTGTAGAAAATTAATCCCCTTGGTTGAAATTTCAAGTATTTTGTTGAAAATTCATCTCTTTGGTTGCAAACCGAACTACTTTGTTGAAAATTCGTTTTTTTGTTAGAAATGCATTTTTAAAAACCGAAAATTTAACTATTTGGTTTAAAATGAACCTTTTTGTTGAAAATTCATATTTTCGGGTTAAATATTCAACTGTTTTGTAGAAAATTCGTCTTTTTGCTTGGAAATTCAACTATGTGGTAGAAAATTAGTTTTTGTATTGAAAATTAATTTTTTTAAATGGAAATATAACTATTTCATCTTTGGCTAAAAATTTATATTTTCTAGTTTAAAAATTCAACTGTTCGCTTGAAAATTTTTGTATTTTGTTGAAAATTCGTCCTTCTTGGTGGAAAATGAATCTTCTTGGTTAAATATCCAACTGTTTGGTTCAAAATGTATGTATTTTGTTGAGAATTCTTTTTTTTAGTAGAAAATTAATCTTCTTGTTTGAAAATTCATCTCTTTTGGTAGAAATTTAATATTGTTTGGTCAAAATGCCACTGTTTGATTGAAAAAGAATCTGTTTCCGTTGAGTATTCAACTATTTTATTAAAAATTCGTCTTTTCGGTTAAATTAAACTATTTTTTATTTAAAATAAAAAATCTTTTCTTGGCTAAATTCTCAACTATTACATTTTTTGTTGAGAAATCGTATTTTATGAACGGCCCCTTATACATATAGTACATAGAATGAATAGGGGAGACCACCCTACATTAGATAATCTTTAATTAAAAACACAAATATGCGTAAAATAACTATTATAAATTTAATGTAATAACACATACAGTGTCAAGATTATTAATTAAATTAAATGAATTACTTTTAATGTATGAGTATTTTTAATTAATGACTATCTACTGCAGGTTCATTGTTTATTGTAGGGTGGTCTCCCCTGCATAAGGTTGTAAACAAAATTAAATTTTTTATTAGAAACGTATAGTACAATATAAATAGGAAAACAGGATGCAGATTATCGACTTTAGGTTTGAGAAGCCGCTATAGTGTTCAATTAATTATACCTGTCTGACGCAGCAACAGGCAACAACTGAATATGACTACGTAAGCAGTGAAGTACGTATAAACTCACCTTATCACACACAGCGACAGTTGATTGCGTCAGATAATTTTTTTAATGAAAGCGATAAGACTAACGGAACTCTCTATAGAATTTCCCATTTTTCCATATACATACAAAGATGTATAGAAAATGTTAATTTAATTAAAATGAAGACATTAAAATAACTTTTTTTTTCAATTTCAATTATTGATGATTATACTGCTTGATCGAACGCATATTCATTTTCTTCCCCTTTTAAGTTCGAATCCACAAAAAAATAAATCTATTTTTTTAAAATTATATTTAGAGGTGGCGCAAGCCCCATGAATAAGTCTAACAGGTATTTCCCATAAGAAAAAAGACGGTTTTGTACATTTCATTCAGAATCGTCTATATTAGGTGAATCGAGTTGAAACTCAACGTTTCTTTTCCCAATTAGCCATGAAATACGATAAAAATTTACTTTTCAAATATCACCCCCATAAGTCTGTTTTATCTGGTCCCAAAAAACCCCTTTAGTGAAAAAATGGGTTTTGCGAGTTTTTGGCGCTAATTATGATTTTTGGGTTTTTTGAAAACAAATTGTTTCTAATACCTAAAATACTACTTGATACTGATATTTAGATGTTGACATGAATTGTTTAAATAATTTATTATTGTCTTTAGGAATTTTCTCTTAGAATAGAGTTAGTAAGTCGACGGTTTTTTCAAAAAAGTTTCCATTTTTGTCCAATTTTCAATTAGTGTGTGGTAATACTTGATTAATTTTAACAGACATAATTGTTTAACAATTATTAATTATTGTTAACAATTCTCTTAGGATAATGCTAGAAAATTGCAGTTTTTGCACAAATTTTCCTCTGTTTGTCCAATTTTTAATTAGAGTGAGGTGAATACTTAATTAACGGTTTTTTTTTTAATTTTCAACTTTTTGTCCATTTTGCACTTAAAGTGAGTTAGTAATTAATTCAATTTAGCAAAAATTATTATTTAAACAAATAACTACTGTTTATAACTATCTTTTTCTTTGTTACTGCTAAATAGTTGCGGGTTCTTCTGAAATTTTTATCCTTTTACCCACTTTTTACTTAGTAAAGTATTAAATAATGCAAGTTAAAAAACATAGTTGTTTGAACAATTTATTATTAAGGTTTTTGTCAACTTTTCACGTAGTGAGGTAATAATTAATGCAAGATAACAAACATATTCTTTTAAACAATATATTGTAGTTTATAACTATCTTCTCTTTGAGTAATGCTAAAGAGTTGCGGATTTTTCAAAATTTTTGAGCTTTTCTTTGACTTTTTAGTTAGGAACAAATAATAAATATTAATATTAATTTCAGCAATGAAGCTCTTAGTATGTAAAAAAAATTGAATTATTTTTGTGTGGATTCGAACAAATTTCCGGGCGATATGCATATAAAAATTCAAAGAACAAAAATTTCCAATGCATTTTTGGACCACCCTACTGAACAAACCTTAAATGCAAGGTCATACCACATCAAAATTTTCTCTTGGGTTCGATTTAGGGGCAAAATTTTGAGCGAAAATCCCAAACCGTTTTTGAGGAAAGTGTTTTTTAAGGGTAAAAAATAAAAATTTTCAAAATAATATGACGCATTTTCATTTTTTTCACTCCATTCGAAGAAATATGGTTAATAAATATAATATGAGTCTATACCAATATTGAAACTAAAAATAATTTATTTTTACACATGTCGGGCATTGTATTCTTTTACAGCTTTTAGTAAGTTACTTGGGTAATGAGGGTGTGTGCTCGAAACTTTATATTTAGCCCAGATTGTTTTAAAATCCGAAAGGAACGATTCCATGGCTTTTTCACTGTAAAATACAAGGCCTTTTTCAACTTTACGACGAAAATCAGGGACATGGAAAAACTAGCTATGAATTCGATCTCGAGTGTTTCCACTTTGTTGGTATTTATAATTATATGGTGCTCATTTCACGAGCACTTTGCTTCCCGTTAGCAAATGTATTTGCTTCCTCATAGACGAAGCATTAGTTATTTTTTTCAATAATAGACAAACCAAAGTCTTCATTTTGATCAATTTAAATATAGAAATTTACAAAAAATACCAAATTACAAAATAATACAAACAATTTTTTAAATGCAAAAACAAATCAGACAAATCAAATTTTGTATTCGAAATGATAATTTTTCGAGCTGGAAAAGGGAAGGGAAAAGTTCTGTCGCAGCCTATCCCTCTGCCAGCTTTATGATTTTTTTTTAAATTGTCAGAATTATTCTATTTGAAAATTTATGATCAAAAAATATTTTCTATTCATATGCGTCAACTTTGAATTATGTCGATGAAAAAAGTTTTTCAGTTGGAAACAGATGATTCAAATATTATAAATGAGCTTCCTTAATATTCAATAAAGTGTATTAATATTACAGATCAATTGATTTTCCTCGAATCAAGGAATTTTTTCCGTTCTTGCATTAATTGTAAATTATGTTAGTGAAAAAAGTTTTACTATAAAAACCGTGTTTTCAAATATTATGCATTACCATTGCTTCCTTACTCTTCAATAAAATGTATCAATGTTATAGTTCAATCGATTCGTCTTGAATCAACACAACTTTTCAATTCTCGCATCAACTTTAAATTATGAGAATGAGAAAATTTTTAATATAAAAATCGATTTAAAAAATATATAAATGACCATAACTTCCCTACTCTTTAATAAAATGTATCAATATTGTATGTCAATCGATTCGTCTCGAACCAAGGAATCTTTTATATTCTTGCATCAACTTCGAATTATATTGAAGAAAAAAGTTTTACTATAAAAAACCGTATTTTCAAATATTATGCATTACCATAGCTTTCTTACTTTTCAATAAAATGTATTAATATTATAGGTAAATCGATTCGTCTCGAATCAACACATCTTTTCTGTTCTTGCATCAACTTTGAATTATGTTAATGAAAAAAGTTTTACTATAAAAAACCGATTTTCAAGATATATAAATTACCATAACTTCCCTACGCTTTAATAAAAAATAATATTATAGGTCAATCGATTCGTCTCGAACCAAGGAATCTTTTATTTTCTTGCATCAGTTTCAAGATATTAGTCGGGAAAATGAGCCCTCCAAATTTCGTCAATTTATCTGCAAGCGTTTTCAAGTTATCGTGTTCACAAAAAAGTGTGACATCCACACATCCACACACGCACATATCCACACACGGACATATCCACACACGTACACATCCACACACGCCCACATCCACACACACACATCCGGACAATTGCTCAGAACATTGTATTAGATATTTTTAAATTGAAGAAGGTTCAATTAAATGAATTTAAAAATATTGGAAAATGTTTCCATTACAAAGCTTCCTCTATGAGGAAGCAAAAAACAAGCGTAAACTTTCGGTGTAATAGAAATTTCCAAATCATGGTAACTTCACTGGATCTCAGATATGCAATCTATTATGTATTTCGGGTTTAATGTTGAAGAAAAACAAGAATCATCGACAGAACTTACATATTTTAAACAACCAATGCTACGTGTTCCACGCAATAAGTCGATTTTTGCTTCCTCATAGAGGAAGCTTTGTAATTGTAACATTTTCTAAATATTTTTAATTCATTTAATTAAACCTTCCTCATTTAAAAAATGTCTAATACTATGTTCTAATAAGCAATTGTCCGGATGCGTGTGTGTATGGGGATGTAAGCGCGGATGTGTGTGTGTGTGTGGATGTCACACTTTTTTGTGAACAAGATAACTTGAAAACGGTTGCAGATAAATGGATAAAATTTGGGGGGCTCATTTTCACCACTAATATCTTGAAACTGACCAAAGAATTTCTAAAAATATTTATTGTATTTTTTTAGCACTGAATAATATTTTAAAAGTCGGTTATTTATAGTAAAACTGTTTTCATTAACATAATTCAAAGTTGATGTAAGAATAGAAAAGATGTGTTGATTCGAGACGAATCGATTGACCTATAATATTAATACACTTTAATGAAGAGAAAGAAAGCTATGCATAATATTTGAAAATACGGTTTTTTATAGTAAAACTTTTTTCTTCAATATAATTCAAAGTTGATGCAAGAATATAAAAGATTCCTTGGTTCGAGGTAAATCGATTGACCTACGATATTAATACATTTTATTAAAGAGTAGGGAAAGTTATGGTAATTTATATATTTTTTAAATCGATTTTTATATTAAAAATTTTCTCATTCTCATAATTTAAAGTTGATGCGAGAATAGAAAAGTTGTGTTGATTCAAGACGAATCGATTGACCTATGATATTGATACTTTTTATTGAAGAGTAAGGAAGCTATGGTAATGCATAATATTTGAAAGCACGGTTTTTTATAGTAAAACTTTCTCCACTAACATAATTCAAAATTGATGCAAGAACGAAAAAGATTCCTTGATTCAAGGAAAATCGATTAATCTATAATATTAATACACTTTATTGAAGATTAAGAAAGTTATGCTCATTTATTATATTTGAAACATCTGTTTCAAACAGAAAAACTTTTTTCATCGACATAATTCAAAGTTGACGCATGAATAGAAAAGACTTCTTGATCATAAATTTTTAAATAGAATAATTCTGACAATTTTTGTAAATAAATCATAAAGCTAGGAAAGTGATAGGGTGCGACAGAACATTTCCCTTTCCAGCTCAAAAAATTATCATTTCGAATACGAAATTGGATTTGTCTGATTTGTCTTTGTATTAACAAAATTTTTTGTATTATTTTGTAATTTTTTATTTTTTGTAAATTTCTACTTTTAAATTGATCAAAAAAATTCAAATTATTATTTAAAAAAAACGAATGCTTCCTCTACGAGGAAGCAAATACATTTGCTAACGGGATGCAAAGTGCTCGTGAAATGAGCACCATATAATTATAAATACAAACAAAGTGGAAACACTCGAGATCGAATTCACAGCTAGTTTCTAATAGCAATTTGCAAAAATTACCTGCGAACGCTGGACTTTCGTGTATACAAACTCACGAGTAACATTACACATTAGGATGGTCCAAAAATGCATTGTAAATTTTTTTTCTCGAATTTTCATGCATATCACCCAGAAATTTGTTCTAATTCACAAAAAAATAAATCCATTTAAAAAAAAATTATACTTAGAGGTGGCGCAAGCCCCATGAAGTTTAACACGTCTTTCCCATAAGAAGAAAAGAGGTTTTTGTACATTCTATTCAGAATTGTCAGTATCAGCTGAATCGAGTTTAAGCTCAACACTTCGCTTCAAAATTAGCCATAGAATACGAATTGAATATTACTTTTCAAATATCACCCCTATGAGTCTGTTTTATAGGGTCGCAAAAAAAACACCATACATGAAAAAATGGGGTTTGCGAGTTTTTGGCGCTGATTATGATTTTTTTGCTATTTTTAAAATGTAAATTGTTCATGAAACATAAAATACTACTTTTTTCTGTGCATTTATTGACCTAGAAAAAGCATTCGACAAAGTAAATAGAAATAAACTTTGGGAAGTCCTCAAAGAGTACGGAGTAAATGGAGGGCTCCTACAAGCAATAAAAACAATATATACAGGTAGTAAAGCGAGTGTAAGGGTAAATGGGAAACTGAGTGACTGGTTCGATATTATGCAAGGCGTGAAACAAGGATGCGTTATGTCCTCGTGGCTATTTATCATATTCATGGATGACAAGATTGTTATGGCAGAATCAATCGAGGACTTGCAAAGAATGTTGAATAAACTTAATACAAGCATGAAAAACATGGACCTCAAAATTAACGTAAATAAAACTAAAATCATGGTGTTTGAAGGAAAAAGTGAGAAAACAATATGCAACATTGTCCTAAATGATGAGAGATTAGAACAAGTTGACAAGTACGTATATCTAGGTAGTCTATTCACTAGCGACGGAAAAATAGATGGGGAGTTAGATAGGCGCATAAATAAGGGTAAGCAGGTTATCGGTAGAGCAGGGCCCATCCTAACAAATAAAAACATATCAAAAAAAGCTAAAATGGCCATACATAATTCTATATTCGTACCGACTGTACTGTACGGTAGCGAGACATGGACCTGTCAAGAAAAGGACAGGAGTAAAATTAACGCGATCGGCATGAAACCTCTGCGCATAATATGCGGGAAAACACTGATGGACAAAGTCCGAAACGAGACCATCCTCAAAGAATGTGGTGCAAAAGAGACAATAGTTGACACATGGGAAAGAAATCAGTTAAGATGGTTCGGACATCTTGAAAGAATGAAAGATGAACGACTGACCAAACAAGTGTATAAAGGTAAAGTAAATGGCAGAATGCCCAGAGGTAGACCGCCGAAAGAATGGTTAGAATCTGTAAATGAGACATTAATCCGTAGAGACATAAGAAGCCATAGAAACACAAGAGCTTGCATGAAAAAATGCATGGACGTGAAGGAAGCTAGAGTAGTATGTCAGGACAGAAAAGTGTGGCGACAAATAGTTTGTAAACAGAGTGACAGTAGAATGAATGAAGCCTGAAACAAAGACCTTGGATACTAATGGGCCCAAGTGGAGAACCATACATAACAATTTTGTGAGGCTCTTCACTTGGGGTGATCGCTAGAGAGATTGATCAGCAACCTGGGTCGGAGCAGTGTTGCGGAATAAACGTGTCATTTAAATAAATAACAAGAGAATTCCAGATCAATCTAAAATATCTATACCTAACACTTATATACCTATCTACCTCATACCTATATACCTACCTACCTTATACCTATATACCCATATACACACTACCATTTTCCAACCGAGCAAGTCACGCCTACCCCGAAAGAGAAATGGCTTAATGGTATAATATATATACCATTAAACCATTTCCCTTTCAGGGTAGGCGTGACACTACCCGATTCGGGTAGTGTTTCTAGGTTTTTCTTGTAGTTATAAATAACTACAAGTGTGGGCTCACCACACCCACGATGTGCCAACAGCACTCATGTCAGTATTCTTGAATGGTCACCCATCCAAGTACTAACCGCGTCCAACGCTGCTTAACTTCAGTGATCTGACGAGAACTGGGTTTTTCAGCGTGGTATGGCCGTTGGCCAGATAATAACAGATAATAATAATAATACTGATAATTAGATATTTACATAAATGCTTTGAATAATTTATTATTGTTTTTAGCAATTTTCTCTTAGAATAGAGATAGAAAGTCGCGGTTTCTTCCAAAATGTTCCACTTTTTGTTCCAATTTCAATGAAAGTGACGTAATAGTTAATTTATGGTAATAAAAATACCTGTTTGAATAATTTATTATTGTTGTTAATAATATTCTCTTTGAATAATGCTAGAAATTGCGATTGAATAATGAAATTAATATAATTATTAAATTATTAAATTAATAATGAAATTGCGATGAAATTTTCAACTTTTTGTCCACTTTTCACTTGAAGTGAAGTAATAATTAATTCAAGTTAACATAAATAAATGTTTAAACAATTTACTACTATTATTAATAATATTCTCTTTGCCTAATTGTAGAAAGTTGAGGTTTTTTCTGAAATTTTTAACTATTTATCTATTTTTCACTCGGAGTCACTCAATAATTATTTACTTGGAGCAAAAATAATTGTTTAAACAAATTATTATTGTCAATAACTATCTTCATCTATATGAATGCCAGATAGTTGCGATTTTTTTCTGAAATTTTTTACTTTTTGTCCATTTTTAAGATAAGTGCTAGAAAGTTGCGGTTTTTTCTGAAATGTTTAACTTTGCTTTGCCTTTTTAGTTCTGAACAAATAATAAATAAACATTAGAGAGAAACATATTGTAAATAATCTCTTTCTTTTTCGTGAATATATTTTGCTGGAGGGGAGGGGGGGGCTGATATCAAAATATGTGCAATTCCAAAAGTTTTCTTTTAAGCTTTGCAATAAACTTCTTTTTGTTATTCAAAACAAAACTTTTACAAGTCATTTTGCTATTTAAGAATTACTCTGGTTGAGGTTTACTCATTATTTGTTCAAAACCAAAAAGTCAAAGCAAACCTAAAGATTTCAGAAAAAAGCAACTTTCTAGCATTACTCTAAGACTCTAAGAGAAGACAGTTATAAACAATAATCAATTATTTAAATAATCATGTTCAATAACTTGCATTAATTATTACCTCACTAAGTGAAAAGTGGACAAAAAGTTTAAGAGTTCAGAAAACTTTAATTAATTATTTAACTCACTCTAATTGGAAATTGGACAAGAAGTGGAACATTTTTGAAAAAACTGCAATTTTCTAGCATTATTCTAAGAGAATCTTATTAACAATAATAATAAATTGTTAAAACAGTAATGTTTGTTAACATTCATTAAGTATTACCTCACTGTAATGGAAAATTGGAAAAAAGTGAAAATTTTTTGAAAAAAATGCGACTTTCTATCAACTATCTTTATTCTAAGAGAAAATTGCTAAAAACAATGATAAATTGTTTAAACAATTTATTTAACCCTTTGATGGTACACTGGGGTCAAAAAGACCCAGGCATGTTCAACCTCAATTTAAGTCCCTTCAACATTTGAAAATGGTACTTCACGGCCTATTATTTAACCTCTACAATCTTTCTTTCATATTTGAAATAAATTTTGAACTGAATAACCCACAGAATTCTTTGAAGTAGCTATCCAAGAGTGTGTAAAAAATTCAGCTACTCTAAATAATGAATTGGCTCTTTGCGGGAAGCCTTTTTCGCTTGGGGTCAAAAAGCCCGCAGTATGCCAGCTATGTTATGCGTCAGGAAGTGTGTCATCGAAGGGTTAAACATATAATTATCAGTAAAAAGTAGTATTTTATCTATTAGAAACAATTTTCATTTTAAAACAAACGCAAAACAATCATAATTAGCGGCAAAAAGTCGCAAACCCAATTTTTTCACTTATGGGGTTTTTTGGGACCCCATAAAACAGACTGATGGGTATTATTATTATTATTATTATTATAACATTAAACCATTTCAAAAAGTAATATCTTATTCGTATTCTATAGCTAATTATGAAGAAAAATGTTGATTTTCAACTCGATTCAGCTAATATTGACGATTCTGAATAAAATTTACAAAAACGTCTTTTTTCTTATGGAAAATACGTGTTAAACTTCATGGGGCTTGCGCCACCTCTAAATATCATTTTTTTTAAATGGATTTATTTTTTTGTAGATTCGAACAAATTTCCAGGCGATATGCATGAAAATTGGAAAGAAAAAATTTAGACTACCCTAAACATTACATTACATTACACAATACACATCCTAGCCATTGGAGACTCACATTCGAATTCCGTCAGCATGTGCTTATACATTTTGTCCAGCATCTGGTAGTTTGGTTCCCGAAAAAATCCCACATCCAATGTTTTTAATAAGAAAGTTCCGTTAAGGGGACCCTTTTAACATATCAAAAATGCTAGAACAGATCAATCAAGACAAAATTATGAAAAAATGTTGTGGAAAGAATAATCCGCTATCTTCCATAGGTTTCGAGTTATGATATATTGAAAAATCCCCACTTTTTTGGATTTTCAGCGAAAAATCACTAAGTTTCACAAAACACTCTGTACCTTCGCACCTAATTACTGCAAGGAAAAGTGTTCCACATATGAGTGAAAGTAAACTCAATTTGCTGTGATTATAAAAAAAGAACAATGTCCTACCTATAATAGGTCATAAGTTATGACCCCTCAAAGTTGGCAATTTTTGCCTGTTTTTACGGGCAAAGAATTGGAGTTCAGTTTTTTCACAATAAATCGAGTCAGGTTTAGTTTGCATTGATGAAGCCAGAGAATGAAATAGAGTCTATAAAATTCTGAGTATATCTAAAAAAAAAGTTTTTTAGACCTATTATTTTGGGAATTGCAAGGTTTTTAAAATTTCATTTTTTTTTGCATTTTTGACTAAAAACGAAAAAGTTGTTTTTTTGTAAAATACCTCGTTTCCTGTGGATCCTTCGAAAAAGTTTATACAGAATAAATGAAAGTGGAGTCAATCTAGCGTAATTAAAAAAAAAGTGTCCTAGCTCTAATAGTTCACGAGATATGACCTTGGAAAGTGCACTCTTCCTGCATAGAGGCACCTGAGCGTACCGTAAAGTAGGACTACGGTCATATTACGAAATTTTTGTCCCAAATAAGTGTATATAATTCATTTATCATGTATAATACGTCTTTTGCAACTGATAAATAAATAATTGTTTTTCTAACAAAAGCTTGCTATCACCACCAAAAGTAACCGCAAAAAAGTAATCATAAGTGGTGATAGCAAGCTTTTGTTATAAACAATTATTCATTTATTGATTGGAAAATACGTATTATACATGACTAATGAATTATATACACTTATTTGGGGGGGGGGGGGGAATTTCGAAATATGAACGTAGTTTTACTTTACGGTACGCTCAGGTGCTTCTATGCAGCAACTTTCCAAGATCATATCTCGTGAACTATTAGGGCTAGGACACTATTTTTGTTGAAATTACGATAAATTGACTCCACTTTCATTTGTTTTGTATAAACTTTGTCGTAGGATCCACAGAAAATGAGGTATTTTATAAAAACACAACTTTTTCGTTTTAGTCAAGAATGCAAAAAAAAATGAAATATTTTAAACCTTGCAATTCCCAAAATAATAGGTCCAAAAGACTTTTTTTTTAGATGTACGCAGAATTTTATAGATTCTATTTCATCTACTGGCATCATCAATGCAAACTAAACTTGACTTGACTTATTATGAAAAAACTGAACTTCACTTTTTTGCCCGTAAAAACAGGCAAAAATGGCCAACTTTGAGGGGTCATAACTTATGACCTATTATAGGTAGGACATTGTTCTTTTTTTGCAATCATAGCAAATTGAATCTACTTTTGCTCACCTGTGAAACACTTTTACGTGCAGTAATTAGGTGCGAGGGTACACAGTGTTTTTTGAAACTTAGTGATTTTTCGCTGAATATCCAAAAAAGTAGGGATTTTTCAATATATCATAACTCGAAACCTATGGAAGATAGCGTATTATTCTTCCAACAAAATTTTCTCATATAATTGTGTCTTCTTCCTTTTTCCTGTTGGGCATTTCGCTCTAAAATGCAATGGGAATTATCCGTTCACGCAAATGTAACTTTTGGAACTGTTTTAAAAAAAAACCGGTTTGGCAATTGATCTGTTCTAGCATTTTTGATATGTCAAAAGGGACCCCTCTTAAAGGAACTTTCTCATTAAAAATATTGTATTTGAGATTTTTTCTGGAATTTCACTCATTATTTCGACGTAATACCTGGACTACAATCATCAAATGAAGTTCTGGTAGTGGAATTATTGCTAATATTTCTGCGTTAGCGTTCTCTGAGAAAATTATATTAGAAATTGTACAATTTTAGTACTTCTTCGCAGATGATGTTTTACTTCCACTGTTTTGTCAAGCAAAGAAATTTTCTTCACAGTTTCCAAAGGTTCTATTCCCACACGTGTTTCATTCATCTTTTGATGCAGTGCACCATGTGCAAGGAATCCTTCAGTTTTAAGAGTGACCACATCAATAAAACGTTTTCATATTTGGCTTGTGTGTGTGCCACTATCCCAAGCTTTAGTAATTTCTTGACGCCAGTTCTGATTCATCGAAAGATTGTATCGAAAGGCGAGCTTTGAAAAAACCGTCGCCACTATCTATTCCGAATCTCAAATGCACTTCATCAAGCTTCCTTTTTCCTTCAACAAACTGAATTATTCCTTTTACATCATTGCAAAATACTGAAGTTTCTGCAGTAGTTTCATTCAAAAAGTTTTAATTCTAATTTCTTAAGATTCTTTTTTCAATTTTAAAATGTTTTTTATCAATAAAATGCAGAAAAAAGTAAATTTATTACATTTTCTAGAAAAGTATATTTTCCACACTTAAAACCCTTTTCTCAAGAACGGCTTGGAGGATTTGGCTCAAAATTTTTATAATAGGGAATAATAGGCGAATAAATTCTTTAAAATAAAATTAATGTATAGGTACCATATTGAATTAAACATAAGTCTAAATATATTGCATTTTCAACAAAATACTTGCATTTTCAACCAACAGGCCTAATTTTCTATACCAAAAAAGACGAATCTGAACAAAATACATGAATTTTTAACCAATCACATGTATTTTCAATTAAAAAAGACACATTTTCACCAAAAATGGAATAGTTAAATTTTCAGTTGAAAAAATTAAATTTCAACCAAATTGTTAAATTTTCAGTTGAAAAATTTGATTTTTAATGAAAAATACGAATTATCAACAAATGAATTCAATTTTCACCAAAAGAGATGAATTTTCAACGAAAGAGTTGAGTTTTCAAGTCGTTTTTTTTTTAGAAAGCAATTGAATTTTATTTTCAACGAACAAAAAAGTTAATTTTAGACCAAACAGTTGCATTCCCAACCAAATAGTTGAACTTACAAGCAAAAGAGACGAATTTTCAACAAAATAGTTGAATTTTAAACTAAAAATAATCAATTTTCAACCAAAAATGGTATAGGTAAATTGGCTGTTCAAAAAATTGATTTTCAACCCGAAAAATGGGATTCAATCTTCAACCAAATAGTAGATTTTTTTTACCAAAAGAGATGGATTCTAAATTAAAAATATAATAGTAGACTGTTCATTAAATAATTCACGAAAAAAGGGGAAAAGGCGTAAGTTTCTTGAAAACAGGGGAAAAGGAGGAATTCTTTAAGAAAGGGGAAAAGTGGGGAATAAGGGAAATAGTGCGAGTGAGTTTTCAAACTAAAAAGTCATTTTTGTAGAAAATAGTTGCCTTTTAAACCCAGAAAAGATGAATTTTCATTCAAGAAAGCCATTATTTGAATTTTCAACGAACAGAAAGGTTAGTTTTAGACCAAACAGATGCATTTTCAACCAAGTATTTTAATTTTCAAGCAAAAAAGATGAATTTTCAACCAAATGTTCGAATTTTCAAAAAGAAAAGATTAAGTTTCAACCAAACACAGTTGCATTTTCAAGCCAAAAAGTTTCTTCTTAAAAAATGAATTTTCAAGTAAACAGTTGAATTTTTGATCTAAAAGGATAACTTTTCTATTCAAAAAGACGAATGTTCAATACAAAAGTCTAATTTTCGACCAAAAAAGGTTACTTTTTAACAAAATAGTTGAATTTTTAACAATATAATTAAATTTTCCAAAAAATATTTGAATTTTTAACTCAAATGATCAATCTTGAAGAACAAAAAATGCATTTTTAATCAAGAAGTTTAACTTTTTATGACGTAGTTGAATTTTCAATAAAAAAAAATGAATTCTAAACAAAAAATATAATAATTGATATTTCAACAAAACAGTTGCATTTTTAATAAAAAATATCAAATTTCTACCAAAATAGATGAATTTTCAAACCAAAAAAGCAAATTCTACACAAAACAGTTGAATTTTCAACCAGAAAATATGAATTATCAACAGAAAAATTAATTTTCTACCAAATAGTTTAATTTTAAACTAAAAACGATACATTTTCAACAAGAAATAGTATAGTTAAATTTGCAGTTCAAAAAATTGATATTCAACCCAAAAAAAACGAGTTTTCAACAAAATAGTCTAATTTTCTACAAAAATATTGGAATTTTAAACCCAAAAAGAAAAATTTTCAACAAAAGAGTTAAATTTTCAAGCTAGAAAGACGAATTTTTGACAAGAGAGTTGAATTTTTAACCCAAAAATATGAATTTTTAACAGAAAAATTAATTTTCGAGCAAACAGCTGAATTTTAAACTAAAAACGATCAATTTTCAACCAAAAGTGGCATAGTTAAATTTGCTGTTTAAAAAATTAATTTGTAACAAAAAACAATTTTCCACAAAATAGTTAAATTTTCAACCAATCTTCAACTATAATAAGATGAATTTTTAACTAAAAATGATATAATTTTCAACTAAAATTGGAATAGTTACATTTTCAATTAAAAAATTAATTTTCAACGAAAAAAAAAAATTTCAACAAAATAGTTCACTCTTCAACCAAATAGTGGAATTTTGAACCAAAAATATAATAGTACACTTTTCAATTAAAAAGAATGAAAACTTTCAACCAAAAATAGTTGTATTTTCTTATTGGGTTTTATTAATTCAGTTCGTATTTAAGAAAAACAACGAGAAAAAGGGGAAGAAGGGGACGTCTCTTGAAAATAGGAGAAAAAGAGGAATTCTTTAAGAAAGGGCAAAAGTGGGAATAAGGGAAATAATGTGAAGTCTCTATTTAGATGCTTTACTTGTAAAATGAAATCACTAATTTTTTTCTTAAGCATTTCAAAAAATTGTTATTCACATTTATATTTTTCATGTGTGATGTAACATTGTGTGTTAACCCCTCCCCCTGGCAGTAACAGCCCCCTGGCACTTATTCAATAGAAAAAATAAAATTGCAAACTAAGGAAAAAGATTCTCTGATTCAAAGAAAATTAAAATTTAATTAATCAAAGAAAAATATTCATTGACTCTCAGTCAAAGAAATGATTTTTTGTTCTAATTAACATTTTTCTTTTATTACAAATTATTTTTTTAATTTTGAATTTATTTTTGGGTAAGTGAAAAAAAAATATTTTAAAGAAACAGTTTCTTTAATTCAAAACCAATATTTTTCTGAGTATATGGATTGAACTGACAATCAGTAATATTCAATATCTTACGTCGATAGGACCCTATCGACCTATTGATATGAAATTACGAAGTTATACGTTGATTTATGATATTTCAAACATTTCGGAAGACTCTTGTTGTAAATTTTGCCAAAAATTATCTTTGGACTTTCTACTTTCAATCTTCCCCTTTTTAATCAACAAAAACTTGCGTGAAGAAATATTTTTTAATTTCTTTGTTAGTGTCAACGATTTCAGATTTTCTGCCACTACGGATAATTGTGATACGTGTAAAAAAATCACGAAAATCCAAATTTTACAGGATTCCCTAACTGTTAATGTCTTTGTAATAATAATGTAATAATGTAAATGTATATTGATATTTAATATTTATACCCTGTTATAATTTATCATTAAAAATAATTAAAATTTAAAGTTTTCGAAGACACAACGGATATTCAAGGAAAATATAATATTTTCTTTCATTTCCAAAAAAATTAGACAAAAGGTGCTTTAAGGAAAAATTCAAATAAAAAGATTAGATGACACAATTAGGCTATGGAGTTTTCTAAAAGCATCTCAGCTTCTTTAAAAATAATTGCTTAGAGCAATAACTAATAACGGCACCTTTTTTCTATAAATAATAAAAAATATAATCTTTATGTTGCAACCAAAAAAGTTAATAACTAATTTGTTTATCATTCTAAATTTTCTCTTTATCGCTACTTCTCTTTATCACTACCTACTCTTATTTTTTCACATGAAATCGTAAAAGATCTGAATAATAACAATTTTCTGTGGAAAAATATCTTATGGCTATTTACAGACTTGAGGCTTTATCCCGGAAGTCGCGTCATCCGTTACACGATCTACTTCCGTCGCGTTTTTATAACCATAGTGTACTCTATATCTATAATATATGAATCATTAGACGGAACATTCTTTTCGAGTTACGACATACAACGCAAATTTTTACTTATGCTTTAATAAACGAATTCAAGAATACAAAAATAATATAAATGTGAGGTATGTTAAAACTACAATTTGCCTAAGATTTTACTTGTCTGAGTATGAAAGAGATGATATATAAAAATGAAACTGATGTTATAAGATATTAAGAAATTAAAATATTTGTAATTATTGGTAAGAAGCAATGTTCAACTTTTCCAAATATTTTTTTCTCAATGGAGATACTATCTGTGAAAGGTGAAGAAGCGCAATAATCATATGATCATGTCAGAATACCCAACTTTGAATGGCTGTAAGTCACTGAAAATAAATTATAAAAATTCTGCAAAAAATATATGAGTTTCGTGTCATCTCTGAAACTAAGGAACGTACAGAGATGATTTTTGAAGCAAATTACACATTTTTGGCTTCTGACAATGTTGTACGTATTGTCAATGAGCAAAAAGTTGCATTTGAATGTTTAAAAAATTATTTTCTTCTTAGAAAATACAAAAGACTTTTTGATAATCCAGACAACCACACTCTCAGCGTGGGACCTTGCTGGCGCTACTGTTGCACGTGCAACACGACCTTTTCTCACACTCACTCAGTTACACAGTCCCTAAGCCCAGATTAAAAAAAAAGGGATACGGTTGCCTCGATTATTATGAAGCCTTTTGTATTTTTCCAAGAAGAAAATAATTTTTTACACATTCGAGTGCAACTTTTTTCTCATTGACAATACGTACAACATTGCCAGAAGCCAAAAATGTGTAATTTGCTTCAAGAATCATCTCTTTACGTTCCTTAGTTTCAAAGATGACACCTCCCTACGCTTTTGTTAATAACTTATTAACAAATGATTATTTTGGCTCTAAATTTCACCAGTGTGCACAGAAAGGATCAACGGAAGCCATATATTTTTTGCAGAATTTTTATAATTCATTTTCAATGACTTACAGCGATTCAAAGTCGAGTATTCTGATATGATCATATGATTATTGTGCTTCTTCACCTTTCACTCGCCAGGAAATAATCGCTAATCATCTGCAAATTTTGAAACTCTGTAGTGGTATTGGCAAAACCTTCACCTGCAACATGCATGTTGTCTCATATTTTTAGAATTTTTTTCTGCTGAGATTTTCACGAAAATCTGTACGAAAATCGCGGTGCCTAAACTTTTTGGACAGATAGTAGATCGGCGCACCGCACCGGTGCACAGTGGGGGAATAAGCTTCTATGGACAAATCAGTTTTTAACCTACACTATTCATTCGATTTAAACTTTTTTTTTTAATGAAAGCTTTTTAAATGTTGAAAAAATGTGGGTGTTTGGAATTTTGATACAAAATTTAATTAATCTTTTATTTAACAACAAAATTGACATTTTTAAAAATTTGTTAGAAGTACCATTTTTTTAGAGTTTCAGATTTATCAAACAGGAAGGTCTGATATCTGTGCGAAAACTATCTGTAAATAATTTCCAGTGAGCACTGCCGCATTAACAAATTTTGGGCCCGTGGGCCATCACTTTTTGTGCCCCCCCCCCTCCTTCCTATAATTTTTTAAACAATTTGAAGAAATGTTTAAGAAAAAAAAGGTATGAAAGAAAGAACTATATCTTACAATATATGTCTTCATTATACATTTTAATTTACAGTATTTACAATCAATATCCTACTTTAAATGCGTTTTCTAGCCTAATTCCCCATAGCATAATTTTTTTATTTAATTGACACTTTTTTGTAAAAGAAAAAGTTACAAAAGTCTTGCGGGCCCGCTGGGTCCCTAATTCCCGATAGTATAATATTGAAATTCAATTAACTTTTTTTTTAAAGGAAAAAATTCCTCATTGCATAATTTTGAAATTTAATTAACGCTTTTTTGTAAAAGTGAAAGTTACAAAAGTCTGAGGGGCCTACTGGGTCCCTAATTTTCGATAGTATAATTTTGAAATTTAATTAACGCTTTTTTGTAAAAGTTCAAGTTACAAAAGTCTGAGGGGCCCACTGAGCCCCTGATTCCCCATAGCATAATTTTGAAATTTAATTGACGCTATTTTTTAAATAAAAAGTTACGAAAGTCTAAGCCTAAGCTAAGGGGCCCACAGGGCCCCTGATTCCCCATGCCCATAGCATAATTTTGAAATATAATTGACGCTTTTTTGTAAAAGTAAATGTTACAAATGTCTAAGGGGCCCACTGTGCCCCTAATTACCGATAGCATAATTTTGAAATTTAATTGACGCTTTTTTGTAAAAGAAAAAGTTACAAAAGTCTGAGGGGCCCACTGAGCCCCTTATTCCCGATAGCATAATTTTGAAATTTAATTCACGCTTTTTTGTGAAAGATAAGTTACAAAAGTCTGAGGGGCCCCTAATTCTCAATAGTATTTAAAATTATAATTCAATTGACTTTTTTTTAAAGAAAAAGTTACAAAAGTCTGAGGGGCGCCTAATTCTGAACAGTATAATTTCAAAATTCAATTAACTTGTTTTTTGAAGAAAAAGTTACAAAAGTCTGAGGGGCCCTCTGGGCCCCCCAGACCCTCGAAGCCCCTATGGCTAGGCCATGGCCAACCTTGGCCTACTGGTTAATCCGGCAATGCTAGTGAGTAATAATTAGGTTAAACAATTGTTTATTAATTAAAAACCAATGCTACTTTGCAATTATTTAAACAATTTAGATAAACAAATTCACAGTTTGGACATTTTTCAAGGAATAGGCTCAATTCTAAGGGAGGAGCTCGAGTTGCCATCTTCCAACATGGCGGCTTGTTTCAAGTCATATTTTGCATAAAAAATGATATATTAAATATTGCCATAAAATGAGCCGTTTACCTTGAAAATTTTTAAGATTGAACATTTTTGGAACGTTTTTCTTTTTGATTTTGTGAGAATTGCTTCAGAGAAAACTAGTGCAGTTTATTGTTTTGATTATATATGAAGTTAATCTATCGAGCAATGCCAATAGTGTTGCTGTAGCTATATTATTTATTTAATCCTGCAAATTATTTTGACCATCTTCAACGTCTAATTTGAAGAAGTTGCTTTCATTTCTCGAAGTAGGGATTTTCTCATGTACTTTCTCCATGTCTTAAGTACGCATCTGCAAATTTTTGAAACTCTTAAACAATTTTTTCTTATTAAAAGCGGGCTTTTTTTGAAACTATGTCAAAATTGTCGGAAAATCCGCGTTGAGCCTGAGGGGGAGCATTTCTTGCAGGCCCACTTTTTTCTTCAAACGGTAGAAAACATAATGTACCCCTCGTAAATTATCTTAACTCCTTCCATATGCTTATGAATGACCATCACGGCCCTCTATCGGTGTCCCTCTTTCGCCAAAGCGAATACGTCAGTCACAGAAAAAACAGAATGTAATCTTTACAGCGATTTCAGAGTAATCTTTGCAACAAAAATTAGCTTCACGTGTTAAGATTTATCCACCACATGGGAAATGGTGACCATGTCAACTCCATTGAATCTTGTTTTTTTTTCGATACGAAAAAATTCATCTTTATCTACTTGAAAATTACTCGCAACAAAAATTCACTTCTGTTTTTCTGTGGTGCGAACGAGAGAGTAACAGGCTTATGAGAATATTTCACATCTATTAAACACGTTTTTTGTATAAGAAAAAAATCATATTATTACTGATTTTTGCACAAGGAATTCCAAAGATGCTCTGATGATCCTATCAAAATTTAATGATGATCAGATTTAAATTAAGCACATAAAAAACAAAATGTAATCTTTACAGCGATTTCAGAGTAATCTTTACCTGCAAAAAAAATCTGCCCGCTTCGCGGGCACATTCTCATGGCGCGCTTC
>CAKNYM010053244.1:286810-298986 GCA_932195095.1 Andricus curvator
ATTTAATGATTCATAATACTTTGATATTACCTGATTTCTTGATTAGTGTTTATTTGTGGCGCCGGTGAACTGTATTAAGAATCGGATCTGAGACTCTCGCTACAGTCCACGCGCGAACCGCATAGCCGCTAGTGACTTGACACATCATTCATTTCTTAAATATCAGTTCGATTGGTCTAGAATTTTCCAGAAAACTTCTTCGTATTGTTTTTAACAACTTTCCCGCTTGAAGTTTTTTGTTGCTGAAAATTGGCTCGATAAACGAAACGCTGGAAGTTCGAGAAGTCTAATGTGGGCCAAGCATCAGAAAAAAATTATTAACAATTTTTGTGAAATAAATTTTTGAATTCCTTTTATTGTATCAGACAAAGGACATTTTGAGCTACATTTCCTGAAAATTGTATCCAAAAATTACAAAAACTGACTGACTGAGCACGAGTTGAAGTGAAAAACGAATTAAAATCGATTTTTTCAAAAAAGTCAGTTTTTTGGCTTTAATTAGAAAACTAAAAAATCTACAACTTTTTGCCAGTGGAAAAAAAGATGCGCAATGAAATTCTACATCTAGATATAGTCTTTAAAAATTAAATTTCGAAAATGTTCCAGAAAACCTCCAGGGGCCTTCCCACTCTCGGCGAAATAATTTTATGTGCCCTTATTCGATCCGGCAGCTCAATTATGAGCAACGACTCCTTGCTATAAATCGATAACATTTAATAATTGTGTGAACAAACTTAATCAACAAATGCATTATTTGGCTATTTTTCCGCACTCAAACCTTGTTCTTTTAACGTAAGCATCTGGTAATAACAAATTTTTTATTTTTTTTTAGACATTTGGATAAAGATCCACTATTGTTATTGTTATCAATAATTTAATGAATGTAAACGTTTAAAATCAGTATAAAATGTTTCTAGGAATGCTCACTTATATTGCTGAGTAAATATAAATAATTGTTTATTTGTTAAAAACAAGTTAATGAGAAAAAGTGCCTTCTTAAGGATTCACATGACCCAGATATTTTATTCCGTAAAATTTTCGTCAAAACATGTGTCACAGTAATATTTGGTTACGACTTATTACTATGTTTTTAACATTATTATCAATGTTAATATTTTAAACATGCTCGAGCAATTGCAAACAGTTTAAAGAAAATAGGAGACTTGGATATTCAAAAATAACTATTTTTTCACTTTGTTAAATAAAAAAAATAAAAAAAATAAAAAATTCTTTTTCAAAATTCGGCCACCCTAAAGTTATTTTTAATTTAGTACAGAATCAATCTAAAAAATAACTTTAAAATCGGTCAAAAATGGTAACCCCTAGCTTAATTTTTTCACAAAAATCATCAGGAACGTAACTACGTAGAGATCCATTATTTACCGCAAATCTACTGGACCCCTGACAATTTTCAAATTAAATTTAAAAAATATATCTGGTACTGTTTGGAATTTTCCATCCAATTTGCAGAGACAGGGTTTGAACTGAAAGCATTAAATCTGAATAGTCTACAATTTTGCGCCCATCTCTCATTAGGATCCAGTGATCTGTTATACATATTATTTATTACTCGATTTATTACACCAGTTCTTAGGCACATTTCAAAAGAGTTACTATCTGTTTCAAAAATCCTGGCCCCTCTAAAAATCATTGAATAACTCAATAAAAAAATCGCTTACAAAAAAATAAAAACGTCTTATCAATCCTCATTTTATTACGAATAAGTACAATATCATTTGATCGCGATCCGTCCATAACTTTCGATGCAAAGTTGAAGTGAAGGTGAAAAAACGTGGTTAAAATTACCTTTTGTAACTTGGTCAACTTTCGACCGTTGTATTTTGTCGAAAACTGCATGAATTCTTTTGCAAAAAATCGAGTAGTTACCTTGAAGTTTTCTTTATGGTTTATGAGGTAGTTTTCAGTTAGCACGAATTGCGCCCGAGGTCAATGGGTATCTTGAAATACTCCCCATGATAAACAATTTGTGATTTCAAACTGACACTTGTATTTTCTGTTACTTTACTATGCTCTAACTAGAATGTAAAAGTGCAATACATTTTTTATTTTTCTGCATTAAACATATAATTATTATCATTATTTGAAAATGTATGTGGTAAGGATTAGAAAAGAATACATAGGGGAATAGCCGAATAAAAATAGTCCTTCTCTAAAACAATAAGAATTTCAGTTTTAGTTAAAGGGCAGTGATAAAGAATGTCACATTTCTGGGCATAATAAAACTTTCTTTGAACAAAGAAATTAATTTTTTTTTAAATCAAATATTTAAAAAAAATGAATTTCAACCCAAAAGTTGAATATTCAACCCAAAAGATGTATGTTTAGCCAAGGAGATTAAATGTCTATCAAAAAAGATAAATTTTGGACAAAAAAAGGAATAGTTACATTTTCAGTTGAAAAAATTAATTTTCAATTAAAAAAATCATTTTTAATCGAATAAATCAATTTTCAACCAAAAAGATGAATTAGTCACCAAGAAGCTTAATATTCTACCACAAAAGACAAGGTTTCAACAAACTAGAGAAAATTTCAACTGAAGAAGATAAATGTTTAAACCAAGTGAAATTTGTCATATTACACTATTACAGGCTCAACGTATAAAAAGAAGATTACATTTTTGATAGAACTAGCAAAAATTAACCGTTTGTGGTATGTTTTGTTTCTTAAAACTATTATTTGAATGTATGTACATAAATAACGCTACGAAAATATAGAAAAATGATTATTATTCCTTTATTGTAAAAATACCATTTGGCTGTTAATTAACAATAAATATACTTGGTAAGCGTCTGTCTTGATTTAATAAAATGTTACATTATAGATTTTGAATTTTTCTCAGTTTCATCATACACATGAATACCTTGAAAATATATTTTTTATGTTTCTTAAATGTTAGAAAAATATTAAATGTACGGCTAATTTTAAAGAATTGTAAGTAAATAAAAAAATGGTGTCATTCATATTGAATTTACTAAAATGTTCTCGCTACAATGAAGAAACTTCTGTAAATCATATACAACGATCTAAAATTATATAAAATTTTCTGTAAAATCTATAACAAAGTGTTAGAAAACGAACCGAGATATTTCTTATTTAAATGAACTTAAAAAAAAAAGAAATTCAACTTTTAATGACTAATTTCACTAATAAATGAATTCACTATTATTTAATATACTGTTTAATAATTACTTTCAAATTATTTTGAAATAATACTTATAATTACATCTTTTGGATTATTTGGAAAAGAATAATAATATTAGTTTACCGTTTTGTATCAATATAGAATCAATATATAATATAAAATAATATAATAAAAAAAAATATAAAAAAATATCAATATAAAATCAATATAGAAACATTATTATTATTTATTAATTTGGTGCCGATTGATGAAATCGTTCAACTCGAGCGTTAATAAAATGTGCTTTAAAAAGTTATTATTTTCATATTTTTGATATTTCCGTATGTCAATTTTTTATATTTTTGGAGGTCTTTCCCATTTTTTTCAACATTTTTATTAAATTTCTGTAGATGATAACTCATGTTTAATATGCACCCCTGTTTTCAAAAAACAATTTTAAAACGTACTTGAGGTTGAGGTTTTTCTGCTGGTAAAAATGCATTAGAAAAAATTCGATAAGTCGTACATTCATGAGTTTCCAAACGCATGCAGTTTTTTTCAATTTATTTATACGTGAAAAAAATCTTTCATCGATCCTGTAGATTTTAAAATTATTTTTTGAAAACAGGGGTCCATTATAAATAAATAAACGCTCAAAAAGCTGAAAAAATTGAAGAATCTGTTTACGGCGCGGCGTTTCTAAACACAAGAGCTTGCATGAGAAAATGCATGGACGTGAGGGAAGCTAGAGTAGTATGCCAGGACAGAAAAGTGTGGCGATAAATAGTTTGTAAACAGAGTGACACTTGGGGTGATCGCTAGAGAGATTGATCAGCAACCTGGGTCGGAGCAGTGTTACGGAATAAACGTGTCATTTAAATAAATAACACGAGAATTCCAGATCAATCTAAAATATATATACCTAACACCTATATACCTATACCTATCTACCTTATACCTACCTACTTTACACCTATATACCTATTCAACTTATACCTATATACTCTATACCTATATACCCATATACAGTATACACACTACTTTTTTCCAACCGAGCAAGTCACGCCTACCCCGAAAGGGAAATGGCTTAATGGTATAATAATGTTTCTCAAAAGAAAAAATTTTCTGGCTGTCTAATATTATGGAAGAGAAACAGGGCTCTTAATCCAAATTTGAACTTATTAAGGCAGATAAAATATCGTTGGAGTCGCAAAAAATCGTAGATTTTGAATATAATATTTCTAAATTACTAATTGCAAAATCAAGAAAGTGTATATCTCGTGTTTTATTTACCATCAGGTACAAAGGACAGGGTCAATTTGTTTCAATATTATCCAGGGAAAAGTAGGAGGAGCACTCACTGAGTATATAATTTTTATTTTATTGATGCTGGCGCAGTTCAGGAAGCGAAGGAAGAGGGCCCTCTGGTTAGGGGCAGATGACAATTCCACCCTGGGACCTGCGAACGGTTCCCCCACTACACGGCTTCCCCTCACTCAGCCGAACTGCTGCTGTCGATCCTGGTTAGCGGAAGTCCTTTGTACCTAATCAGGACTAGAATGCGGAATATAACATTTTTTCAAATTAGCACTTGGTAATTGATAAATATAATATTCGAAATCTGCTGATTACAACGACTCCAACGATATGTTATTTCAATTAAAAAATTGAAAATTAAAGAAGAAATGTTCAAGTTTATGTGAAACCCATTAACAAACATCCTACATTTTTTTAATGCGTAACCAATTTTTTTATGAAAGTTAATTAAAAATACTATTTTAATACATGAAAAGCAGAATATAAAGGATTTTCGTGGAGTCAATCTCAAAAGTGTCGTTTTTCAAATCTAACTTTAGAAATTTTGAACATTACCAAAACACGAAATTGTATTTGCTTAAGTGTTGAAAAAAATTTTTAAACTGAATTCGGAAAATTTTGAAAATAATTATTCTCCTTTCCAAAAATTTCCAAACATAATTTTCAAACCAAAGAAAAAGGAATTTTCAAAAAAGGAGTTGAATTTTTAACCAAGAAAGAATTTGCAGTCAATAAAGAAAAAAAATCTCAGCCAAAATGTTAAATTTTCAATCCAAAAAGACAAATTTCTAGCAAAACAGTTTAGTTTTCAACCCAAAGATTTGAATTTTGAACAAAAAAGTTTAATTTTCAACACAAAAATATGAATTTTCTACCAAAATAATTGAATTATTAACTGAAAAATATCAATTATCAAGCAAAAATTGAATTTTCAACAGAACAGTAAAAATTTCAACCAAAGAAATGAATTTTTTACTAAAATAATGAGTCTTCAACGACAAAAATGTATTTTTACCAAATAAAATTTTTTTAACCAAACAGTTGAATTTTCAACCGTAAAGATTAATTTTGTACCCAGAAAGATTAATTTGTAATAAAATACATGAATTATGACAAAAATATTCAAAATAAAGGAATTTTCAACCAAAGAAGTGAATTTTCAACCAAACATGGAATAGTTGAATTTTCGGTCAAAATTAATTAATTTTCAACCCAAAAAAAGTGATTTTCATTAAAAACTGAAAAAATGTTTAGTGAATTATTAATTTGGAAAAAATTCAAGCAAGTTTAAGATATATTTCGAAATTTTTAAAAGATTCCAAAATAATTCAAAACTTGAAAAGATTTCATAACATTTAAAACAAAACGTACATATTTGAAGATTCTGAACACAACATTTAAAAGCTTTCTGAGAATTTTGAAAGATTTCCAAAGAATAAAAAATTTTCATTAAAATTCCTAGGAAAACTAAAAATGAATTGTTTTTTGAAAAATTAATTTAAGAAAATATTTTTATAAATTTTCAAAATAGAATCTGGAAGGTTTTGGAGCAATTTTTGTTTATTTTGCCGGATTTTCCAAAAATTGTAGGAAAAATTCAAGTTTCAAGATAATAGATAACAAAATTTGTATTAGATTCGTGGAAAATTTTTTTATCATTTTTAAAAACAAATTTTTAAGCGAATTTTTGAATAGATTTTAGAACGAACTTCGGTGTATAAATTAATATTTCTAGCCTAAAATTGTCTAAAATTATATAATTTTAAAAATTTATACATTTTTTCATTGATTCTTCAATGTTGAATTTTGAAAACATTTTGGCTCAGACTTTTTTTCTTTATCGACTGAAAAATCTTTCTTGGTTAAAGATTCAACTCTTTCTATACAAATTCGTTTTTTTTTTGGTTTGAAAATTAGTCTGTTTTGGTTGAGGCTTAAGTTAATAAAAACAAAACTTAAGTACCAGTAGTAAAACGTCTGGAGACAGTAATATCAAACATATTATTTTTTAAAGGAAGAATAATTATTTTCAAAATTAGTCGAATTCAGTTTTTAACTTTTTTTTTGACACTTATAAGCAAATGCAATTTTCCGTTTTGGTCTCTGTTCAAAATTTTTAAAGTTAGATTTGAAAAACGACATTTTTGAGATTGTCTCCATATTCTGCTTTTTATATGTTAAAATAGTGTTGTTAATAAACTTTCATAAACAAATTGGTTGAGTAGTAAAAAGAAATTTATGATGTTTGTTAATGAGTTTCCAAATTGAGCTCGGGATGACACTATTCATTCTTTTGGACTGGGAGTGCAAAATTATTCAGGAATAATTTTGAGAAATGAGATTGTTTGAGAAATAAACTAAATTTATGATGTTAGTTACAAAGTTTTCAAATGTGGTCAGATTTTAGCTTCCGGAATTTCCCAAGTTAGGTAAAATATTGCACTAATAAATTAAAGCTACTACAGTGAATTTGAGTGAAATATTCTGAAAAATTTTCGATAAAATTTCTCATGATTTGAACATTTATTCTTTAATTTTCAACTTTTTAAGTAAAATAACATATCGTTGGAATCGATATAATTCGCAGATTTTGAATATTATATTTATAAATTACCAAGTGCTAAATTGAAAAAATGTTATATTCTGCATTTTAGTCCTCGTTTGGTACAAAGGACTCCCGCGGACCAGGATGGACGACAGCAGTTCGGCGGAGTGATGGGAAGCCGTGTAGTGGGGGAACCGTTGGTTGGTACCCAGGGCGGAATATTGACCATCGCCCTTGTATTCTGGATGCCCTCTGGTTAGCAGGTAAAACTCTGCGTAGGGTCAGTTTGCATTTCAAGTCACCAAAAACATTCGACTCCCATTTTTCAAACCATTGTAAATCTTTGACCATTTTAGTTGTTCTTTTCTAGATTTATTCTGAGAGGCTTAAACTTTAAAGTAAAGTCTACAAAAATTTAACTTCACAGGCGGGCGATAAGTCTGCAAATATTGCAATTTCGGTAGAATTCTCCTTGTTGTAAAATTGTTACACAATATTTCTGAAATATGAAAAGTTGACAAAATCCACATTAAAATCTCGGAGAACAAATAACTCCGAAATTGAATAAATTGGCCAATTCGAAAAAATTCATGAATGTTAACCAAACATTTATGAACAAATTACATTTAACAAAAGTGGGACGATGGTCGTGCGGGTTCTAGAAAAAAAGTTTCTCTAAGTACTTAAAGCTGTTGCTATTGGTGGTTCGGAACCCACCTTAAACTTTAGATCCCCCTCCCACCACCAAATAAGTGTGTGGGGGGTGTTTAAAGGAATAGGGAAGAGATACAAGAAAAAGATAAGCCCTTGGGGGACACATTAGAAGCTTCCATGCCAACAGTTAACAAATTTGAGAAATAAAAGAAATTGTTTCTTGAAATTACAAAAATGTACAACTATACTATTTTCAGTTCTAATGAAGATATTAAAGCGATTCAAACTCCAAGCTGTAATGAAAAGGCTCTGTAATTATTTACAATCTCCAGGAAAGATGCGATTGTCTTTTTTCTGCCGATAGCTGGTGTCTTTCTTCGACCCGCGCTTCTGAAATCTTGCCCACACAATGATGCCTCCTCTGACCGCAGCAAAAAAAGGCACCCCCGCTGGTTTCTAACACTTTCCAACCAAAAAAAATGTCGGAAATTATCGCGATTTTCACGAAAAAAAAAAACAATCACATCTTTCCTGGAGATTGTAAATAATTACAGATCCTTTGCGTTACAGTTTGAGTTTGAATAGCTTTAATATCTTCATTAGAACTGAAAATAGTATAGTTGTAAAGTTTTATAATTTTAAGCAACAATTCTTATTATTACTGAAATTTGTTAACTTTAATTTTTTCATAAATGTTTGGTTCACATTCATGAATTTTTTCAAATTTTTCCCATTGCCTCGAGTATAAAAAATAATTCTCTAAATTTGGCTCTTCTTACGTGTGCCCGAAATTCCTTACTTTTTTTTACAATTTTCAGTCTTCAAAGCACAAAATTTTTTTTACCTTACCGTCTTCGAACTCATTTATACGTCAAACACCTTAAGCTTTCAAATGAATATTTACTTATTACGCCAGCATGTTTTTTGGCTCGAATTTTCTCGCTAATAGTAGTTGAAAATTTAACTTTTTTGTTGAAAATTCGATTTCTTTTTTGTTGAGAACTAAGTTTTTATCTAAAAATGTATCTTTTATAAGTTCAAAAATCGACTATCTGATAGAAAATTAATGTATTTTGTTGAAAAATCGTCTTTTTGGTTAGAAAATGTATCTTGCTTGTTGAAAATTCATCTTTTTGGTTGAGGATTTAAATTGTTGGTTAAAAATTCGTTTTTTTTTTGTTAAAAATTAATTTGTTTATCTGAAAATTTGAAGATGCCATTCATGGTTGAAAAAATATCTTTCATAGTTGCAAATTCAACTATTTGGTTTAAAATTCATCTTTCTTGGTTGAAAATTCATTCATTTGGATGAGAATTCAACTATTTTGTTAAAAATTTGTTTCTTTTCATTTAATTCAACTGATTAAAAATTCCTTTTTTTTGCAGAGAAATAGAGAATTCATCATTTATGGCAGAAAAGTAATCTTTGTTGAAAATTTATCTTTCATGGTAAAAAATTGAAATATTTTGATAAAGTCATCTTTTCTGGTCGAAAATTCACAGTTTTGTTAAAAATTCGTCCTTTGAGATTGAACATTCATATTTTATGGTAAAAAGTCATCTTTCTTGGTCGAAAATTCATCTTTCTTGGTTGAAAATAAACTTTTCCTGTTCAAAATTGAACTATTTATTTAAAACTTTGTTTTAAATTGAAAATTCAACTATTTCGTTGAATATTCATGTAAACACGAATTTTTCAAACTAAAAATTGAACTATTTCATTTTTGGTAGAAAAATGATCTTTTTCAATTGAAAATTCGACTATTTGGTTGCAAATTCATGTATTTTGACGAAAATTCATCTTTTGGTAGAAAATTAATCCTCTTGTTTGAAAATACATCTTTGAAGGTTTAAAATTCCGTTATTTGGTTAAAAATTTAATTATTCAGTTGAAAATTCAACTACTTTGATGACGTCATCTTTTCTGGTCATAAATTCAACAATTTTCTTAAAAATTCGTCCTTTTAGATTAAAAATTCATCTTTTATGGTAGGAAAGTCATCTTTCTTGGTCGAAAACTCATCTTTCTTGGTTGAAAATGAACTTTTTTGTTTAAAATTGAACTATGTGGTCAGAAGTTCAACTACTTTGTTGAAAAATTCGTTTTCTTCTTGTTAAAAAGTAATTTTTAAACCAAAAATTGAACTATTTCATTTTTTGTAGAAAAAAAGATCTTTTTCAATTGAAAATTCATCTATTTGGTTAAAAATTTATGTATTTTGCTGAAAATTCATTTTTTGGTAGAAAATTACTCTTCGTGTTTGAAAATTCATTTTTTTAAGGTTTAAAATTCCGCTATTTGGTTAAAAATTCAAATATTTGGTTAAAAATTCAATTATTTAGTTGAAAATTCAACTATTTTGATGAAGTCATCTTTTCTGGTCATAAATTCAACAATTTTGTTAAAAATTCGGCCCTTTAGATTAAAACAGCCTCTTTTATGGTAGAAAAGTCTTCTGTCTTGCGAGCTGCCTTGGTTGAAAATGAACTTTTTTTTGTTAAAAATTTAATTATTTGGTTAAAAGTATTTTTTCAATTGAAAATTCAACTATGTGGTTGAAAATTCGTCTTTTGGTAGAAAATTAATCCTCGGCTTGTTTGAAAATTCATCTTCGTAAGTTGAAAATTCCGTTATTTGGTTACAAATTCAATTATTTTGTTAATCATTTTGGTTGAAAATTCAACTATTTTGTTGAAAATTTAATATGGTCGCAAACCTTATCAAGCTATAGCATTTTTTGAGACACCTGACTCGAATATTCCCGCCGAATCACAGTAAATCTAAAAAATTGTTATCACTCGTTTGAGAAACTAATTTCTTTCATAAGGATTCAATCGAGGGGTTGAAAATTGGGCCGATATTGTTTTAAGCAAATAAAAAAATCCTGATCCGGCATAAAAGCGACTTATTTTACAGTATTGATTGATCAATTTTGCAGTTATTCACTGGTTTATTCAGCGATTTCAATATAATTTATTTACCGAGAAAAAATTACTGAACGAACATGTTGCAATTTTAAACTTGGAATATTCTCACCAATCTGGTTATAAGAAATTTTCATTCATTTCAGTAAAAGTCAGGGAATTCTATTAATCTATTGGTCAGGGAAAGTCAGGGACTTTGAAAAAATCTTAAAAAGTCAGAGAATTTCTATAAGATATACTTTAAATAACTGTCAAGTATAATAAATTTCTCATTTTTAAATTTTAATCTGAAATTGTTTTATTCCGTTTATAAAAGCAGAATTAGGAATGAAAAAAAATTTTTAATGTCTTTTTTCCAAGCTTTTTTGTTGAAGGTCTTTATTTAGAACAAATTGTCAAATTTTCAACCCAAAAATATTATTTTTCAGAAAAAAGTGAATTCACGACCAAATAGTTGAATCATCAACCAAAATGATGAATTTTTAACAAACAAGATTACGTTTATATAAGTTGATAGGATAGCTAGATTTTCAGATAAAGAAATTAATTGTTAACAAAAAAAGAACGAATTTCCAGCAAAATAGTTAAATTTTCATATAAATAGTTTAATTTTTTGACAAATAGTTTCATATTCAACGAACAAGATTAATTTTGTTCCCAAATAGACGAATTTTCAACAAAATACGTGAAGTCTCAACCAAATAGTTAAACTTTCATCTAGAAAAATTCAATTTTCAACTGAATTGGAATAGCTACATTATCAGATAAAAAAATTAATTTTTAACAAAAAAGAAAAACAAATTTCCAACAAAATAGTTAAATTTTCATATAAATAGTTTAATTTTCAACCCAACAGTTTAATTTTCTTCGAAATTGTTGTATTTACAACCCGAAAATATGATTTTTCAACAAAAAAATTAATTTACGACCAAATACTTTAGTTTTCTACTAAAATTATGAATTTTCAACAAACAGGTTTAATTTTTTACTCAAATAGACGAATTTTCATATAAATAGTTTAATTTTTAACCAAATAGTTTAAGTTTCTACCAGAGTAAGTGAGTTTTTAACCAAAAATTTTAATTTTCAACAAAAAAGTTCATTTTCAACCAAATAGTTTAATTTTCTACGAAATTGTTGGATTTTCAACCCGAAAATATGATTTTTAAACACAAAAAAGTTAATTTACCACCAAATAGTTCAGTTATCAACTAAAATTGTGAATTTTCAACCAAATTGTTGAACTTTCAACTAGTGAAGATCAATTTTCAACAAAAATGGAATAGCTACATTTTCAGATAAAAAAATCAATTGTTAACAAACAAAAAATCGAATTTTCAACCAGATAGTTGAATTTTCATTTAAATAGTTTAATTTTCTACCAAATTGTTGGATTTTTAACCAAATACTTGAATTTTCAACTAAAAAAGATGAATTTTCAACCAAATGATTGAAAGTTTTAGAAGACCATTGAATGTTTAACATAAAAGGATCAATTTTCAATCTAAAAGTACGAATTTTCTGGCCCAATAGACGAATTTTCAAGAAAATAGTTAAATTTTCATATAAATTGTTTAATTTTTAACCAAATAG
>CAKNYM010053244.1:303986-317721 GCA_932195095.1 Andricus curvator
TAATTTACGACCAAATAGTTTAATTTTCTACTAAAATTATGTATTTTCAACCAAAAAGTTCATTTTTAACCAAATAGTTTAATTGTCTACGAAATTGTTGTATTTGCAACCCGAAAATATGATTTTTCAACAAAAAAGTTAATTTACGGCCAAAGAGTTTAATCTTCTACTAAAATTATGAATTTTCAACAAAAAAGGTCATTTTGAACCAAATAGTTTAATTTTCTACGAAATTGTTGAATTTTCAACCCGAAAATATGATTTTTAAACACAAAAAAGTTAATTTACTACCAAATAGTTTAGTTATCAACTAAAAGTATGAATTTTCAACCGAATAGTTGAACTTTCAACTAGTGAAGATCAATGTTCAACAAAAATTGAATAGCTACATTTTCAGATAAAAAAATGTAATTCTTAACAACAAAAAATCGAATTTCCAAGCAGATAGTTATATTTTCATATAAATAGTTTAATTTTCTACCAAATTATTGGATTTTCAATCAAGTACTTGAATTTTGAACTAAAAAAGATGAATTTTCAACCAAATAACTGAAAGTTTTAGAAGACCATTGAATGTTTAACAAAAAAGGATCAATTTTCAATCTAAAAGTACAACTTTTCTGGCCAAATAAACGAATTTTCAAAAAAAAAAGGTGAATTTTAAACCAATTAATAGAATTTTTAACTAAAAATATGATCGTCGGGATGATGCACCTGGACCTGCGAAAGAAGAAATAGAAATACAAGGCAAATAAATTACTAACAAGAATTGTAGAGAAGATTTTTTTTATTGGCATTAGGGTCGATAATATTTTCTTTATGTTCTGCAATTAATTTAAAAAAAAATAGATTTATTTTTAAATAGAATAAAAATTAGCTTTTTTATGTTTCGTCCCGGACTAACTCACTGGACTCGTCAGTAAGGCTACGTGAATCAGTCCTACCTTATACATTTTAATTGATCTAAATTTATTATAATGTATATTCTCAACAACAAAAATTTGGTTGTTTTAGTTTTGTTTGTAAATTTGATCAATTATGCAGTCAATAATATAGTACATTTCAACCACGGATAGGGGTTGAGACTTAATATAATTGATATAAAATTTGAGTTTTGAAAACACAAGTTTTTTTTATAATGTTATTCCGGCCACGGATAGGGGCCAAAACTTAAAATAAACGATCAACAATTACCAAATTGAAAAGAAATTATTATTATTTTAACACACTACATCATAATGAATTTAGATCAATTAAAATGTGTAAGGTAAGACTGATTCACGTAGCCTTACTGACGAGTCCAGTGAGTTAGTCCGGGACGAAACATAAAAAAGCTAATTTTTATTCTATTTAAAAATAAATATATATTTTTTTAATTAATTGCAGAGCATAAAAAAAATTATCGACCCTAATGCCAATAAAAAAAATCTTCTTTACACTTATAATACTTGGGTCAATTAAAAACGATATCTTTCGAAAAAACAGCAAAGATGTCATCTAACTACTAACAAGAATATTATATCACGGTGACAGCTTTGAAATCATTTAAAAGTACAGGCTGGGTTTCTGAGCATCATTTTCTCTCGTATTTCGTTCAACAGTTTCGAACAAAATTTGTTTAAAAAAATTAGAAAAGCATACTTTTATTCAGAAAACTTAGCAGATTCGTTTTATATTTATTAGAATCTGCTGAGATTTTTTCCTGCGTGGCTACTGCCTTCCAAAGTCCGGGGTCGCCGATTTTTTGCAGCGACATTAAAATTGGTTTTTAAATCTTGTGGAATATAAAAGGGATTTGTGTAGAAACGCCTTATAAGCAATAGATATACAGATTGACAAATCCGGAAAAGGGAGATTTTCCTTCTTAGACTCTTAGACTTAGAGACGAGAAAAGCAAAGTTTCAATGGCCCGGATGTAGCAGCAGATTGGTTTACTACTACTTTACTGCCGACTTCCGGGGCCATTTCGTCTATGTCTATCTATCCAGCTTTCCCTATTTAACCTCGCTATTTCTACCCCCAAAAGTAGGATTACGTCTCTCAGACTCAATTGACAGAAAGGAAAAAGGGCAAAGCGACTTAACAGCTGCTGTGCGTTTTTGTGCCATTGACTCACCCACCGCCAAAAAAAATATTTACCCTTTTTTGTTGAAATCTAGATCTAGTGAAGACGGAAGTCTCAAATATTTAATCATTAATAATAACAGTATCGAGAACAATATAGTTAGATGACATCTTTACTAATTTTCGAAAGATGTTTTTAATTGACTCAAGTATCATAATTGTAAAGAAGATTTTTTAATTGGCATTAGGGTCGATAATATTTATTTTTGTTCTTCATTTATCTTTTTTTTAATTTTTTCTTTTAAATAAAAAATTGGATTTTTTATGTTTTGTCCCGGACTGACTCACCGGACTCGTCAGTAAGGCAATGTGAATCAGTCCTGCCTTAGAGAGACATTACTCTCTAAATCCGAATTAGTAGAAATTTTACTAATTCAATTAGTAGCATTGTATCTGACTGTTAAATTAGTAATTTTATCATTTTCTACTAAATGAAATGGTAAAATTTATGTTACTAAATGAATTAGTAAGGGTATTCGACTAATCTGCTTAGTAGTACCAACTTACGAATTCAATGAGTAGCAATGCATTGCTAAGGAAACATAATTTAATAATTTTTTAAATACATTCTGATGGTTTTTGAGTTGGAATTAAGAAAGGTTAATTTTTTCTCAATATACCCTCTACTTTTTCAATGCGGCCAAAATGTTGCTATGAACTATGTTACAATTGTTACATGAAAGTCGACGTACTATATCATAATTAACTAACAGTTTGAGAAAGGTTTTATCTTGTGATCTCTAACTTGCAGAAAACTCACTCAACATACATTAGAATTTTTTTTTCTTTCAAAAAAGCCTTTTTTGAACCACCTTATTGTTAAACTGCGGATAAGTTAAAATAAAAGTATCCACATACTTTAAAGAGCGAAAATTTTAATTTCGTTTATTGAATTTTTAAAAATAAAAATTTAACAACAGCTCGTTTGCAATTTTTTCTCTCCCTTGACTGAAAAATCTTTTCAAGTTGAAAATTCAACTCATGTTGAAAAGTAGTTTTTTTTTGTTGAATTGAACTGTTTCTGATAAAAAATTAATTCTTTTTTTTTAATATCAACTACTACATTTTTCGTTCAGAATTCATCTTTTTTGGAATACAAATTTAATCACTGAGTTAAAAGCTAAACTCTTTTGTTAAAAATTAATTTTTGGTTCAAGATTCATCATTTTAATAAAACATTTATCTCTTTGGTTGAAAAGTGAGCTATTTTGTTGAAAATTCGTTTCTACTTTAACAGAAAATTAATTTTTTTTCAAACTGAAAATGTAATTATTCCAGGCGAATATTCCAACATTTTAGATAAAAATTCATCTCTTTAGTTTAACATAACACAAAATTTAACAATTCAATTTACGGTTGTAAAATTATCATTTTTAGTTGAAAATTCAACTATTCCAGTCAATGGTTCATTATTTCAGTTGAAAATTCATCACTTTGGCTGAAAATTTGATATTTTTTTCTGGAAAATTAATTTTTTAAATTGAAAATTCAACTATTTGGTTGAAAGTTTGACTTTTTTAGTTGATATTTCTTCTATTTTCTTCAAAAGACGTATTTTTTGTAGAAAATTATTCTTTATGTTTCAAAATTAATCTTATTGTTTGAAACTTTATCTTTTTGGTGGAAAATTTAAGTATTCATCATTTTAGTTGAAATTTCATCTTTTTGATTGAAGATAGAAACTGCTTGGTTAAAAGTTACTCTTTTGTTAAAAATCGATCTTTTTTGTTCAAAATTCATCTATTTCAGTAAAAGATTCATCATTTTAGTTCACAAAAAATTTGTTCTGGAAAATTCATTTGTTAAGTGAAAATTTAACTATTCCATTTTTTGTCAAAAACTGATCTTTTTTGGTTCAAAATTCAACTATCAACTATGAAATAAAAATTTGTTTGAATTATTATTCAAATTCATAGACTTTAGAGACAAATTCAAGAAATAATTAATTATGCTTTTAGTATTATTTGATTATTTAATTATTGAATTGTGCCAATATATTTAAGAATATCTTGTGATATAATTTGTTAAAGATTTCTAAATAAAAAATAATAATCAAATCCCCAAAAACTGAAAAAAAATTTATAATAAACTCGCGAAAGTGTGGACTAATTCCGAGTCGATTAAAAAATAGAGAAATATTTGAATGGCTCCGAACTAGAAAAAATTATACCTGAAAAAAACTTGAGATTTCTGGATGGAACTTGAAATTGGCAGGGAATGTTTTTTCATGTATGATTTCTTTATTTAGCTATACTGTAATAATAATTAACCATGATATACTAATTAAAAGTATGTAATACAAAATCCGACTTTGATAATTTATTAATATATTTAAATAAAATTCTCTTCGTTGAAAAAACAGTTTTTAAATTTACTTGAAACTACCCTTTGAAATAGTAACCAGCAATACATTCACCAATAATAATAATTCCTTATTAAGTTGATAATTTTTTATCTTTTAATTTAAGTTTTAGCCCAAATTTACAAACATAAGAATTTTTGGAAAATACACATTATAACGGAATGTTAGGTCAATTAAATTCTAAAATGTAATGTCTGTCTATGGCAGGACTGATTCACATTGCCTTACTGACGAGTGCGGTGAGTTAGGCCAGGACGAAACATAAAAAAATCCAATTTTTAATTTAAAACAAAATTACATGAAAAAAATTAGTTGCAGGACAGAAATAAATATTATCGGCCCTAATGCTAATCAAAAAATCTTCTTTACAATTAATAATAACCCCTCCGAAAAGTAACGTAGCCCAAAATGATCTCAAAACAGGGAAAATAGGGTGATTTTTAACAGAAATAGAGCAATAATAGGGGAATAAAATCTGTTAAATAAAATAAGTGTAAATATTATATTGCTTTCAATATAAAAGACTTTAAATTTCTAAGATTTCAAGATTTTCTAACAAAGAGAAGAATTTTCAACCCAAAAAGTTAATTTTTTACCTAAAAGTCGAATTTTTAACGAAATAGTTCAACTTTTAATCAAATAGTTGAATTTGAAAGCCAAAAAGACATATTTTCTTGAAGACTGTTTTTAACAAAAAAGTTGAATTGTCGACAAAAAAAAGAATTTATTAAAGTAGTTGAATTTTCAACCTAAAAAGATACATTTTTAACCAAATGGTCGAATCTTCCAACAAAAAAGATTAAAATTAAACCAAAAACTGTTGAATTCTCAAGCAAAAAAGACGAATTTTCCAGAAGACAGTTCAAAGATGATTTTTCTATCAAAATACGAATTTTCAACCAGTTGAATTAAACGAAAAAAAAAAGATAATTTTGTAACAAAATTGTTTAATTCTCAGCCAAAAACATGAATTTTCAACAAAAAGGTTAAATTTTCAATGAGAAAGATGGATTTTTCCACCAGGCAGATTAATGTTCTACCAAAAAGGCGAATTTTCAACAAAATAGTTGAACTTTGAACTAAATATTTAAATTTTCGCATTAAAAAGACGAATTTTTTCGAATACAGTTAAATTAAAAAAAAGTTGATTTTCAACCAAGGGAAATGACTTTTCTACCATAAAAGATGAATTTTCAATTCAAAAGTACGAATTTTTAACAAAACAGTTGAATTTTCGACAAAAAAAAACGACTTTATTAAAATAGTGGAATTTTTAACCTGAAAAGATGCATTTTTTACCAAATAGTCGAGTCTTCCATCAACAAAAATTAAAATTCAACCAAAAGCTGTCAAATTTTCGAGTGAAAAATACGAATTTTTTAGAAGACTGTTAAAAAATCACTTTTCTATCACAAAAAGAATTTTCAACCAGTTAAATTAAATTTGAAAAAACGAATTTTTAACGAAATAGTTGAATTTTCAACCAAACAGATGAATTTTCAACAAAAAAGTTAAATTTTCAACAAAAAAGATGGATTTCTCCACCAGGCAGAATAGCGTTCTATCAGAAAGACAATTTTTCAAAAAAATACATCGATTTTCAACAAAGTTGTTCAATTTTGAAGAGGAAAATGCGAATTATCTACAAAACAGTTGAATTTTTAACCCAAAAAAATAATTCTTCACCAAAAAGACGAATTTTTAACAAAATAGTTGAACTTTTAACTAAGTAGTTAAATCTTCAAGCTAAAAAGACGAATTTTCTCGAAGACAGTTGAATTTTCAACAAAAAATTTGATTTTCAACCAAGGGTCTTTCCTACCATAAAAAACGAATTTTCAATTCAAAAGGACGGATCTTTAAGAAAACAGTTGAATTTTCGACAAAAAACGACTTTATTAAAATAGTGGAATTTTCAACCTGAAAAGATGCATTTTTTACCAAATGGTCGAGTCTTCCAACAAAAAAATTAAAATTCAACCAAAATCTGTTAAATTTTCAAGTGAAAAATAAGAATTTTTTAGAAGACTGTTAAAATTTGACTTTTCTATCACAACGCGAATTTTCAACCAGTTAAATTAAATTTGAAAAAATGAATTTTTAACAAAATAGTTGAATTCTAAACCAAACAGATTAATTTTCAACAAAAAAGTCAAATTTTCAACAAAAAAGGTGGATTTCTCCACCAGGCAGAAGAATTTTCTACCAGAAAGACGAATTTTCAAAAAAATACATCGATTTTCAACAAAGTTGTTCAATTTTGAAGAGGAAAATGCGAATTATCTACAAAACAGTAGCATTTTCAAAAAGATGACTCTATCAAAATACTTGAATTTTAAACAAATGAATTGTATTTTTAAACAAATAACAAAATTTTCATACAAGATCAATTTTCTATCAAAAGACGAATTTTCAACAAAATACATGATTTTTCAACCAAATAGTTGAATTTTCAATTGAAAAAGATTACGTTTCTACCAACAATGAAATAGTTCAATTTTCAGTTTAAAAAATTACTTTTCAAGAAATATAAAACGAATTTTCAACAAAATAGTTGAGCTTCTAATGAAATATTCAAATTTTAAACAAAAAAAGTTCATTTTCAACTAAGAAAGGTGACTTTTCTACGATAATAAATGAATTTTTTATTCAAAAGGACGAATTTTTAATAAAACAGTAGAATTTTCAACCTATAAAGATGTCTTTTCAACCAAATGTTCGAATCTTCCAATAAAAAGATTAAAATTCAAACAAAAACAGTTACATTTTCCAGCCAAAAATATAATTTTTTAAGAAAAATGTTCATTTTGTGCTAAATAGTTCATTTTTAAACAAATATTGGAATTTTCAACCAAAAATATGAACTTTCAACAAAAAAGTTAATTTTCAACAAAAATGCGAAAATTTCAAGCCAAAAAGATGAAATTTTCTACAAAACAGTTCAATTTTCAACCCAAAAATATGAATTTTCAACTTAAATGATGAATCTTCAGCCAAACAAAATGATTTTTTCACAAAGTAGTTCAAATTTCAACCAGGTAGTTGAATTTTTAACCAATCAAAATGAATTCTCAACAAAAAACTTAATAGTTAATACTTCTACCAAAAAAGATTTGAATTTGAAATAAAAAAACAGTTGAATCCAACCAAAAACGTAGGATTTTCAACAAAACAGTTGAATCCTGAATAAAATTAATTACTTTTCAACGACATAGTAGAATGATTAAGCAAACGAGATGAATTCCCAACCAAAAATATAATAATAGACTTTTCAACCAAAAATAGTTTGATATTCTTAATGGATTCTATAATTTCACTTCGCATTTAAGCAAAAAACGAGAAAAGGGGGAGAAAGACAAGTTTTTTAAAATGGAAAAAAAATTTTATTAAAAAAAAATTTATTATTATTATTTTTTGTTTATTCACTTCAATGCGAATTTTTTTGTTGGAAACTCGTTTTTTCAGTTGAAAATTAATTTTCATAACTGAATTACTTTATTCTAATTTTATCTTTTATAGTTGAAGATTCGTTTTTTTCGGTAGAAAATTAATCTATTGCTTAAAAATTCATGCTTTTCGTTAAAATTTCACTATTTGGTTAAAAATAAATATACTTTGCTGAAAATTAAACAATTGTATTAAAAATGATCCTGTTTGGTTGAAAAGTCAACTGTTTTGTTGAAAATTCGTCTTTTTGGTTAATTCAATTATTTGGTTGAAAATTCTTTTTTTTTTTTGGTTAACTTCAAATGTTTTTGAATTAAAATTAAAATCTGTTTTGGTTGAAATATTAGCTATTACATTAAGAATTCATCTCTTTTTGTTATGCATTATTCTACTATGCAAAAAATTCAACAATCTGGTTAAAAGTCATTTTTTGGATGAAGATTCTTCATGTTAGTTGAAAATTCATCTCTTAGGTTGAAATTGAACTCTTTTGCTGAAAAATCATTGTTCTTTGGTTGAAAATTTATTTTTTAACAAAAAATTGAACGATTCAATTTTTGGTTAAAAAACGATCTTTTTTAAGTTGAAAATGAATTTTTTTAAAGAAAATTTGGCTTTTTCGGTTGTAAAGTAATCTTTTTTGTTAGAAATTCTTGATTTTGTTTGAAAATTCAACTATTGCCCTTTTGGTTGAAAATTTGTCTTTTTTAGTTGAAAATTCAAGTATTTTGTCGAAAATTGCGTTGAAAAATCGTTCTTTTGGTATACAATTATTCTTCTTCATTGAAAATTCAACTACAAAATTTAACTATATCTTGTTGAAAATTAATTTTTTGAACGGAAAATTTAACTGTTGCATTTTTTGTTGAAAATTTGTCTTTTTTAGTTGAAAATTCAAGTATTTTGTCGAAAATTCGTATTTTTCGGGAGAAATATCATCTTGGTTAAAATTCGTGTTTTTCGTTAAAAATTCAAATAATTGGTTAACAATTCAACTATTTTGTTCAAAATAAGTCTCTTTTTCTTGAAAGTTCAACCATTTGGTTATAAATGCACACGTTTAGTCTCAAATTAATTTTTCTTTTTTTAAAATTCAACTGTTTGGTTGCAAAATTATCTTACTTGATTGAAATTCATCTTGTCCGGTTAAAAATTCGATTTTTTCCAAAACATTAGACTTCATAGCTTGAAAACTTAATATTTAAAAAATATTTGAATACATCAAAAAAAATTCAAAACATTATTTTTTTCACTAAAATACACTTTATCGCTTTCAAAAATCCAATCTTTATTCTTTATGTGCTCATTGGTTTTCATACTTTATAAGAATTGTTTTAAAAAAGATTTCTTCGTTTAACTTTTTTTTCAATTTCAATTTTTTTTTAAATCTATCAAATCTGAGTGCTAAAATCTGTGGATTTTTTGAAAATTCAAAGCTTTCAAAATCAAATTTAACGCTTTATTTATAATTTGTATATTTAGAAATTAAATGAATCTAAAGATCTACAATATATAAAGTTTTATAATAATTAAAACCAGTCTTTGTTAGTTATCTTTTTTTTACTTAAAAATATATTAGGGTAGTTTTATGTTCACTTTCGGCCTTTATGTTTTAGCACTTCCTGTTGGGTTCTATTTACCTGCTAGAAAAAGCAGTACATCAGGAAGTCTATAAATTGCGCCTACGTTGTATTTAAAACGGGATCGCGAACTGGGTTGTAAAATTTACTGAAAAATGGCACTACCTGTCTTCAACAGAATTCGCTGAGGGCTGAATGCCTAAAGGCCTAAAGGCCTAAATGCCCTAAAATCCTAAAGCCTAAAAGATTAAAATTTCAAACTGTCCACTTTTATTTAAAAGGGAAAAAGCTCCTATTCCAAAATATATCAATTTTACACAGATTTTAAAAAAGATTTAAAAATATGTTTAAGGTTTTTCAAACATATCAAAACATTTATAAAATTGATTGACTTCAACTGTTTTTGATTTAAAATTAAAATCTGTTTTGGTTAAAATATAAACTATATTAAATGTTTCATTGAGAATTCATATTCTACTTTGTAAAAAATTCAACGATTTGGTTAAAAAGTCATTTTTTTATGAAAATTCTTCATGTAAGTTGAGAATTCATCTTTTGGTTGAAAATTTATCTGTTTTGTTGAAAAATCATTGTTTTTTTGGTTTAAAAATTTATTTTTGCACTAAAAATGTAATTATTTCAGTTAAAGATTCATTATTTTAGTTAAAAAATGTATCTCTGGTTAAAAATTAATTTTGTTGTTGTTTAAATTAAATTAAACACCAGTTCTCGTAAGGTCACTGAAGTTAAGCATTGTTGGGCGCGGTTAGTACTTGGATGGGTGACCTTTCAGGAATACTGCGTGCTGTTGGCCCGTCGTGGTTGTGGTGGACCCACATTGGTAGTAAATATCCACCTAGAAACACTACCCGAATCGGGTAGTGAGGCAATAAACTTTTGAGTTCGAACTGCTAATCAATTTTTATTTTCTTATTTTTAAATTAAATTATCAACTATAAGTTTAACTACTCCATTTTTGGTGAAAAATGGATATCTTTTAGATAAAAATTAATGTATTTTGTTGAAAATTCGTCTTTTTTGATAGACAATTAATCTTCTTGGTTGAAATTTCAACTATTTGGTTTACAGTTAGGCTATCCCGAATTAAGACGAAATTAGTCGTCCCGAAAAATTGGGGGAGTTGGAAAAAGGGATGAACTCGATTAATTAGACAGACTAGACACTTCTTTGAAGTTAATCTATTTTGTTGAAAAATCAACAATTTTGTTGAAAAGAAATCATTTTAGTTGAAAATTCATCTTTTTGGTTGAAAATATGACTGTTTTATTGAAAATTAGTTTTTTGTTGTTGAAATTTAATTTTTTAACTGAAAGTTTAACTATTCCACTTTTGGTGGAAAATTTATTTGTTTTAGTTGAAAATTTATGTATTACGTTGAAAATTCGTCTTTTTGGTATAAAATTAATCTTCTTCATTGAAAATTCAACTATTTGGTTTAAAATTGACCTATTTTGTAGAAAATTTAACACTTTTGTTAAAATGCAACCATTTTAGTTGAAACTTCATCTCTTTGTTTAAAAATGTAACTGTTTTGTTGAAAATTAATTTTTTGTTTGTTGTTGAAATTTCATTTTTTATCTAAAAGTTGAACTATTCCATTTTTGATTGAAAACTGGCTTTTTTTAGTTGAAAATTAATGTATTTTGTTGAAAATAATTCGTCTTTTTGGTACAAAATTAAGCTTCTCAGTTAAAATTTCAACCATTTGGTTGAAAATTTACCTATTTTGTCAAAAATTAACACTTTTGTTAAAAAGCAACCATTTTAGTCGAAAATTCATCTCTTTGGTTGAAAATTTAACTGTTTTGTTGAAAATTAATTTTTTGTTTGTGGTTGAAATTTAATTTTTCAACTTAAAGTTTAACTATTCCACTTTTGGTGGGAAATTGATCCTTTTTAGTTGAAAATTCATGTATTTTGTAGAAAATTTGTCTGTTTTGGTAGAAAATAATAATTCTTGATTGAAAATTCAACAATTTTGTTAAAAAAAGCAATCATTTGAGTTGAAAATTCTACTATTTGGTTTACAGTTTACCTATTTAGTTGAAAATTCATCACTGTGGTTAAAAATTCAACTATTTTGTCGAAAATTAGTTTTTTAAATTTAATTATGTAAATGAAATTTTCACTATTCCATTTTTGGTGTAAATTTTATCTTTTTCAAATGAAAATTCATGTATTGCGTGAAAATTCGTCTTTTTGGTATAAAACTAATCTTCTTAACCGAAAATTCAACTATTTGGTTTACAATTTACCTCTTTTGTTGAAAATTTACCACTTTTGTTGAAAAGCAGCTATTTTAGTTGAAACTTCATCTCTTTGTTTGAAAATGTAACTGTTTTGTTGGAAATTATTATTTTTTTTTAATTTAATTTTTTAACTGAAAGTTATTCTATTCCATTTTTTATTGAAAACTGACCTTCTTCAGTTGAAAATTCATGTATTTTGTTGACAATTCGTCTTTTTGGTAGAAATTGAAGCTTCTTAGTTGAAATTTCAACTATTTGGTTTACAATTTACCTATTTTGTTGAAATTTTAACACTTTTGTTAAATAGCATCCATTTTGGTTGAAAATTCATCTCTTTGGTTGAAAATTTAACTATTTTGTTAAAAATTAGTTTTTTTTGTTGAAATTTAATTTTTTAACTGAGAGTTTAACTATTCCATTTTTGATTGAAATCTGACCTTTTTTAGTTGAAAATTGATGTAATTTGTTGACAATTTGTCTTTTTGGTAGAAATTTAAGCTTGTTAGTTGAAATTTCAACTATTGGGTTTACAATTTACCTATTTTATTCAAAATTTAACACTTTTGTTCAAAAGTAATCCTTTTAGTTGAAAATTCATCAATGTGGTTAAAAATTCAACTATTTTGTCGAAAATTTGTTTTTTAAATTTAATTTTTTAAATGAAAGTTTAACTATTCAATTTTTGGTGGAAATTTTATCTTTTTTAGTTGAAAATTCATTTATTGCGTTTAAAATTCGTCTTTTTGGTATAAAATTAATCTTCTTCATCGAAAATTCAACTATTTGGTTTAAAATTTACCTGTTTTGTTGAAAATTGAACACTTTCGTTGAAAAACAACCATTTGAGTTGAAACTTCATCTCTTTGGTTGAAAATTTAACTGTTTTGTTGAAAATTAATTTTTTGTTTGTTGTTGAAATCTAATTTTTTAACTTAAAGTTAAACTATTCCATTTTTGTGGAAAAGTTATCCGTTTTAATTGAAAATTCATGTATTTTGTTGAAAATTTGTCTGTTTTTGGTAGAAAATTAATATTTTTGCTTAAAAATTCAATAATTTTGTTAAAAATCAAAAATTTTAGATGAAAATTCATCTCTTTGGTTAAAAATTTAACTATTTGGTCAAAAAATCGTTTTTTTTTTAAATTTAATATTATAACTGAAAGTTTAACTATTCCATTTTTGGTGGAAATTTTATCTTTTTTAGTTGAAAATTCATTTATTGCGTTGAAAATTCGTCTTTTTGGTATAAAATTAATCTTCTTCATTGAAGATTCAACTATTTGGTTTAAAATTTACCTGTTTTGTTGAAAATTGAACACTTTCGTTAAAAAGCAACCATTTGAGTTGAAAATATAACTGTTTTGTTGAAAATTATTTGTTGTTGTTGAAATTTATTTTTTTAACTGAAAGTTTAACTATTCCATTTTTGATTGAAAACTGACCTTTTTCAGTTGAAAATTCATGTATTTTGTTGAGAATTCGTCTTTTTGGTAGGAAATTAAGCTTCTTAGTTAAAATTTCAACTATTTGGTTTAAAATTTACGTATTTTGTTGAAAATTTCACACTTTTGTTAAAAAGCAACCATTTTAGTTGAAAATTCATCTCTTTGGTTGAAAATTTAACTGTTTTGTTGAAAATGAGTCATTCTTTGTTGTTGAAATTTAATTTTTTAACTTAAAGTTTAACTATTCCACTTTTGGTGGAAAATTGATCCTTTTTAGTTGAAAATTTATGTTTTTTTTGTTGAAAATTTGTCTGTTTTGTTAAAAAATTATTATTCTTCATTGAAAATTCAACAATTTTGTTAGAAAGCAATCATTTTAGTTGAAAATTCATCTCTTTGGTTAGAAATTTAACTATTTTGTTGAAAATTAGTGTTTTTTGTTGAAATTTAATTTTTTAACTGAAAGTTTAACTATTCCATTTTTGATTGAAAACTGACCTTTTTTA
>CAKNYM010053244.1:320736-330831 GCA_932195095.1 Andricus curvator
TTCAAATAAAATTAATGTAGATAACATATTGAATTCAATACGAAACACTTTAAATTTCTAAACTTTCAAACAGAAATATATTGCATTTTCAACAAAATAGTTGAATTTTCAATCAAAAAAGATTTTCTACCAAAAGAGATGAATTTTCAACACCAAAAGACGAATTAAAAAAAAATTCAAATCAATAGTTGCATTAACAACCAAACAGATGAACTTTCCAGTAAAATAGACGAGTTTTCCAAAAAATAGTTAAAGATGTAACCAAAGAGTAAAATTTTCAAGCCAAAAAGACGAATTTTTTCGAAGACAGTTGAATTTTTAACAAAAAAGTTACTATTCAACCAAGAAAGATAAATTTTCAACGAAAAAAATGACTTTTCTACCATAAAAGATGAATTTTCAACAACATAGTTGAATTTCCGACCAAAAACGATGACTTTAACAAAATAGGTAAATTTACCAAAAATAATTAGATTTTTAAGAAAACAGTTGAATTTCTAACCAAATAGTTGAATGTTCAGAATACAAAGATGCATTTTAAATCAAATAGTCGAATTGTCGAACAAAAAAGGTGAAAATTAAATTAAATATTTGAATTTTCAAGACAAAAAGACACATTTTTTAGAAGACAGTTGAATTTGCATAAAAAAGTTCATTTTTAACCAAGAAAGATGAATTTTTAACAAGACAGTTGAATTCTTAACCAAAAAATTGAACTTTCAACAAAAAAGAATAATTTTACACCAAAAAAAACGACTTTTTAACAAAAAATATGAATTTTCTACCTGATAGTTGAATTTTTAACTTATACAATATACAGGATAAAGTTTTAACCAAACATGGAATAGTTGAATCTTCAGATTAAAAAAAAATAATTTTTAACAAAGAAAACGAATTTGTAACAAAGTTGTTAAATTTTCAACCAAAAAGTTTAATTTTTGTCCAAGAAGATTAATGTTCTACCAAAAAGACAAATTTTGAACAGAATTATTTAATGTTAAAGTCAAAAAGACAAATTATCTACAAAAAAGTTAAATTTTCAACCCAAAAATATAATTTTTCAAGCAAAAAGTTTAATTTTCAACCAAATAGTTTCATTTTCTACCAAATTGATGAATTTTTTAGCCAAAAAGATGATTTTTCTACAAAACAGTAGAATTTTTAACATAGAAGTTTATTTAAAAGCAAATAGTTGAATTTTTAACTATAATTATGAATCCTTAAATTAATTTTTTCACAAAGTAGTTCAACTTTAAGACAAATAATCGACTTTTCAACAAAAACAGATATATACCATTAAACCATTTCCCTTTCAGGGTAGGCGTGACACTACCCGATTCGGGTAGTGTTTCTAGGTTTTTCTTGTAGTTATAAATAACTTACAAGTGTGGGCTCACCACACCCACGATGTGCCAACAGCACTCATGTCAGTATTCTTGAATGGTCACCCATCCAAGTACTAACCGCGTCCAACGCTGCTTAACTTCAGTGATCTGACGAGAACTAGGTTTTTCAGCGAGGTATGGCCGTTGGCCATAATAGTTGATATTTCAACATAACAATTACATTTTCAACAGAAAAGGATACATTTTCAACCAAGAAGATTAAATTTCTATGAAGAAAGGAAAATTTTCAATCAAAAAGTTAAACTTTCAACTAAAAAATGTAAATTTGTTGACCAACTAGTTAAATTTCTAACTGAAAAAGATAAACTTTTAACCAAAATGGAATAGTTTAATTGTCAGTTTAAAATATTTATTTTTAACCAAATATGAAACGAATTTTCATAAAAATAGTTAAACTTTCAACCAGAGATAATTCTACCCAGAAATTAGGAAAAATTAGAGCCTTTTTAAAAGATATTTAAGACTTTTAGAAGTTTGGAAGAAATAACAAATATTTGATAAATTTTCGGAAATGCTTCCAAGTTTTAAAATATTTTTATTCTATCAAAATGTAAAAAATTGCCTTAAAATCTTCCAAATTTTCGTAGGGATTTTAAGAAAAATTGTTTATTCACTTGAAACCTTTCAAATTTCTTTTAAAGCTTCTAAACTTTTGGTTTTAAATCTTTTTTAAAAAATCTGCATTTTTTTAAATCTTTTACAGTTTAAAATTCTTTTTCAATCTCTTCAAATATTCTAAATGTTTCTTGAATCAACTCGATTTTATTTGTTAATTTTACCAAACTGAAACATTTTGCTTCAAATTCTTCTACTCTTTTTCGAAATTTAAGGCAATCTTTTGAAACGTTTTAAAATCTTTTCCAATTTTCTCTTAAAGTAAGTTTTTCGAAATAAAAAAATCATAAAAAATTTTGCCACAAATCTTAAGAAAAGTCTTTTTTTAATCCTTTCACAATTTTCAAACCTTCTAATATTTGTAAATTATTCCAATGTTTCGTGAAATTTTTTTTTAATTCTGCAAAATTAAGAAGATTGTCTTAAAATCTTTGACAATTTTAGAAATCTTTTGAAGTGTTTTGAATTTTTTTTAATATTCTTTTTAAATTAATTTTTCAAAATAAAAAATCATTTTAATTTTTCCTAGGAACTCCTCGAAACCTTACAAAAATCCTAAAATATCTTGTAAGTTTTTATTATTTTTGAATCATTTCAAAACTTCTAAGTATCTCTTAAACTTACTCAACTTTCTTCTAAAACTATGTATTATGGAAAAATTTTGCTTTAAACTCTTTTACACTCTTTTTAAAAAATTTGGGAAATAATTAAAAAAGTTTTGTAGCTTTTTCATTTTTCTCTTAGAATTCATTAAGAAAAAAAATCATTTAAAATTTTCCCATTAATCTTAAGAATATTTTTTTTATTCTCTTGACGCCTTGCAAGATTGAGTTTACCTACAAAATTTTTAAATCCTGAGAAATTAAAAGAATTGTCTTAAAGTCTTCCATATTCTTTTTCCACACATTTTGACATCTTCAACACATAAAATTATTCTTTTTAAATTAAACCTAAACCATTTAAAATTTTCCCAGAAATCTTAAAAAAAATTCAATCTCAAAATCTTTCAAAATTACTAAAAAGCTTCTAAGTTTCTTTTCAAATTCTTCCAACTAAGTTTTTTCGATAATTTAATTTTTCTTATCTCTTTGACAATGTGAAAAAGCTTAAAAACGAGTTTAGAAATTATAGTGTGGTAGCAAAATGTTAAGAACAGAATTATTTCCCAATATTAAACAATCATTTACAATATGAATGTTCTCTTCTATCAATAATGTTTAGAAACATTTACAAATAAATTTGATGATGAAGTTATAAAATGATTTATTTGGAAATTTCGATATACAAAATTGATGATGTAGAAAATTCATAAATCTTTAATAATAGATAAACAACCTGAAAAGAGACACTAAATGTTATATTCACGCAGTTTCGCAACCAATCAGATTTTCGGCAAAAATGTGTTCGATGTTTTCGAGATATTTAGGAACATCGCTTTTTTTAGGCAATTAAAAATGTTATGTACTCGAGTCAAAAAATATCGCCCCCCCCTCAAACCCCACATAACAGGCCGTAACGAAACAAGAACCCCCTCCCCCTGAAAAATACCGCCTGGCCACTTTTTCTTTTAGGAGTACTGATGTTTTTAAATATCCTTTTTTGCTGTGATGCAAAATCGATTTATTAGTTGTCCTCGATGATTTTTAAATTAAACTATTTGGTAGAAAATTAAACTTTTTGGTTGAAAAATCATATTTTTGGGTTGAAAATACAACTTTTTTTTGTAGATAATTTGTCTTTTTTTCTTCAACATTAAATAATTTTGTTGAAAATTTGTCTTTTTGGTAGAGCATTAATCTTCTTGGACGAAAATTCAAAATTCAACTATTCCATGTTGGGTTAAAACACTTATTCTGTATATTGTATAAGTTAAAAATTCAACTGTTTGGTAGAAAATTCATATATTTTGTTAAAAAGTCGTCCTTTTTGGGTATAAAATTATTCTTGTTTGTTGAAAGTTCAACTTTTTCGTTGAGAATTCAACTATCTTGTTAGAAATTCATCTTTCTTGGTTAAAAATGAACTTTTTTATGCAAATTCAGCTGTCTTCTAAAAAGTTTGTCTTGAAAATTCAAATATTTAATTTAATTTTAATCTTTTTTGTTTGAAAATTCGACTATTTGATTGAAAATGTATCTTTGTATGCTGAAAATTCAACTATTTGGTTAGAAATTCAACTATTTTCTTAAAAATCTAATTATTTTTGGTAAATTTAACTATTTTGTTAGTCATCATTTTTGGTCGAAAATTCAACTATGTTGTTAAAAATTCATCTTTTATGGTAGAAAATTAATTCTTTTTGGTTGAAAATTTATCTTTCTTGGTTGAAAAGTAACTCTTTTTTTTTTTTTAATTCAAATTCGTCTTTTTGGCTTGAAAGTTCATCTCTTTGAGTAGAAAATTTTTTTTGGTCAAAAATTCAACTATTTTGTTGAAAATTCAATATACTTCTGCTTAAAATCTTAGAACTTTAAATTGTTTCGTATCGAATTCAATTTGTTATCTACATTAATTTTATTTAAAAGAATTTATAAAGATAAACGTAAGATCTGTCTTTAGCCAACAGCTGCGTTAATTCCGGGGGGCGGGGGGGGGGCAACAAATCCAAAAATTGGTAACGTAGTCGTAGTTTATGTTTATGGATAGCCCATAACTGAACAAGTTTTCCGTATGACGAGAAAGTTGCTTGGCGCCGGCGCCGCCAGGCCTTCAAAAAAGTACCTGGGCGGCGCCAGGCCTCGACTACACCACTGCTAATTACAGATTATCGTGAATCATTAGTTCCTAAATAATTCTTATTTTATTTCTCTGTCTCATGGATCCTACAGTTAATGTTTCTAAAATTTATTGTTTAAATTTAAAATAACAATGATTTAAAAGAATTTTCATCCCGAAATATATATTTTTTAATTATTGCTATTTTAAATTCAAATAATAATTTTAGAAATTTTAAAAATTAAAAATATTATTTTTATAAAAACATTTGATTATTGTATTTTTAATAAATAATTATTTATTTATTTAAAAAATTGTAATTGTTTAAATTCGGGAATTTTCTAGTTCGGATATTTTATAATTCGGCAATTTTCTGCCGGGAATTTTATTATTCGGGAATTTGCAAATTCAGTAATATTAAAAACTGAGGGAAATTTTCCAATTCGGTAATATTATAAACTGTTCGAGAATTTTATTTTTCGGGAATTTTCCAATTCGGGTTTTTTATTATTCGGAAATTTTATTATTCAGGAATTTTATTATTCGGGATTTTTATTATTCGGAAATTTTATTATTCGGGAATTTTCCAACTCGGAAATCTTACAGTGTCATGAATTTTATTTTTCGGGATTTTTAAATCATCCCATAAAAATCATATCATGTAGTATCAAGTGACATACAAAGTGATTGGACCGATTATGCATTTTATTACAACTTGTGTCGTTTTTCCATAAATTTAATTTGTTTATGTTCAGTGTTATTTTTCACGATATGAACCAAAAATATGCATCCTAGCGTAAAGTAGTGGTTCTAAGAAAATTTGTAAATGTAATTTAGGCGAAAATTTTTGTTAAATAAAATGTTATTGTATCGTGTATCGTTTTTCCAAAAAGTAAATTTTTTTATTTTAAATGTATTTTTATAACAAATTTGCAGATCTTTTTTGGTTGAACAAGTTTTGTCCATTTATCTTTTTTCATACCTTGCGTCGTTTTTCCACAATTTTTGTTTATTGTTAATATTATTTTTCACGATTGAAACACAAATTACGCATCTTATCAAAAAATGATTGATAAAAAATGCGTAGTTCTTTTCTGAGTGAACAACTTTTGTCTATTAATTTTTTTCGTGGTTTGTGTCGTTTGTCCAAAAATTTAATTTATTTTATTCTTAAATCAGTTTTTTACAAATGAAACAAAAACTACGCGACCCATCAAAAAGTGATTAATAACAAATTTGTAGATCTTTTTTGAGTGCACAATTTTTGTCTATTCATCTTTTTTTCTATCTTGTATATTTTGACCACAAAATGGAATTTTTCATTATTTTTTTGTGCGATAAAAATTTGAATTTTCGATTTTTCAAGAAAATTAAAAAAAGTCTTAGGCTTAAGGCGATGTCAGGGTACCGTGCCATACCTGACGGCTCAACTGACCCTTCCTATTGTAAGGCGCTCGAACTTGAGCTCGCTGCTCGGCGGGACGTTGTGGTGCTCAACCGGAGGCTACTGCATTATGTTGCGTTGGCACGTTTAAATCAAGTTCCTCATTTAAACCAACTCACGCTACAACTTTGTATGTGATTCTGGCGTTATGTTGCCTACGAACTTTTTTCCGCACCACCATGGAGGTCGAGTATACACGGACAATTCTTAAATTGTAAGGTTCAAGAATATTCTGGAATTTATAATATCTTAGAAGCTACTTTGATACATAGTCGATTGCAAACAATTTTTTTTTAAGTATAAAAATGGTTAGAAATTTCTTTAATTAAAAAACAGAAAAAAAACTCATGATTCAATGACAAGTAAAAAGGCCGTTTTAATTTTCAACAGTTGAAATACTCAACAGTTAGACATTCAACGGTCGAAAATTAAACAAAATTATATATTGAACTTTCAACAACTGTATTTTCAACAGTTCAATAATTAACTGTGGAACACTGAAGAAAATTAAATTTTTAATTCATTTTAATTTTGAGCAGTTAAATTTTCAACTGTTTGAAATTCAATTTTCTTCAATTTTCAACAGTTGAAAATGAAATAAAAAATTTATTTCTATTCTCAATAATTGAATTTCCATCAGATGGCAATTATATTATAAATTGTTTTTAATTGTATACAATTGAAAATTGAATTTTTAATTTATTTCAATATTGAACAGCTAAGAATTGAAATTTATTTATTAATTAATTTCCATTTTCAACCACTGAAAATTGAAACCTCAAGAAAACTTCAAAATTGTATTTTGAAATCGAAAGAAAGACAGAAGAAATCGAAAAATGTGCATTTTTCAAGCCATTGTTCAGTATAATATGTGCTGAGATATCTACGCAGTAGCATGCGTTATTAAAATATCCAAAAATTGTATACAGAATCACATACAAAGTTGTAGTGTCGGTTGGTTTAAATGGGGATCTTGATTTAAACGTGCCAACGCAACATAATACAGTAGCCTCCGGTTGAGCACCACAACGCCCCGCCGAGCAGCGAGCTCGAGTTCGAGCGCCTTACAATAGGAAGGATCAGTTGAGCCGTCAGGTATGGCACGGTACCCTGACATCGCCTTAAGGCTTAAGCCAAGTCTTATAACAATATTGTAGGGTGTTCAAAAAGAAACATTTTTCTTCTCTTGAATTTTTTTCATATCGTGCGTTGTTTGGCTTAAAATGTTCACTTTCGTTTGTTTTTTGGAATTTTGTAAATGTTATAGCTCCAGTAATTTTTATTCATCCAAAAAAGTCATGGGTGTAAATTGCTTGTATTTTTTAGTACGACGAATATCCGTACATAGAATTTTTAATTTTGAAAAAAAGTGATCTCAAAAATTTTGAAAGATCGCTCACATTTTGAATTTTTATCCAAAATGGCTGGCTGACGAACACAAATTTAATACCTTCTCTGATGAGAATGTAAAAATATAATTATGTTTCATTATTCTAAAAACGTTAAAAATTATATGCTTTCTAATTGGAAACTTTAAAAATTCATAAATCCGCAAACTTGAAGCGTTAAAAATTAAACAATTCCAGGCTTAATTTAAAACTGAAGTATTCTTACATACAATAATAATATTATTATTAATTATATTAAATAATTATTAGATAAAATAAGTGTGCTCACCTACTGACTAGCTCATGAACTCAAACACGTGGGAGTACAATAATTCTTTGAGAAAATTGTTTTGAATGACACAATAAAGAAATGATAGTTGAATACATACTGATAAATCAGGAAATGCAATTTTAAGTGAAATAACAAATGAAAAATTCGTACTGAAATTTAAAAAAGAAATATAAAGTAAATTTCCGACACTTCTTATTTAAAATCTTCCAATTTCATTTGCTCATTACTCATTCTGCTTATTTTAATGACCTACTGGTAATTTAGTGAAGGAATGTAATAATGTAAATAGATTTTAGAACTCCGCCCTCGATTTCTGCAGTCATTTTAGGCAAAACAACTTGGTACCTAACAATAAAACTGTTTCCGTTGAAACTTCAATCCTCGATGTTTTCAACCCCGCCCCCGACCATGGTCCTTTTTTATTACAAAAACTGACCACAATCCGAGCTAGATAAATCTGAAAAATATATGTCTACTCGCAAGATGACAAACCACTAGCATCTGCTGTATACACTCGGATAAACGAGCAAAAAAGAAAAAAAGAAATGGCTTTGCTGGTCTTTGACAGAATGCAAGTAGGTACGTGCCCAGACGCAGGCAGGCAGTGGGTCTGAGGCCCAATTGGGTCCGATTTCTAGCACCTGCCCTGGTGTACCGTTCCAGTCCAGTCGGACTTTACATTGTGCGATTTCAGGGGAGTTGAAAGAAAGCAAGCTCGTGCTACTCGGCTCCGGTTCACCTTTAGCTGTTTACCTGTAGAAGATTTGGTCAATACCTTGGGTGGTCATTAGCTGCGTGCTTCCTGGGTTTTTCCTCAATTTTCAGGTTTCCAATATCCACGTTTTCAGGTAGAATGGTAGTAGATTGTAGAACGAATGGAACCGGAAGCGAGATAGTAAATCTAATCTTAAGAAAAGAAACCTAAGTATTGCTTTCATCATGTCTTGAAATAAAAGATGCTTTTTTAAGTATATCTTATCTTTGGTACAGAGAAAATATTATATACAAATGTTTAAGAGAAATAAAAAGACCGATGGAGAAAATAATTGTATTTAGAAAATATTTTACGGTAAACTTGAACATTTTTGTTGAAGACGTGAAAATGAGTATTTAAACAAATCGAACGATAATTAATTTTGAGAGCGTAAAACACCCTGAAATGTTAATGGCGTTAAGAGCAACAGTACAATGTACAGAATGACAGCTTTTATACACTTTTTTTCGAATTGAAAATAGTATTCAATTACCTTAAGTAAAAAAAGTTTTACAAAATCATCAAAATGAACGCCTTTATACATAATAATGTAACCCTAGAATATTTTAAATTCCAAAAGAAACTTGAGCAAAGACGTTCTTTTTCATAGGTTTGGAATATCCCCAAAAAAGCGGATGACTTTAAATTTCTTTTCTGGAAGCACTTAACCAACTCAAAAAACTTGTTTTATGACAAGGTACTTAATTTAATCTTTAATTTTAATAGAAGTTCCTAAAGGCATCCATTTTTATGATTCTGTGATTTTCAAAAACTAAGGATGAGTTTAGATTTCTTTTTTTTTTTGGAAGCACTTACCACACCCAACTTAAAAAATTTGTTTTATGACAAGGTAATTTGAAACTATTTTTAATTTAAAAAAAGTGTATAAAGACGGTGATTTTCATAATTTTGTAAAACTAAAGGTGATTTTAAATTTCATTTCCGGAAGCACTTACCAATTTAAAAAAAAGTGTATAAAGACGGTCATTTTGATGATTTTCTGTTTTTTTTTAAACTAAGGGTAACTTTAAATTTCTTTTCCTGAAGCACCTCCCCACTTAAAAAACTTGTTTTATGAAACGATAATTTAACACTTTTTTAATTCGCAAAAGTGCCTAAAGGCGTTCATTTGTATGATTTTGTGATTTTTAAAACTAAGGGTGAGTTAAAATTTTTTCCCCGGGTACACTTTCCCCACTCATAAAAACCTGTTTTATAACAAGGTTATTTAGCACTATTTTTAATTCAAAAACAGTGTATAAAGGCGTCCATTTTGATGATTTTGTAAAACTATGGGTTAGTTTATATTTTTTTTAAGCACTTACCACACCTCGCTCGAAAAACTTGTTTTATGACAAGGTAATTAAACACTATTTATAAATCGAAAAAAGTGTATCAAGGCAATTATTTTGATGATTTTGAAAAACTAAAGGGTGAGTTTAGACTTCTTTTCCGGAAACACTTTCCCCACTGAAAAAAAA
>CAKNYM010053244.1:330841-384470 GCA_932195095.1 Andricus curvator
TCCGGAAACACTTTCCTCATTCGAAAAACTTGTTTTATGGCAAGGTATTTTTGCACTATTTTTTATTCGAAAAAAAATATAAATGAAGGCGTTCATTTTTATGATTTTATAAAACTAAGGGTGAGTTTAGATTTCATTTCCGGCAGCATTTACCCCATTTAAAAAACTTGTTTGATGACAAGGTAATTTCGTAATATTTTTTATTCGGAAAAAAATGTATAAATGCGTTAATTTTTATGATTTTCTAAAACTAAGGGTGAGGTTAGATTTCATTTCCGGAAGCATTTACCCCATTCAAAAAACTTATTTCACGAAAATGTAATTTCATTTTATTTTCAATTTTTTTTTAAACGGATAAAGGATTTTATTTTTACGATTTTGATGATTTTGTAAAACTAAGGGTAATTTAAATATCTTTTCCGGAAGCACTTTCAAAAAAATTGTTTTATGTAATGGTAATGTAAAACTTTTTTTAATTAGAAAAAAAGTGTCTAAAGGCGTTCAATCGTATGAGTTTGTGATTTTTAAAACTAAGGGTGACTTACAATTTTTTTTTCGGAAACACTTTCCTTATTTGAAAAACTTGTTTTATGGCAAGGTAATTTTGCACTATTTTTTATTCGAAAAAAAAATGAATAAAGGCGGTCATTTTTATGATTTTCTAAAACTGAGGGTGAGTTTAGATTTCATTTCCGGAAGCATTTACCCATTCAAAAAACTTGTTTGATGACAAGGTAATTTCGCACTATTTTTTATTCTAGAAAAAAAAATTTATAAAAGCGTTCATTTTTACGATTTTCTAAAACTAAGGGTGAGGTTAGATTTCATTTCCGGAAGCATTTACCCCATTCAAAAAACTTGTGTGATGACAATGTAATTTAATACTATTTTTTTTAAATGCATAAAGGATTTTATTTTTAAGATTTTGTCATTTTATCAGTAAAGGCGTTCATTTGTATGATTTTGTAATGTTATAAAACTAATGGTGAGTTTAAATTTTGTTCTGAAAACACTTTCCCCGCTCAAGAAAATTGTTTTATGACAAGGTAATTTCGGAATACTTTTAATTCGAAAAAAGTGAATGAAGGCGTTTTAATTTGAAGAAAAGGGAATAAACGCGTTCATTTTGATGAGTTTCTAAAACTAAGGGTGAGTTTAGATTTTATTTCCGGAAGCATTTACCTCACTCAAAAAAATTGCTTTATGACAAGGTAATTTTACACTATTTTTAATTCAAAAAAATGTATAAAGGCTGTCATTCTGTACGTTGTGTGTTGCTCTTATCACCATTAACATTTGAGAGCGTTTTACCCTCTAAAAATTCGTTTACTTAAGACTTTTTTATATGAAACTTATATGCCTTCCTGAACTAATTCTGTTGGGCTAATTTCAGAAAATAATTTTTTAACTTTTTTTCCATTATCATTTATAATTTTAATTAAAAATTTTAAAAATACAGAAAACACCAGAGACAAATCTTATCCGCAAGAAAACCTGCAAATAGTTGACAACTATATGAGTTTATCATTTTTACCATTTTGAGTTTTCTACTTTTACTTTAAATAAAAATGATTGAAATATTATTGTCATCCGTATAAACTTTAATTTGTTCTTGCTGAAATGTTAAACTTATGTAGAGTGTAGAGATTTTCAATTATCATATTTTAAAATATTTTTATCAATGTTTTATATTTATACAAATTTTTTTAAACGATTAAAAAAATTTCTATTTGACTTTTCTGAAAATATTTATTTTAACTTATACATTTTCATTCTTATGTTATTTTGGGACGAATGAAAGAAGCCCGTAAATAAAATTGCCGAAATTATAAAATCGCCGAAACATAAAAATCCCGAATTGGAAAATTCCCGAATTCAAACAATTAAAAAAATGTTTTTTTAATCAATATTATTTGTTTATTACAAATACAATGATCAAATATTTTGTATCAAAGAACACTTTTTTAATATTTAATGTTTTTTAAAATTATTTTTTGAATTTAAAATAACAATAATTGTATAAAAATTGTATCCAACAAAATTAAAAACACGCGTGCCTCGAATGAAAAAAGAAATTTCTCCCTAAATTTTCTCCGAACCTGATGACATTTTCCAAAAAAACTTTGCAGGATTCAATTCAGCACTGATATATCTCGAATTTTATTATTATTTTGTTTTTAAACTAACAATTCGATTCATGAAAACGTTTTTGTTAATTTAAAAAAAAATACTATGTACATTTTCAAACCAAATTTTTCATCCAGAAATATATTTTTTCCAATCATTGTTATTTTAAATTCAAAGAAGAATTTTTAAAACTCGTGTAAAAAACTTTAAAAATTAAGAAAAAAAATACTATTGCAGAAACATTTGATTATTTTATATTTATTAAATTCATAATATTTTTAAAAAACAATTTTTTAAATTGTTTGAACTCGGGAAATTTATAATTCGGGAATTTTATAGTTCGGATATTTTATAATTTGGCAATTTTCTGTCGGGAATTGTATTATTCAGGAATTCTCATATTCGGCAATTTTATTTTACGGAGTTTTCAGCCGTCCCGTTATTTTGAGTCTAAAACTGTTTATTCTTTATCTGTAAATAAAATGGTAAAATTTGCATATTTTAAGTTTTGAAAAAAACATTTTAATACCCAAGAAATTAAAATACCTTATTGAATACAAGCAATAAATACATAATGTTAGTTTTACTTTAAGATAAAAAATTATAAATTATAAAAAATATATGGTCCATGGTTATATAAAATATTATAAAAACGTCATTGATACCATTTTTTCAGTTTATTGATTGATTTTTCTACATATAACTTTTCAATTAATGTATAATTTCTAAAATCATGCCTAACGCAGCAGAAGGTACAAAATCGAATATTCTCTGTGCATAATTAAATTCATCTTATTTAAAGTATTTAGTCCTTACCAGGGACCGTCACTAGAACGATACGAAAAATATTTTTTTTTTTTTTTAAGTACAAAAAATAGGTTTCGATTTTCAAAAATGAAATAAGAATCTAATTGTATTTTATGTGACAGATTTTACATGAAATCGAGTAGATTTTTGGTGATATAATGGAATTTTTTGAGGCTCAAATATATTTTTTTGATAGGTAAAATATGAGACACGTGTCTTTTGTTGTTTACAAAAATTTATTTCCATGAATTTAGGGCTATTTGAATATTTACATAGGTGAATTATGAAAAAAATGAACAAAAATTTGATTTAAAAAGTTGTATCCTTGGGAAAAAAACTCAAATAATTTAATTTTCTTTACAGCAGCTTGTAGTGCAATATACACTTCTTCAGATTCCTTAAAAAAACTTTAAAGATTTCAAAAATGATCAAAATGGCGTAAGCTTTTCGAAAAAACTAAAATTGGAATTTTCTCAAAAAGGCCACATTTGATTATTTCTTGTTCTTTTTTTAGATTCATAGTAATATGAGTGAGATATTCTTTAAGTTTTGTCCTAGCTGAACTATTCCTTCATATAGAAAAAATTATTTTTTATAATATAAAATAATTTTTCAAATTATCAATCCTTTTTTAAACATTCTTAGTTTTAATCATAATATTTTAAATATCATATATATTTACAAAATATACAGTTACAGAATTTAGTAATATCCGATCTTTTAGATTTTTAATTTAAAAATTGATGAAATTAGGATTTTTGCTGTTTTCATTAATTTTTTCTTCTTACTTTACACTAAGAAGTAAAATTAATCAAAACAGATTAGAAAAAGTCATAATTTCATCAATTTTTACATTTAAAATATGAAATATCTGTATTTCTTCCAAATATTGTAAATGTACAATGTTAGAAATATTATGAAATTTGCGAATTTGTTACGTTACAAAAGTAAAAAAAAATTTTCGATACATTTAAGTAACAGCATCTTAAATTTACGAAATTAGTAATTGAATTTTCCGAAAGTTTTCATAAAATTACAAAATTGTAAAGACATTTTTGTGTCAAAAAAAGTGTCATAATTTTCTGTTAAATGAAACGACATACAACTTCCGTTACTCAAAACGTAACATTTTTTTGTTGCAAATTTCGGAATTTCCAGATACAATTTAACTAGAGTTTAATGAAACTTTTTTAAATGTTTATTCATGAAATCGAAATATTCGAAAAGAAAGTCAATTAAACTTAAAAAAATTAGAAATATCAAATTGCCGAAATTACATAATTACCGAAAGTTTAAAAGACAAATTTTAAGAATCACAAAATTTACGAAATTACGGAACTTTCCGTAAAACTAATAAGTCAAGTATAGCTGAAAAAGGGTCTCACGGAAAATTCCGTAACTTAAGACAATTCGTATTTTTATTGTTAAAAATAATCTTTTATTTTACAGGTATAAGTGTATAGTTTGAAATTTTGAATAACTCTTTTAAATCGAAATCTATGTAGTATTTACGATATAAAATAAAATAATATTCTAACAAATAAAAAATATTAAATTTAAATATTTTTTTTTGAAATTTGAAATTATTGCTGATTAGAAATTTCGAAATTTACTAATTTTGGGAAGTTAAAATTTCGGGATTTTGAACATTTTGGTTTCAAAATTTCTGAATTTGTCTAGTCTCATTAACTTTTACTTTCGGAATATTTTAATTTCGTTAATAAATATTTTCGGTAGTCTTATTTTTTTCGCCGATTTGAAACTTTGGAAATTTTCATTAGCTCCTTGGGAACATAAAACTATGAATATTTAAAAAACCAATTGGTATATAAAAAAATGTGTATTACAGAAAAAAGTTTTTCTATATGAAGTAAGGGCATATCGACGGCGAAACTCAAATATCTCAGTCATATTATTATGGATCTAAAAAAATCAAGAAAAAAATAAAAGGTGGCCTTTTTGATAAAATTAAATTTTTATTTTTTTTTTCTCGAAAAATGTAAGCTATTTCTGTAATTTTCAGTGTTTCAAATTTCTTTGAAGGGTTTGAAAGAGTGTAGATTGCATTACAAGCTCCCGCAAAGAAAATTAAATTGTATCAATTAGTTTTCAAAATTCAACTTTTCGAAGAAATTTTTCGTTAACTTTTGCATAAATCCCTCAAATATACAAGTAAAAGCAAAATATAAGCCAAGTATTTTTTTTTTGATTTTTACCAACAAACTGTTTTCACTACTTGTTTATTTACGTGAATTATGGAAACAACGCAAAATTTCTTCAAAAAGTTGAATCTTGGGAAGAAATTAATATAATTAATTTTTTTTGCTACAGCTTGTAATTCAATCTACACATTTGACAATTACAAAAACAGAGTACATTTTTCGAAAAAAATAAAAAGTTAATTTTCTCAAAAAGGCCACCTTCCTATTTTTATTCATAATCTTTTTATATAAAATCGGTCTGGTAAATTTACAAATTTAACGTCATTTTATATTATTTTTTCTAAGAAAAAGAATATTCCTTCTTCCTTGAAACAAAAATATAATCAGTTTTGATTCGTCTCATGAAACCCGAAATGAAACAAAAGTTTGGGGATGGTTCCTAATCGTATTTAACAAAAATTCATTTTATAAATGAAACGTCATTAATTCGTTATTGGCATACCCTACCAATTGTCATTAAAGATTTATGCTGTTATAAGCTTTTTTATGAAAATCTAATTGTCATTTCATAAAAATATATCGGTCAAATGATAAAATTATACATTCACCTAGATTTCGATTCATTTTCGAAATAGAATTAAGTTAGAATGAAGTTAGTGAAACAAACTAAGAGTTCAATTAAATTTTCGATGGTATTCTGGAGAAGCGGCTCCATAATCTTGTAGGCTGAATAATGTGCTGCTATTTTTGTGTAAATATCGAAGAAAATCGTGGATGTAAACGAGAAGTAATTGAATGCTTCTTTCGTCCAGTGGAGTGTAAGAAAGCATGCTGCCAAGTTTTACTGAAACAAACATCGATTTAAAATACGTTTTACTGAAATAAACTAAAAAAAAATCAAAACATTCTGGATTAATGTAAGAATACTTATAAATTTGAATTATAAATTGGGGTCCGTCACGTTTATTCTACCATAAAAGATGAATTTTCAATAGAGCAGTCGAATTTTCCACCCACAAAGATAACTAAGAAAATAGTTGAATTTTGAAGAAAATAATTAAACTTTCAATAAAACAGTTGAATTTTTAAGATGAATTTTCAACCTACAAAAATGGACTTTCAATCAAGAAGATTAATTTTGTAACAAAATACGAATTTTCAACAAAATACATAAATTTGCAACCAAATATTTGAATTTTCAACTAAAGATAATCAGTTTTCGACCAAAAACGGAACAGTTGAATTTTCAGATAAAAAAAAAATTAATTTTTAACAAAAAAAAAAAAAGAAAAAAACTTTCCACCAATTGAATTCAGCAAAGAAAAACAACTTTTTAACAAAACTTTTAGATCCTCAACTAAATAGACGAATTTTCAACAAGTAAGATTAATTTTCTGCCCAAAAAGATGAATTTTCAACAAAAGAGTTAAGTTTTCAAGCTAAAAAGTAGATTTTTTTTTGAAAACAGTTAACTTTTAAACCGGAAAAGATAAATTTTCAAAAATAAAGTTAATTTTCAATCAAGAAAGATGAATTTTCAATCAAATAGTTGAATTTTCAATTGAAAAAAATAACTTTTCCACCAAAAATGGAATCTTTAAATTTTCAGTTAAAAAAGTTAATTTTCAACAAGAAAAAACAAATTTGTAACCAAAAAGATGAACTTTAAGTAAACAAGATCAATTTTTTACTCAAAAAAGACGAATTTTCATAACAAAATAAATTAATTTTCTACCAAATAGTTCAATTTTCAACTTATAAAGGATACATTTTCAACCAAAGAGGTGAATCTTAAAAAAAATGAATATTTAACAAATTAGTTCAACTATCAACCAAGTATTTTAATTGAATTTTTAACATAATAATTAAACTTTCAACAAAATAGTTAAATTTTTAAACAAATAGCTGAGTTTTTGAACCAACAAAGATTGAATTTCAAACAAGAGAAAGGCAAATTTGTAATAAAATAGTTAAATCCTCAACCAAAAAGAAGAATTTGTAGTAAACAAGATTAATTTTCTACCAAAAGACGAATTTTTTACCTAATAGTTGAATTTTTTTAACAAATAGTTTAATTTTATACCAAAAAAATGAATTTTCCGCTGAGAAGATTAATATTCTGCACAAAAAAATGAATTTTCAGTACAATACATGAATTTCTAACAAAATGATTGAATTTAGTTAACTGTTCAACCCGAAAAGATGATTTTTTAGTGAAAAAGTTCATTTTCAACCGAACAGTTGCGTTTTTAACAAAAAGATAAATTTTCAACTAAAAAGATTAATTTTCCACCAAAAAAGATGAATTTTCAACAAAATATATGAATTTTTAACCAAATATTTTGGTTTTCAACTAGAAAAGATGAATTTTCAATAACAATATAATATCAATTTTCAACCAAAAATAGAATAGTAACATTTTCAGTTGAAAAAAAAATTCTCCACAACAAAAACGAATTTTCAACAAAATAGTTAAATTTTTAACTGAATGGTTGAATTTTCAACGAAAAAGATGACTTTGTAACCTAGAAGATTAATTTTCAACAAAATTCATAAATTTTCTACCAAGCAGTATAATTTTTAACCAAAAAGATGAATTTTCCACAAAGAAGATTGATTTTCTACACAGATAGACGAAGTTTTGACTAAAGTATTAGGTTTTCAAGTTAAAAAGTAGAATGTTTTAGAAAACAAAGAATTTTCAACAAGAAAGTTAATTTTCAACCGAGAAACATGAATTTCCAACCAAATAGTTAAATTTTTAAGTGAAAAGATAATTTTTTTTATCCAAAAATGAAATCGTTAAATTTTTAATTTAAAAAATTAATTTTCAACGAAAAAAAACGACACATGCATTTTCTACCAAATAATTCAATTATCAACTTATAAAATATAAACTTTCAACCACAGATGCGAATCTTAAAAAAATGAATATTCAACAAATTAGTTCAACTATCAAACAAGTATTTGAATTTTCAACCAAGAAAGACGAATTTTTCACTCGAAAATATGATTTTTCAACAAAAAAGTTAATTTTAACAAATAGTCTAATTTTTAACTAAATAGTTGAATTTTCTACTAAAAATATGCATTTCCAAAAAAAAAGGTAAATTTCAACCAAATAGTTTAATTTTCGACCAAATTGTTAAATTTTCAAACCAAACAGGCAAATTTTCTATAAAACAGTTGAATTTTGAATTCGAAAATATGAATTTTTAAGAAAAAAGTTAATTTACAATCAACTAGTTGAACATTAAGCTATAATTATGAATCTTCAATCAAAAAAAATAATGTTCAACAAAGTAGTTAAATTTTCAACCAAGTAGGTTAATTTTCAACCAAAAAAGATGACTTCTCAACGAAAAATGTAATATAGGGTTGATATTTCAACCAAGAAAGATGAATTTTTAACTACAAAGGATATATTAAAAAAATACATCAATTTGCAACAAAAAAGAACTAATTTTTAAGAAAATAATTGAATTTTTAGTCACTAAGATGAACCTTCAACCAAAAACATAAATTTTCACTAAATTAGTTAAACTTCCAACCAAGTAGTTGAGTTTTCAACAGAAAAAAGATTAATTCTTAACGAAAAATATCATAGTTGGTATTTCAACCGCAGAAGCTTTTAATTTTAAAATAAAAGCAGTCGAATTCAACCAAGAAATATGTTTTTTTTTTTCAACAAATTAGTTGAATCCCCAACCAAAACAGAATAATTTTCAGCCAAATAGTTTATTTTTCAAACAAAAAAGATAAAATGAAATTTTAACCAGAAATGATTTTAATTTAAAATAAAGAACAGTTGAATTCAACCAAATAATAAGAATATTTAACAAAATAGTTTAATCCTCAAGCAGCCTGAAACAATATAGATTAACTTTCAGCAAAAAATGGGATTTTTAACCAAAAAGGACGAATTTTCAACTAAATAGTTGAATTTTCGACTAAAAACGATAAGTGTTCAACCACATAGTTCAATTTTTAACTGAAAAATGTATATTTTCAACCAAAAATGGAATTATTAAATTTTCAGTTCAAAAAAATTAATTTTCAACCAAAAATGAAACGAATTTCAACAAAATAGTTCAATTTTGTAACCAAAGAGATGAATCTTCAACAAAATAGTTGCATTTTCAACAAAATAAAAACATTTTCAAACAAAATTAGTTCGATTTTCTTACTGAATTCCATTATTTAGACTCTTATTTAAGCGGAAAAAATGAAAAAATGGAGAAAAACAGGACGTTTCTTGAAAACAGGGAAAAAATAAAAGTAGGGAAATAAGGGTAAGAGTGCGAAGTCTTAAATGTGAAAGTGATTTTAAAACTGATTAAGTTATTATTGAACTGCAAATTTCGCAAACTTTGTTAAATTTTTTCATCGGAAAACATACTAAACGTTATCTAAGTTATTATAATTTATTTAATTTAATTGTAATTTACCAAAAAGTCTCAGCAGATGGAAAGCTCCGTAAATTTGACTTGGATTTGTATTTGGTTTTTCGGCTAAAATTTCTCCATATTGTTGGCGCTCCCATCTGTATAATAATTGTGTCCCCAACATTACATTAAAATATTCTCGCAAACCTTTCGTAACTTCGAGGACCGCTACTTCTCTGAAAAATAATATTGATTTTATTTATAGCTAAATAAAATATATTTTCAACAAAATACATGAATTTTCTAACCAATAATTCAATTTTCAACTTATAAACAATAAAATTTCAACCAAAGAGGTGAATTTATAACAAATAGTTAAATTTTCAACCACAAAGATAAATTTTCCAACAAAAAATATGAATTTTCAACGAAAAAGTTAATTTTCTATCAAATAGCTAAATTTGCAAATAAATAGATTAATTTTTAACCAAATTGTTTATATTTCAACCAAATTGTGGAATTTTCAAACCAAACAAGCGAATCCTTCTCCAAAAAATAGGTGTGTCACGAAAATAAGACAAAAATTGTACTAATGTAAAATTCGTAAAATTGTATTATTAAACCTAAATCAGACATATTTAGCAGGATTAAAATTTGTATTTGACATGAGCAAAAGTAATTTTATTGTCAAATATCAATCAAAAGTTGTATTTTTGCAACAGTTGAAAATTTACCATTTTTCAATATTTTCACTGCATTATTTAAATTGAAATAATTATTTTTGTAAAACAAAACATACGCAAAAAGATCAATTTTGAACAAAAAATGGTTGATAATATTTCATATTTCCACAATTTTTTTTTTTTTTTGATTTTCAATCAAAAACAGTTGAATTAAACCAAAAATACGAATTTTCAAAAAATTAATTGAATCCTTAACCAAAACAGACTAATTTTCAAACCAAAAAGAGAAACTTTTGACAAAAAAGTTGAATTTACAACAAAAAATATGCATTTTATACCAAAATAATTTAATTTTCAGCCCAAAAAAGACGGGAAGTGAATTTTCAAATAAAAAAGATCAATTTTCTAACAAAAATGGAATGCTAAGATTTTCGAAAACAAAGATTAATTTTCGATCACAAAAATTAATTTTCAACAAAACAGTTAAATTTTGAAACAAAGAAATTAATTTTTAACTAAAATAATGAATCTTCGATGAAAAAAATTAATTTTTAACCCAATAGTTAAATTTTCAAGCAAAAAGGTGAATTAGTCACCAAGAAGATTATTATCCCACCATAAAAAACAAAATTTCAACGAAATATAGAAATTTTCAACCATAAACGATTTTTCAATTATTGATGAAAAAAATCTCATCCAAAAAGTTGATTTTTCAAGCCACTAGATGAATTTTTGAAAAAAATTTGAATTTACAACACAAAAGAAATGCATTTTCGACCAAAGTAATTGAATTTTTAACCCAAAAAGGAAGAGTTTTCAACAAAATAAGTAAATTTTCAACTAAAAAAGATCAATTTTCTAGCAACAATGGAAAAGCTACACTTTCAGTCAAAAAAATACTTTTTAAACAAAACAAAAAAAACGAATTTTCCACAAAATAGTTATATTTCTAGCCAAGGAAATGCACTTTAAATTAAAAGGATGAATCTTCAACCGAAAAAATGAACTTTTAACTAAACAGTTGAATTTTCAACCCCAAAGATGAAGTTTCTACCAAAAAAAGACAAATTTTCAACAAAATAGATCAATTTTCAACGAAAGAGATAAATTTTCAATCAAGCAGATGAATTTTCTACCAAGAAGATTAATTTTCTATAAAAAACGATTCATTTTTACCAAAACACATGAATTTTCAACCAAATTTTGAATTTTTAAAGGAATGTTGAACCTAATAGTTAAATTTTTAATCAAAGAAATTAATTTTCAACCAAAAAGCTGAATTAGTCAACAGGAAGATTAATACTCTACCAGAAAAGGCAAAGTTTCAACAAAATACATAAATTTTTAATAAAATAGTTGAATTTTCAACTAAAGAAGATTAATGTTGAACTAAACATGAAATAGTTAAATTTTCAATTAAAAAATTAATTTACAACAACCAAAATGCCAACAAAATAGTTGAATTTGAAACCAAAAAAGGTTTTTCAGTCGCTATTCACGAATAGCGAAAATATTGAAAATTTAATCAAATCGTTATATCGAGACAAAAATCTTGAAACTAATGAAAAATTGACAGGATGATACGAGCAAGAACTGATTTAAATACCCTGTGAATTCCAGATGTTTCCGTTTTCCTTTCTAAGATGTATTCATGTTAAAAAATGATAATTTTTAACAGAACTAGCAAAAATGAACCGGTTGTGGTAAGTTTTGGGTTTCGAAATTATTATTTAAATTTAAATAATCCAATAAAAATATAGAACAATTGTTATTTTTAATTTTTGGTAAAAATACCATTTTTACTGTTAGTTAAAAATAAAGTTACTTGTGCTCATATCAAATATAAATTGAAATATTGTTGTATGCCTTGATTAAATCAAATGTTACATTATAGAACTTGAATTTTAACCAGCTTCATCATGCACATAAATGTTACATTTTTCTTACTCTTGAACGTTAAAAATAAAATTTTGATATAAAAATAAACAAAATGTTGGAAAATGAACCGAGCTTTTTTCTAAATAAAGGGGAATTAGCACAATGTTCTCGTTTTTTAATCAAACAGATGGATTTTAAACCCACAAATAAGAATTTTTAACACAAAAGTTCATTTTTAACCAAATAGTGGAACTTTTAACTTTTAACTTTTTTAACCCAAAAAAATGAATTTTTATAAAGTAGATCAACTTTAAACCAAGTAGTTGATTTTTCAACCAAAAATTATTAAGTATTTTGCACACAAAACTTTGAAAACTCAGTATTTATACTCACTTGTTGGGAGTGTTAGTTTTACTAGATGTTTTGAATTTTACATAATCGTCCAGGATTTGATCGACGGTATGTCTCGCTGGTAAAATTGCTAGTTTTTTTTGTCTACTAATCGCGTCCCAATCGTCTACAAGCCAAGGTTTCAGTTCATCTGGTAGTTTGACTTTGACTTCTACTTTCGCTAGAAACTGTTCTTCAGTTTCTACTGTAGGATCCAAGCGACTGTAAAATAAAAAAAATATTTAGGATCTATTATGGGCCATCCATAAGCTACGTTACCAATTTTGGGCTTTTTTACCTCCCCCCTCCCCGAAAGAAACGTAGCCACTTGGTAAAGAAGGATTTTATGTTTATAAATTCTTTTAAATAAAATTAATGTAGATATCATATTGAATTCAATACAAAACACATTAAATTTCTAAGATTTCAAGCCAAAATATATTGCACTTTTAACAAAATAGTTGAATTTGCAACCAAAAAATATTTTCTATCTAAAGAGATGAATTTTCAACACAAGACGAATTTACGAAAAAAATTTTTTTTTCAATCAGTTACATTAAGAACCAAATAGATGAACTTTTCAGAAAAAGAGACGAGTTTTCCAAAAAATAGTTAAAGATTTAACCAAAGAATAAACTTGTCAAGCGAAAAAGACGTTTTTTTTTTTAAGATAGCTGAATTTTTAACAAAAAAGTTACTTTTCAACAAAGAAAGTTGAATCTCCGACCAAAAAAGATGCATTTTCAATCAAATGTTCGAAATTTTTAAACAAAAAAAGATTAAAATTCAATCAACTATTTCAATTTTCAAGACAAATTTTTTAGAAGACAGTTGAATTTTCATAAAAAAAGGTTCATTTTAAATCAAGAAAGATGAATTTTCTACCAAGAAAGATGAATTTTTAACTGAAGAGTAAAATTTTTAAGCTAAAAAGTCGAATTTTTTAGAAAACAGTGGACTTTCAATTCGGAAAAGATGAATTCCTAACAAAAAAGATCAATTTCAATAAAAAAAGATGAATTTTTAACAAGATAGTTGAATTCTCAACCAAAAAGTTGAACTTTCAACAAACAAGATTAGTTTTCTATATAAAAAGACGACTTTTTAATAAAATATATGAATTTTCTATCAAATAGTTGACTTTTCAACCGAAAAGTTGAATTTTCAACAAACAAGATTAATTTTCTACCCAAAAATACGACTTTTCAATCAAATACATGAATTTTCTACCAAATAGTTAAATTTTTTATTAATTTTCAATCAAATGGTCGAATTTTAAAACAAAAAAGATTAATATTCAAGCAAATATTTGAATTTTCAAGAAAAAAAACACATGTTTTAGAAGAAGGTTGAATTTGCATCAAAAAAGTTCATTTTCCACCAAGAAAGATGACTTTTCTGCCATGAAAGATGAAGTTTCAACAAAAGAGTAAAGTTTTTGACCTAAAAAGTCGATTTTTTTTAGGAAACGGTGGACTTTTAAATCGGAAAAGATTAATTTTTAACAAAAAATATCACTTTTAATTAAAAAAAAATAAAGAAAGATGAATTTTTAACAAGATAGATGAATTCTCAACTAAATAGTTGAACTTTCAACAAACAAACTTTTTAACAAAATACATGAATGTTCTACTAAATAGTTGAATTTTCCACAAAATAGTTGAATTATCAACTAAAAAGTTGAATTTTCAACAAACAAGATTAATTTTCTACCCAAAAAGACGACTTTTCAATAAAATAAATGAATTTTCTACCAAATAGTTGATTTTTTAACGTATACAATATATATGAATATACAGGATAAAGTTAAAAAAAAATTGAACAGTTAAATCTTCAGATAAAAACTCGGATACAAAAAAAATCACTTTGAACCAAAAAAAAAAAAAACGAATTTTCAACAAAATTGTCAAATGTTCAACCAAAGATGAATTTTCGACCAAGAAGATTAATGTTCTATCAAAAAAGACGAATTTTCAACTTATCCAATATACAATATTAAGTTTTAATCAAACATAGAATAGTTAAATTTTCAGATAAAAAAAATAATTAGAAAAAAAATTTGTCAACAAAGTTTTTAAATTTTCAACCAAAAAGGTGAATTTTCGACCAAGAAGATTAATGTTTGACCAAAAAAGACGAATTTTGAACAAAATTATTTAATTTTAAAGCCAAAAAGACGAATAATCTACAAAAACGTTGAATTTTCAACCAAAAAGATGAATTTTCGACCAAGAAGATTAATGTTTTACCAAAAAAAGACGAATTTTGAACAAAATGCATGAATTTTCAACAAAATTATTTAATTTTAAAGCCAAAAAGACGAATTATCTACAAAAAAAGTTGAATTTTCAACCAAATAGTTAAATTTTCTATCAAATTGTTGAATTTTCAAGCCAAAAAGATGAATTCTCTACAGAATAGTAGAATTCTTAACGAAAAAGTTCATTTGAAAGCAAACAGTTGAATTTTCAATGACGAAAGGTACATTTTTAACTGAATAGTTAAATTTTTAAATGGAAAAGATAAATTTTAAACTGAATTCCTTAAGATTTGTCGAAATCTTACGCTAAACAAATAAATAATTCGTTTTTACTTTCTCTATTTTTTTTTGAATCAACTCTTTCAATATTTTAGCATCCTTTATTTCTATACTGATTTTCTTAAAAAGATTCTCTATAATATATATTTTTAAATCGCGAAAAAATGATAAGAAATTCACTATAGACCTATACTAAATTTCCTATATTTTTCCGTAAGGGTATTACAAGATTGTATTTATTGTAATGTATTGTAATATATGTACTTGTATGATTGTAAGTAAAAAAAATTTAAGAATTTTAAATTAGATTTAAATCAAATTCAAAATCCTATTTAACGTCGAATACTCAAGTTAGTATACCATTAGTATACCATTAAGCCATTTCCCTTTCAGGGTAGGCGTGACACTACCCGATTCGGGTAGTGTTTCTAGGTGGAGAGTTTCTTGCAGTAAATAACTACAAGTGTGGGTCAAGTTAATATATAGAATTCCTGAAAATAAAACAAGAATCCAACGATCAAATTTGGACAACCACCACAAAATGCTCCTATTTCAATTCCTAAAAACAAAAAAGTTTGCTTCTGTGGATGAGATTGCAGAGAGAGTGTGCACCAGATTTCAGGAGTATTTAACCCCTCGATTGAAAAAAAAACATTAGTAGTAGTGAACGAATAAATTCGAAGATTATTCTTATCAATACCTTTTCTTTTTACGTGGCACATCAGAAGAAGAATCATTGGAAGTGGGACTTACAGACCCGCTAGTTTTTGCAGATCTACTGTTAACCTTTTCGGTTATAAGACTTGGTGTGCTAGCATTGCTCTCAGTATCTTTTTCTTTCACGCCTTCACGACTGCGGCCTGGAGGCTTAGAAACTACCGATGTCTTTTTTCCTTTTTGTGAAGTTTGCTGTGCGGCATAAGCTCTTTGTACGTCCTTCTGTTTTTGGACATTAGCTTCATTGTACTTGAGCACTCGACTTTCTGGAACCCACTCGTCCCAACTGTAAAACGAAATTATTCAAGAATGAGTTTTTAAGTTTTAGGGGGATTAATTAGAGTAATTAATTAGGGTGACAAATTTTATGGGGGAATAAAATTCCGTTGAATCTAAACGCACATACGTTCAGTTGGTACCTTTTTATGTATAAATGAGCTGTGTGAAAAGGGGAGCCGTTCTGATGAGGGACCGTACTTAAATTACGTTTTTCATTCATGTACGTCATTTTTGGAAATTCGCAAATGAAACAAATAACTCGCAGTAATTGTAGAGAAATTTAATATGAATTTAACTACAAGCGACAAAGAAACCTGGCGAGTGAGAAACGAACCAAGCTAACAACAATTTTAAAAAAATGCCAGGGAATTTTATTGGTTAGGGAAAAGTTAGGGATTCAGAAAAAAAAATCTGACAAAAATCAGGGAATTTCTTTTATAACTTTAAATAACTGTCAAGAAGAATACATTTGAAATATTTCAATTTTAATTGGAAATTGTTTTGTTCCGTTTATAAATTATTCTGGGTTAATAATGTCACAAATTTAAGATTCTGGTATTTGAATATTGATGGTCAGGGAAAATTAAAAATTGGTCAGGGAAAAATTGGGGAATTTTTAAAATGAAGTTTTGCGGTAACCCTGATATAATATTCTTTTTAGTGATTTATTTGCCTTTCCACTTCTTTTTTTCTGCAGTTGCTTCCTCCTGAAGATTATCTTTGTATGTTTTGGCTTGTATTTTAGATTATTTTTTTAGTTATACATTTTATTATTTCTTTGAAAATGCAACAATTTTGTTAAAAAGTGATCATTTTTGGTTGAAAATTCAACTGTTTTGTTGAAAATTTGTCTTTTTGGTTGAAAATTCAAGTATCTTTGTATAAAATTTACTTCTTGTTTAAACCTCATAGTTTTATGTTGAAGAGTCAAACTAAAATCTTTTTTGGGTGAAAAATTGAATATTTTGTTGTTGAAATTATTTATTTTTTTATTCAAAAAATCATCTGTTTTAGTATAAATTTCATCTTTCTTTGATAAAAATGCAACTCTGGTTGAAAATTAATCTTCTTTGCTTGAGGATTCAACTATTTTGTTTGAAAATTTTGGAACATAGTACGAAACTATTAAAATATTTCGCATTTTTTACAAGTAAAAACATAATCACTTCTTGAATTTGTCTCTTAAAGTCCGTCAATTTGAATAATAATTCAAACAAAATTTTATTTTATCTTTTTATACTTAAAATTCAGTGCATATTTAAGTAAAATTGCTGTGGGTACTATATAAAATTCTATTTAAACTGCCTCAAATTCCTAAATTTTCAAGTAAAAATATTGGATTTTCAACTAGCTAGATGAATTTTTAACTAAATAGTTCAATTATAAAAGAAAAAGATTAATTTTCTACAAAAACTCACGATTTTTCAACAAAATACATGAATTATCAACCAAATAATAGAATTTTTAACTAAAAAACATCAATTTTCAACCAAATATTTGAATTTTGAATAAAAAAGATCAGTTTTCAACAAAAAACACACTAGTTAAATTTTTCGTTGAAAAAATTAGTTTTCCAATAAAAAAAGAAACAAATTTTTAACCAAAAAGTGATGAATCCTCAACTGGAAGATAAATTTCAAACCAAAAAGATGAATTTTTAACAAGAGTTGAACTTTCAATCAAGTAGTTTTATTTTCAACCAAAAAGATGAATTTTCGACTAAAATGATGTATATTTAACTTGAATACTTTAAATTGAAATTAAAAAGATAAATTTTTAACAAAAAAGACTTTAACATTCATCAAGTTGTATTATTTTCAATTAATTTTTCTCCAAAAGACGATTTTTGAGCAAAATACATTAATTTTCAACGAAATAGTTGAAATTTCAACTAAAAAAGATCAATTTTCAACCAAATAAGTTGAATTTTGAACTTAAAAGGTTCAGTTCTCACCCAAAAATGGAATGGTTTAAATTTCGGTTAAAAAATGATTTTCCACAAAAAAAGCAAATTTTCAACCAAAGTTATGAATTTTCAACTACAATGATGAATCTTCAAGTGGAGTAGATGAATTTTCAACCAAAAAGATGCATTTTTAACGAAAGAGTTTAACTTTTAACCAAGTATTTTTATTTTAAACCAAAGAGATTAATTTTGAACTAAAATGATGGATTTTTAACTGGAATACTTGAATTTTCAACCAATAAGATGAATTTTCGAACAAGAAGATTTATTTTAAAGCACAAAAGACGATGTTTCAACAAAATACATAAAGTTTCAAAGAAATAGTGGCATTTTAAACTAAAAAAGAAAACTTTTCAACCAAATAATTTAATTTTAAAGTAAAAAGATCCATTTTAAATTTTCAACCAAACGCAATTTTTAGCGCGCCTATATTAGGGCGTGCATCTGTTGGATCTCGCGCTTCCCGCTCGATAATGTACTTACCTTGCGCTACGCGCTCGGTCATTGTACTTCCCTCACATTTTTGCGTACGACTTTTAAAATTAAATGTCGCACCATCGACGACTGAAATTTAGTGATTGTGAATTCTCTTTTGTTAAAGCTCCTTCGGCTTTACAAACACATTTTCATCACGTGTCTCGTGAGAAAAAAAAGTTTAAAACAAATTTTAAGATTTAATTTAAGAACAATTTTGTTATTAAACATTTTATTGTACCTTGTGTCTTTTCGAAAAATTCAATTTGTTGATTTGTCATGTAATTTTTCACGAATAAAACAAAAACTACGTGTCCTATCAAAAAGTGATTGATAACAAATTTTTAGATCTTTTTAGGGGGCACAATTTTTGTTTATTCATCTCTTTTCGTATCTTGCATAGTTTGACCACAAAATGGATATTTTAAATTTTCATTATTTTTTGTGCGATCAAAATTTGAATTTTCGACTTTTCAAGAAAAATAAAAAATTTGTTATGATAATCTTATAGGGCTTTCACGTTTTTTCTTTTGACATTTTTTCATGTCAGATGTTGTTTGTATTAACATTTTCATTTTTTTTTTTTTTGAATTTTGCAAATGCTATAATTCTGATAATTTTCTTTTTATCGAGAAAAAATTCGTAAGGATAAATTGCTCGACTTCCCGAGTCCTCGAATACCCATACATGGAATTTTTCAATCTAAAAAAAAGTGGTCTCAAGAATTTTCATAATGCTATTTTATAATCGTGACCATCAGAGATTTCATTGACTTCAAATATTTAGAAAATCGTTTTGGAAGTATTATTTAAAAAATGATTTGTACTGATTGAAGCATTAAACATCCTAGAATATTATAAAAATTGTTTTTACATTATATTTAATATTACTTTTTACTTATGAACAATTAAAACTCAAAAAGCACCGATGTCCCAGTTATCGTGATTTCCAAATCTGCCATGTACTAGTAATCGTGAGTCGTCGTCCCAGTCTTCATGAAAAAGGTTAACTTTTCTTGAAATCAGTTTTTAGCGATTTGGAGTTGAATTTCAAGTGTATTTTTGGATACAAAAATTTACACACAGGTAATTTGTATAATTAACTTTTTTGCAACATAAATTATAAACACAATGACGAAATTTGATAAATTGCAGTGACTAAAAAAATTATGTGTATTTGGAGGTTATGTTCTGTTTAAGTTGTCAAAATATTAAAACTATCAATAATTATATATCTATTACACAATCAGTTTGATACGAACATTCTATTTAAAAAAAATACTAAAAATTTAGATTTTTTTAAATTTCATAAATCGAACTTGAAAGAGGTTATGTTTTCAGATTATCGGGTATTGTTTCGAAATGTTTGAAACAAATAGATCTTCTTTTGCTAGGCAGAAAATAAATGGTTTCGAGTCTAATAATAATAGCAGATTTTCATAAAATGCACTTTTGTTTGTTAATAAATAACGTCAAATAGAAAACAACCACCTTACAGAACGAATGAGCAACAATGGGACAATGACAACATTGTCGCTCCATAAAGTTTCTCCTGAATTAGAATTGATAAGAGTGAAAATTACTTACTTCTTATTCCAACCTGCATAGTGGATAAGAAATTTTGTCGTTTTATCCTTATTGACGGTGGATTTTAAACATTTTGCTTCATAGATTAATGGGCCGTGAAAACAAAGGACCCTTTCACCTGTAAACAGACTTTTTTGTGACTTTGCCTACGTTCTTTTTGAATGAAAAAAGAGTAACATACCTTCACTAAATTTGCAGGTAGGTGGCATTAAAAATTAATTAACAACTACTTGTTTTTAATAGAAAAAAGTAATTGTTTATCCTAATTGTTGACAGCTTGGGAAAGCACGATCCACGATCTCACACGCACTCACACGGTATTTACTGTTTAGTTCCAGAAACTATCACCAGGTGGTTTTCAATTTTAGGCGAATGGTTGCCAACATAATTTTCATTGTTTTCATCTTGAAAAGTTAGAACATCAAACGTGCAGAAAGAAATGATAAGTACGCAACTACACAACTAAATTTTAAAGATATAATTACCTTACTGAAATTAATTTGTAAATTTTAAAGCAAACTTGTTTTTAGATTCCTCATTTAGTAAAGTCTAATTCTATCAGTTTGAATTTGCCGCGAGGATAGAGTAGTCAACGAGCTGCTAGGTAGCGCTAGCTGCCTTAGTCCAAGTTCCGCGAAAATTCAAATTGGATAAAATAAAAATGCTTCTTTTGTGCAAATTAATAATAAAATTGTTTAGTTTATTCGTGAAACAAAGTAAAAGTGCCAGCTATTTATTTTATAAAGAAAAAATTTAATATTTAGAGTACTGGTCAGTTTTTCTTGCCTACTTCTGATTTTTACAAAATATGTAACATTACTGTCTACTGTACTGTACTTAAGTACGTGTTTTCATAATTTTTTACCAAAGATATTACAACTTAGAGGAAAATCCAGTATAAATTCGATCTGTTAAGTGAAATTATTGAACTGCTAACAAAGTAAATTGATTTTTAACCAAGAAGATTAATTTTCTACCAAAAAAAAGACGAATTTATAACAAAATATATGAATTTTCAACAAAGTAGTTCCATTTTGTAACTAAAAAACATCAGTTTCCAACAAAAGAGCAACAAATAAAACAGGCAAATTTTCAAACAAAATTATTAATTTTTGAACAAAAAAGATACATTTTCTACAAAATACATGGATTTTCTACCAAATAGTAAAAGTTTCAATGAAAAAAAAATCAATTTTCCACCGCAAATGCAATAGTTGTATTTTCAGTTAATTTTCAACCAAAAAGATTTCACAACAAAATAGTTGAATCCTCAACCAAAAAGTTGAATTTTCTACAACATAGACGAGATTTCAACAAAATACATGAATTTACAACTAAAGATTTCAATTTTCAACTAAACAAGATACATTTTTAGCAAAAAGTGAAACAGGTAGAAAATCAGTTAGAAAATTAATTTTTAAACAAACAAAAAACGAATTTTCAACAAAAATGTCAATTTTTTCAACCAAATGGATTAATTTTTGAGCAAAAAGATTAATTATTAAATAATAAAATTAATGAATTTTGAACCAAATGGTTGAATTTTCAATTAAGAAAGGTAAATTTTTAACCGAATTGAATAGTTACATTAAAAAAAAATTAATTTTCAATGAAAAAAAAAACGAATTTTTAACCAAAATGTTTAACAACAAAAAAACGAATTTCCAGCAATACAGTTCATTTTTCAAATAAAGAGAAGAATCTGCAACCAATAAAATGATTTTTAAAGGAACTATTTCAACTTTCATCTGAGTAGTTGAATTTTCAACAAAACAAAAAAAATATATAACTGCTCAGAACTTTTAACAAATATCTTTGCTTGTACTTAAAATATTACATTTTTTATTTCTCTTAAATTAATTAACTGACACTTTTAACTTGTTTTATGAGAAAAACTAACAATATTTATGATTTATTTATATAAAAAAAGCAATTTTTCTTTCATTTAATTTGAATTTTCGCGGAACTTAGACTACAACAGCTCGCGCCACCTAGCGGCAAGTAAACTTTCAAAGAGAAATTCTCTAGATTCTGGTGCTTTTCTTGTAGTTACCGGCAAATCGAGATGTCAGAATTTCTCGATTCTCGCCAACTTCAAACTCTTTAGAGCGTTCAGCAGGTTTTTCGTGTGCTCTCGTGTTTTTCTGTTTATCGGTCCTAATTTTAAAAAGATTTGTTTATTAGTCGGAAATAACAATAAAATAGGTAGGAAGTGAAAAAAATGAGTGAAGCCAAGCAACAATCGAGCGAAATGGAAGTGGATGAAAACAATGGACCTTCGGCGGATGCTCCGATGGAACTTGCACCAGTTGCTGCTGAGAAAGCTGCAACTTCCTCGGCAAATACTAATTCTGCATGTCGAGTTATGGCATCTTCGGGGACAGTTGGATCCGTGTCTATTAGCCTCCATCCTCTAGTTATAATGAACGTTAGCGAACACTGGACTAGGTTAAGAGCACAGGAAGGTTCCGATCAACTCGGTAAGATTTTCAACTTTCTGTCATTCATTATCAATTATTAATAATTAAAAATGGTTAAAATTTAAAAAAAATGAGTAGGGACATTAGACTGCATGCATGTATTTGCTTTCGATGCATATCAGAATTGAATTATTCACAAAGTGGAATTATTGAAGAAGGTGAAACTAACCTCAAACCGAACCTTTTTCTCGTTTATTCGCTAAATTTATTCATCTATTTTTGGTTAAAGTTCATTCTTTTTTATTGGAAAGCCTTCTATTATATTTTGATTAAGAATTTATCTCGTATGGTTAAAATGTCTATTATTTCGTTAAAAATTGGATTCTTTTTTGGTCGAAAATTCAACTGTTCAGTTGATAATTCGTCTTTTTGGGTTGAAAGTTAATCTTTTTGGTAAAAATTGATTGTTTTTAAAAATTAAACATTCAATTATTTATTCCAGTATTCGTGTATTTTATTTCAATTTCGTACGTTTTTGCTGATAATTTAATTATTTTGTTTAAAGTTCTTTTTTTGTTGAATATAAACTCTTTTAACTGCAAATTTAACTATTCCACTTTTGGTTGAAAATTGATATTTTAAAATTGAAAATTCAACTATTTGCAGCAAAATTCATATATTTTATTGTAATTTGTATATTTTAAAGAAAAAATGAATCTTTCTGGTAAAAATTTAACTATTTTGTTGAAAATTAATTATTCTTTTTTCATTTGAAAAATAATCTTTTTAAACTGAAAATAGAAATAGAAAATACCTATATCATTTTTGGTTTAAAATGTATCATCTTTAGATTAAAATTCAACTATTTGTTTTAAAATTCATGTATTTTATTAACAATGCGTCTTTTTTAGTAGATAATTCAACTATTTGTTTCAAACTTTTTATTTAACTATTCCATCTTTGGCTGAAAATGTATTCTTTTTAGTTAAAAATTCAACTACTGGTCTTTTTTTTTATTAAAAAATAATTTTTTTACCGAAAATGTAACTATTCAATTTTCCGTTGAAAACTGACCTTTTTAAATTGAAAATTCAAGTATTTGGTTCATAATTCATGTATTTTAATAAAAACTCGTATTTTTTATTGAAAATTATTTTGATTAAAATTAATTTTTTGTTGGTTGAATATAATTTTTTTAACTGAAAATTTAACTATTCTACTTTCAGTTGAAAACTTATATTTTTTGTTATTGGAAAAGTCAACTATTTTTTTAACTGAAAATATAACTTCAATTTTCGGTTGAAAATTGACCTTTTCATTAAAAATTAAACTATTTGGTTCGTAATTCATGTATTTTATTGAAAATTTAACTATTTTGTTTAAAATTCATTTTTTTGGTTGAATGTAATTTATTGTTAACTGAAAATTTAACTAGTCTACTTTTGGTTGAAAACCGAACTTTTTTCATTGGAAAAATCAGCGATTTGTTTCAAAATTCATTAATTTTATTGAAAATTCTACTTTTTAGTAGAAAATTAATCATCTTGGTTAAAACTTCGTTTTTTTGGTAAAAAATTACTTTTTTTTAAACTGAAATTGCTGCCATTCTATTGTCGGTTGAAAACTCAACTATTTGCTTCTATATCATTTTTGATTTAAAATGTATCTCCTTTAGTTGAAAATTCACCTATCGGTTTCACAATTCATGTATTTTATTAAAAATCCGTCTTTTTTCGTAGAAAATTAATCTTCTGGGTTAAAAATTCATTTTTTTTTGTTAAAAATAAAAAAATTTTACCGAAAATGCAGCTATTCAATTTTTTATTCAAAATTCACCTTTTTTATTGAAAATTCAACTATTTGGTTCATAATTCATATATTATTGAAGATTCGTATTTTTTATTGAAAAGTTTACTATTTTATTTAAAATTATATTTTTTTTAATATAATTTTTTCAACTGATAATTTAACTATTCTACTTTTGATTGAAAAGCTTATCTTTTTTAGTGGAAAATTCAACTATTTATTTAAAAATTCATGTATCTTATTGAAAATTCTCCTTTTTTTAGTAGAAGATTAATCTTCTTGGTTAAAAATTCGTTTTTTTGTTGGTACATTTTTTTTTAAACTGAAAAATGAGCTATTTCTTTTTTGGCTCAAAACTTATCCTTTTTAGATGAAAATTCAACTATTTGTTTAAAAATTCATTTATTTTATTAAAAATTCTTTGTTTTTAGTATAAAATAATGTTTCTGGTTCGAAATTCGTTTTTTCTTTTCTTTAAACTGAAATGGAACGATTCCACGTTTGGTTTAAAATTAATTTTTTACACTGAAAACAGAACTATTTCACTTTTCGTTAAAAATGTAACTGTTTGCTTAAAAATTCATGTATTTTATTAAAAATTCGTCTATTTGGTTTGAAAAATCAACTAGTTAGTTGAAAATTCAACTATTTGGTTGCAACTTATACCTGAAAAAACATTGAGACACCTGAAAAAAATCTGGTAATGTCAGGGAATTTTTGTCCAGGATTTAATTCACAACCTGTTTATATAACATAAAAGTTTTGATAAATTATGTATATTAGCAAGGAATTAGCAGATTTAAAACTTTGTTCTTGAAAGTGGAAGATACAAATTATTCTGATATTTTTTTATTTTAATTTCAGTCTATGGAGCCATAATTGGAAAGCAGAAAGGACGCAACATTGAGATCATGAACTCATTTGAGTTGCTCTTTACTTGTATAGGCGACGATGTTATAATCGATAGAGATTACTATAATACAAAAGAGGAACAGTTCAAACAAGTTTTCAGTGAAATGGACTTCCTTGGTTGGTACACGACTGGTGACATGCCAAATGATAGAGATATTAGAGTGCACAAGCAAATCTGCGAGATCAACGAAAGTCCAGTTGTATTAAAATTAGATCCCAGGCCAAAAAACGCCGATGTAAGTTTTTGTTATCAACTATTTCTTAGAAATTCATTCGCAAAACATTTGTAAGGAAGGGCAGACTTCACATTCTTTGCCCTATTCCACTCTTTTCCTATTTTTAAAGAATTTCTCTTTTTTTGTACTTTTTCAAGAAACTTTCCCTTTTTCTCGTTTGTTCGCCTAAATTCCAATTGAGTTAATAGAACCCAATAAGAAAATCTAACTATTTTCCGTTGAAAGTTAATTTTTTTTAATTGAAAAGTCTCCTATTATATTTTTGGTTCAGAATTAATCTCTTTAGTTTTTAGTTGAAAATTAAACTATTAAAAGTTTCATTAAAAATTCATATTTCTTCGTTGAAATTTCATCTACTAAAGTTGAACTACTTTGTAAAAAATTAATTTTATTGGTTTAATATTGAACTGTTTTGTTGAAAATTAGTTTCTCTTTTTTGATTTAAAATTAATTTTTTTTCAACTAAAAATTTAACTATTCCATTTTTGTTTGAAAATGCAACTATTTTGTTGAAAGTAGAACTACATTGTTAAACATTTATTTTATTGGTTAAAGATTGAACTATGTTGTGGAAAATTTGTTTTTTGTTTGTTTGAAAATTAATTTTTTAAACTGAAAGTTAAACTAATTTGTTAAAAATTAATTTTATCAATTGAAGATCCATATCTTTGGTTGTATATTTTTCTATGTTGAAAATTCGTGTTTTTTAGTTTTAATTCATTTTCCTAATTAATAATGTAACTGGTCCACTGTTGGCTGAATATTGATAGTTTTTAGTTGAAAGTTCAACTATTAAATTTTTCATTAACAATACATCTTTTTTCGTTGAAAATTCCGCTACTAAAGTTGAATTACGTTGATAAAAATTCATTTTCTTGGTTTAAGTTTGAACTATTTTGTTGAAAATTAGTTTTTCTTTTTTGGTTTAAAATTAAATTTTTAAACTGAAAATTTAACTATTCCATTTCTGGTTGAAAACTGATCGGTTTTGGTTGAAAATTCTACTATTAAATTTGTGATTGAAAATTAATCTTTTCTGGTTAAAAATTCGTGTATTTTGTCGTAAATTCGTCCTTCTTGGTAGAAAATTAATCTTCTTGATTGAAAATTCAACTACTTGGATGAAAGTTAAACTAATCTGTTAAAAATTTATTTTCTCAATTGAAGTTCCATCTCTTTGGTTGCAGATTTAACTATTTTGTTGAAAATTCGTTTTTTTTTATTCAAAAACAATTTTTTGAACTGAAAATTTATCTATTCCATTTTCAGTTGAAAATTAGTATTTTCGGGTAGAAAATTTAACTTTTTTGTTAAGAATTCGCTTTTTTGGCTTGAAAATTGAACAATATGGTTGACATTATTTTTCTCTCTTGAGTGAAAAATCTTTCTTGGTTGAAGATTCATCTCTTTTGGTAGAAATTTTATCTTTTTTGTTTGGAAGTGCAACTTTTTGATTAAAAATTAATCTGTTTTTTGTTGGGGATCCAACTATTTTGTTAAAAAGTCTCCTTTTTTAGTTGAATTCAACTTTTTTTATTTAAAATTAACGTAATTTTTGGTTGAAATATCAACTATTACATTTTTCGTTGAGAATTCATCTTTTTCGTTAAATTCGACAGTATTTTATTTAAAATTAAAATCTTTTTTCGGTTGAAATATGAACTATTATATTTTTCATTAAGAATTAATCTTTTTTTTAATAAAAATCCAACTAATTGCTTGATCTTCTTCGTTAAACATGAATTTTTTCTTGTTGAAGAATCATTTTAGTTAAAAATTATTTTCTTAAAAAGTCATCTTTGTTGGTCGAAAGTTTAACGGTTTTGTTAAACATTCGTTTTTTATAGAAAATGCGTCCTTTTGGATTGAAAATTCATCTTTTTGGTAAAAAAGTTCTTTGTTGAAAACTCATGTCTCTTTATTGAAAATTCAACTCTTTCCTGAAAAATTCGACTTTCTACAGATTCAACTATTTGATTAAAAACGCAACTTTTTATGGTTGAAGTTTAATTTTTTTTGTTGAAAAATCCGATCATCTGGTTGAAAATTCATCATTATTGGTTGAAAATGCAAATATTTTTGTTTAAATTCATCCCTTTTGTTTGAAAGTTCAACTATTTGATTGTAAATGCAACTGTTTGATCTAAAATTAATTTGTTGGTTTCTTGAAACTGCTTTTTAAAACCTTCAACTTGTTAGCTTGAAAACTCAACTCTTTCGTTGAAAATTAATCTATTTTGATAGAAAATAAATCTTATTTTGTGGAAAATTAACTTTTTTGTTAAACATTTATATTTTCGGGTTGAAAATTCAACTGTTTGTAGAAAATTCTTCTTGGCTTGAAAATTCAACTTCTTAGTGGAAAGTTGAACTACTTTGTTAACAAATTAATTGTTTTGCTTGAAGATTCATAATTGTTGTTGAAAAATAACTTTTTAAACTGAAAATTGAACTCTTTGATTGAAAAATCATTTATTTTGTTAAAAGTACAATATTTTTACTGGAAATGTTAGGAATTTAAAGCATTTCAAATTGCTCTAAATATAATACCCACATTAATTTTATTTGAAAGAACTTATTACCCTATTTTCCTGAAAAATCACCCCATTTTCCCTGTTTTGTGGACCTTTTAGTCTGTAAAGTCTGGAAGGGTTACAATTGAAATTCTCTTTTACTTTTAGCAACTTCCAGTTTCATTGTACGAGTCAGTGATTGACTTGGTCAACGGAGAAGCCACCATGTTATTTGTTCCATTAACTTACACTCTGGCGACAGAAGAAGCAGAAAGGATAGGTGTCGACCATGTTGCGAGAATGTGTAGTAACGACCAGGCCGAGAGTTCTTTAGGTAAAATAGAAACAAAAAATCAACATGCTTTATCTAAATTAATGAGGGTGGCCACAGATCAGGGAAAATCTAAAAATTAGGAAATGTAAGGGATTTTGAACAAAATTTCAAAAGTCACGGAATTTCTGTGAGAAGGACTTTAAGTAAGTGCTGGCAAGAATATCAGGACTGCCGCACAGACATTTAGTCAATTTTTATTTTCTTAAATCACTTTTTAGTCTCTTTTGTAAGATAAAGTCGCTATAGTCACTTTATTAAAGGAAAATATCACTTTAGTCACTTTTCTTTCAATAAATTAACCCATGTGTTAATTAATTCCACTATTGAATTCAGGTCTACATCTATTTCTGAATTTTGTTGAAAAATTTTGAAATTTTTTAGGGTATTTTATATGATTCTAAGAAATTTTTATATTTCATTAATTTAAAGAGATTTCAAATAATTTTAAAGGTTTCAGTTTATTTTATCCAATTCCAAAGACGTTTCAAGAGATTTCTAAGAATTTTGAATATTTTAGGGTATTTTAAAAGATTCCAAGGAATTTTTAACTGATTCAAATAATGTGCAGGTATTCCAATGGGTTTGCAATTTTTTAGGGTATTTTTAAATCTTTTATGGAATTGTAAGAACTTTAAAAAGCTTCAAGGGATTTCAAACAATATTTCAAAGATTAGAAATATATTAAAGTATATAAAAAGTTTTCAAGGAATTTGTAATATATTTTCATAACTTGAAGAGATTTTTTAAGATTTTAGGGTATTTTTACAAATTCCAAGGAATTTTCAAGAGTTTTGAAAAGTGTCAGGGGATTTCAAAATATTTGAAAGAATTATAAATATTTTACGGTATTTTTGAAGAATCCAAGTAATTTTTGATATATTTCAATAATTTGAAGGTATCCCAAAGGATTTTAAAGATTTTAGGGTATTTTGAAACTTCCAAGGAATTTTAAGAAGCTTAAAAAAGTTTCAAGGGGTTTCAAAGGATTATAAATATTTTAGGATATTTTAAAAGATTCCAAGGAATTTTCAAGTGCTTTAGAAAGTTTCAAGGGATTTCAAATGATCAGGAATGTTTTCGGGTATTTTAAAAGTTTCCAAGGAATTTTTAATAGATTTCAATAATTTGAAGGTATTTCAAAGGATTTTACGGTATTTTTAAAACTTCCAAGGAATGTTAAAGAGATTTCTAAATTTTCTGAATTTTAAATGATCCAATTTCTAAAATTCGAATATTAAAATATTAAATTTTTAACGTTTTGACATTATCCTATTTTCAAAATTTTAATCTGAAAGCATTCGATTTCGTGATTGTTTAATTCAAAATAAAATTGATTAGTTTTTAGCGCCATGACTTCGAAATTATACAATTCAACTCCTTTTTATAATTAAATTGTCCAAAATCATTTTATATATATATATTTTCATTTCAGCTGCTTTCAGTTCGAAATTATTAATGATTAATTCTTGTTTCAAGAATGTTTAAAACATAATATTTAAAAATTGGTTCAATAATGGATTTTAAAATTGTTTATATGATTCATTGTCAATAGATTTCTTGCAAGAAGGTTTACTGAAGCTTATCGACTTCCGCAATTCATCATATATGTGAAAGAACAGTGGTTTTCGCAAAGAGAGTATATTTTTTTCTAAACCGAAGAAATAAAAAAAATATTGGCCACCCTGAAAATGTTACAAAATTAGAATTTTTGTTCTCTAAATATTAATCGTCAAGGAAAATTAAAAATTAGTCAGGGAAAGTGTGGGATAAGTCGGAGAATTTTGATAATTAAATTTTGCAGTCACCCTGTTTATTATTTGACTGGAAAGTGACTAATTTTTGAAAATTTAATTTAATATAAATTTCGTTTTAGTTGCTGAACACCTAGTTGCTCAACACAGTGCCATTAAAATGTTGCACTCGAGAGTTAAACTTGTCTTAAGGTACGTCCAAGCAGTTGAAAGCGGAGAATTACAAGGAAATCATGAAGTTCTGAGAGCAGCTTGCTCATTGGGTCATCGACTACCAGTTCTCAACAGTCCCAAATTTAAAGCCGATTTCTACAACGTGAGTATTCTAGATTTTTCTCCAAGTTATAGTAGTAATTTATAAAAAAAAATTATTAAAGTACAGACTTTACACTCTTTCCCTTATTCCCCTCTTTTCCCCTTTTTAAAAATAATTCCTCTTTTTCCCCCTGTTTTCATGTTTTCATGATTTATTTTATTAAAAATGTATATTTGTTGTAAAAATTAATTTTTCTGGTAGAAAAATTAACTATTTTTTAAATTGTTTTTTTTTGATTTTTGGTTATAAATTTGTCTCTTTTGGTAGAAAATTATTCTTCTTTTTTTGAAAATTCATCTCTTAAAAACGCAACTATTTTGTTGAAAATTCGTCTTTTTGGTTGAAGTATCAACTATTACATTTTTCGTGGTGAATTCATTTTTATTGGTTGAAAATTTATGTATATTAGTTGAAAATTCAACTTTTTGGTTAAAAATTCGACTCTTTTGGTAGAAAATTATTCTTCTTTTTTGAAAATCCGTCTTTTTGGATGAAAATTCAACTATTTTCTTGAGAAAATTCGTTTTTTGTTGTTAAAAATCAACCTTTTTTAATCTCAAAATGCAACTTTTTCATTTTTGGTTGATAATTAATCTTTTTAACAGTATATTAAACTATTTGGTTGAAAATTGATGTATTTTGTTCAAAATGTATCTTTTGTCGTAAAATTAATATTTTTCGTTGAAAATTCAACTATTTTTAACAATTTGTCTCTTGGTAGAAAATTATTCTTGTATTTTTGAAAATTCATCTTTTTGATTGAAAAATCAACTATTTTGTTGAGAAAAATCGTTTTTTTTTTGGGTTGAAAATTAACTTTTTCAACCCTTTTTTAAAAATCATTCCTCTTTTTTCCCTTGTTTTCAAACAGCTTCCCCTTTTTCTTGTTTTTTCACTTAAATGCGAACTAAATTAATACAACCCATTAAGAAAATCCAATTAATTTCGGTTGAAAGTTAATTCTTCTTAATTGAAAAGTTTACTATTATATTTTTGGTTGAGAATTCATATTTTTGGTTACAAATTATATTATTTTGTTGAAAATTCAACAATTTTGTTTAAAAGTCATTCTGGTTCAAAATTCTTGTGTTTTTGTTGAAAATTCTCCTTTTTGGGTTTAAAATGTCAATTATTTGCTTGAAAATTGATCTTGTTGGTATTTTGGTAGAAATTTCATCTTTGTTGGTTGAAAATGGATCTGTTTTTTTTTAAGGAGCCAACTATTTTGTTGAGAATTTATTTTTTTTTTGCTTGAAAATTCATCTCTTTGGTTGAAAATTCCATACATTGGTTAAAAGTGTTTTTCTTTATTGACTAAAAAATCTTTCTTGTGTGCAAATTTGTTCTTTTGGTTTGAAAATTCATCTTTGTAGGTTAAAAATTTAAAAATTCTGTGAAAAATTAAGCTATTTCGTTAAAAATTAAACTCTTCGATTAAAATTTCGTCACTTTTGGTGAAAAGTTTATCCTTTTTTGAAAATTTATCTTTTTGGTTGAAAATTTAACTATTTTGTTAAGACAATTCGTTTTTTTTTTTTTTTTTTTGGTTAAAAGTTTTTTTTTTTAACTGAATATGTAACTATTCCATTTTTGGTTGAAAATTGATCTTTTCTAAGTGAAAATTCATATTTTGTGGTGGAAAATTCAACTGTTTTGTAGAAAATTCGTATTTTTTTTATTGAAATATCAATAATTTGGTTCATTGTTTCTTGCCTAAAAAATCTTTCTTGGTTGAACAATCAACTCTTTTGTTGAAAATTCGTCTTTTTGGTTTGAACATTTATCTTTGTTGGTTGAAAATTTAACTATTTTATTAAAAATTCGATTATTTAGTTACAAATTAAACTTTTTGGTTAAAAATTCGTCTTTTTTGGTGGAAATTTTTTTCTTTTTTCGAATATTCATCTTTTTGGTTGAAAATTCAACTGACCGAATCCATTTCAAATCAGGCAGGATTCTACACTTGAAATCGCAGAATCTCTCGGGGACGAAATATGTTTTTTTTAATAGGAAATTAGGCGATACTTATTTTTCCGATTTGCAAAAAAAAAATTCTAAAAAGTTATGCGTATTTGAATGTTGTGCTTTGTTTTTCAAAAAACACGAATTTTTTTCTTTAAACCTTTATCACTTTTGACCTAATTGAGATAATAATTATTTTCTTTTTGATTCTAATAGGTTTTTCTAAAAAAATTAAAAATCGATTTTCTCAAAAAACTCACCTTTAAATTTTTTGCCAATTTTTGTTTTGAACTTGTACTTTGATGATTAAGATATCTTCTAAGTTTGATGCTTGCTAAATAACTATTTCTAATAATAATAATAATATTTCTAAATAACTATTATATATATATATATACCATTAAGCCATTTCCCTTTCGGGGTAGGCGTGACACTACCCGATTCGGGTAGTGTTTCTAGGTTGATAACTTGTAGTAAATAACTACAAGTGTGGGCTCACCACACCCACGATGTGCCAACAGCACTCAGTTTTCTCGAATGGTCCCCCATCCAAGTGCTAACCGCGCCCAACGCTGCTTAACTTCAGTGATCTGACGAGAACTGGTTTTTTCAGCGTGGTATGGCTGTTTAAACTTAAAAATATTATAATATAAAGATTTAATTTAATTTTAAAATTAACAATTAATATATTTAATGAAGAGAATAGTAATCAATTAATTACTCTTCCAAAAATAATTCCAGGAGAATTCTTTTTTCTTACAATCAAGTTTTCTACTTTTTCTTGGAAACAATGACAAATACGAAAAAATGTTGAGATTAAAGTTGGCACGTCTAAGAAAGTTCTATGAAAAGTGTCTTTTGTTCTTTTGCGATATTTTTCATAGTTTACGAGAAAAATTCAAAAATTACATTTTTAGGAAAAAATAAAATTCTCTAGTACTCAAAAATGGTTTAGCCCGCAAGATGCTGATAAGATGCTTTTCTCCTACTAGTAGAAACTTAAAGAAAATCTTTAGAAGGCTGAAAGAAAATCTTTTTTATTTTTTCTTCAAATTTTGAAAACATACAAAAAATATTTTATGCAAAACCCCACCTTTTTCAGTCTTCTAAATATTTTTTAGAAGTTTCTACTAATAGAAGAAAGGCATCTTATCAGCATCATGCGGGCTAAACCATTTTTGTAGGAAATTGATTTTCTTGGATGAAAATCAACTTTTTTGTTGAAAATTCATATTTTCGGGTTAAAAATTCAACAGTTTTGCAGAAAAGTCGTCTTTTTGGCTTCAAAATTCAACAATTATTTCTTAGCTGAAAAATCTTTCTTGGTCGAAAAATCAAAACTTTTGTTGAAAATTTTTCTGTTTGGCTTGAATATTCATCTTTGTAGGTTGAAACTTAAACTATATGGTAAAAAAGAATTTAACTCTTTCATTGAAAATTCATCTCTTTTGATAGAAAATTCTTCTTTATTAGTTGAAAATTGTACTGTTTTGTTGAAAATGCAACATATTTCGATTTGAAATCTCAAGAATATGGCACCTACAATAATTTGATTAAAAATAATTTTATTGAAAATAATTGATTCCTCTATTATTACCCTATTTTCTTGACAAATCCCCCTATTTCCCCCGTTTTTCGAACATTTTGGGTTTTGAAGTCTCAAAGTATCATTTTATGTTTGAATACATTGTTATTAAATTTTGGTTTCTTGATCTGTTTTCAGCAATGCAATGACTTTGGCCTGATGACCTACCTCGGCATAATTACCAAAGGATGCAACGACTCAAATCAGTTCGTAAACAAATTCAATATCCTCTACGATAGACAAGGATTCGCCCGCCGTCTGAGAAGTCTCTTCTTTTCTTGATTGGCCACATGTTTTGCTTTTTATACCCGTTTCGTTTTTGTACTATAAGCCAGCCCTCAGGTACATTTTTAAGTCAGCGTTCGACATTACTTTGGAGGGCTATTGTCCACGATTTAGAGAAGCCTGACGTCGCTAGGTTTTTAAGGAAATAAAAAGTATCTTCGTGAGTTAAGTAAGTTTTCTCTCTTCATTTCATTCGTTTTCAGTTCATTTCCCTTTAGTTTCCTAGGGTTCTACTTAAGTTTATTTGAATGAAGTATTGCACTGTAGATTCTTAGGAATCTTTTACAATTTTCAGGGCTCGAATCGTGCGACTTTTTTTGACTTTTTTCGACTTTATTAAAAAAATATTCGACTAATCTACTTTTTACCGTTTTTCTCAGAAGTTCGCTATACTTAGTTTCAATTTTAATCATAATGAAACTTTTAAAATTGAAATTCCAAACTAGAACAAATTGTACCATTTTAATTGAGGGCATTAAAAATTGAATAATTTCTCATTAAAGCTTTATGAAAAATCAACTCTTTTTATGAAAATTCGTCTTTTTGGTTTGAAAATTCAACTATTTGGTTAAAAGTTTAACTATTTGGTTAAAAGTTTAACTATTTGGTTAAAAATTCAACTTTTTGGTTAAAAAATCGTCTCTTTTGGTGGGAAAGTTTTTCTTTTTTTTTAATTCATCTTTTTGGTTGAAAATTCAACTATTTTTTCGAGAAATTTCTTTTTTTTTGTGTTAAAAATTACCTTTTTTATAATTAACATATTTTTTGTTGAAAAATTAATCTTTTTGGTTGAAAATTCAACTATTTGTTTCAATTCGCCGTTTTTTTGGTACGAAATCGATCTTGTTTATTCAAAAATTCAACTATTTGTTTGAAAATTCATGTATTTTGTTGAAAATTAACTTTTTTGTTGAAAATTCATATTTTTGGGTAAAAAATTCAACAGTTTTACGGAAAAGTCGCCTATTTGGCTTAGAAATTCAACAGTTTTTTAGAAATTTAACTATTTTTTCGAAACTAAACTTTTATGTTGAAAATTCATATCTTGGGGTTGCAAATTCGACTGTTTCAAATTTAATCACAATGAAACTTTTAAAATTAAAATTCAAAACTAGAAAAAGGTGTACCATTTTAATAATTGAATAATTTCTCATTAACGCTATATATTTAGAAAATTAAAAAATTATTGGCGCTGGAAATTGAAAATTTTCTAATTTTGTGAATCCGTAATCAAAATTAGAATTTTTTAAAATTGATAGCAAACAAAATTAAATTTGGGACATTTTAAGTCGAAAACGTTTAAAAAGGATTAATTTGAAATTCAATTACAGTATTCCCATTCTTTCCTCTATTCCCCTTTTGAAGGAATTCCTCTTTTCCCCCTATTTTCAAGAAACTTTCTCTTTTTCTCGTTTTTTTTACTTAAATTCGAACTGAATTAATTGAATACAATAAGAAAATCCAACTATTTTTGTTTTAAAGTTCATTCTTTTTGGTTAAAAATTGGATTATTTGGTTGAAATTTTAATTTCTTTGTTGATAATTCATCTTTTTTTATTGAAGATTTAACTGTTTTGTTGAAAATTTGCCTTTTTGGATAGAAAGTTACTTTTTTATGGTAGGCAATTCATCTATTTTGGTTGAAAATAAACTTTTTTATTGAAAATTTAACTGTTTTCAAAAAAATTCGCCTTTTTGGAATGAAAGTTAAACCATTTGGTTAAAAATTCATCATTCTTGGTTAAAAACGATATATTTGTTGAAAATTCAACTTTTCAGGTTGATCATTTGGCTTGAAAAATCAACTATTAGGTTGATAAATCGGTTCAAAATTCAACTATTCTACACAACTACTACAACTATTCAACTAACTAATTCAATTAATTTGTTTAAAATTCGTCTCTTATGATTGAACGTTTTCAACTATTCGATTGTAAATGAAACTGTTTAGTTGAGAATGATTTTTTTGTTTTAGGTTCGACTATTTGATTGAAAATAATTCTTACGGGTTTAAAAGTCCACTCTTTTCTAACTTTCCGAAGTTTTAACTTGTAAACTCAACCCTTTTTGTTAAAAATTCGACTCTGGGTTGAAAATTCGTCTTTTTTGGTTTAAAATGAACTTTTTTGTGGAAAATTGAACTGTTTTCTAAAACAATTCGCCATTTTGGCATGGAAATTCAACCATGTGGTTAAAAATTCATCTATTTTGTCGAAATATCGTCTCTTTTGATTGCAAGTCTAACTATTAGGTTGTACATGCAACTATTTGGTTAAAAATTATTATTTTTGTTTTGAAAATTCAACTTTTTAGTTAAAAATTCATCTTGCTTGGTTCAAAATGATCTATTTGTTGAAAATTCAACTTTTCAGGTTGATAATTCAACTGTCTTCTAAAAAATTCGACTTTTGGCTTAAAAATTTACTATTAGGTTAAAAATTTATTTATTTTGTTCAAAAGTAATCTTTTTTGGTCTAAAATTCATTTGTTTTGTTGAACATTCATCTTTTCGGGTAGAAAATTCGTCCTTGTGGATTGAAAGTTCATCTTTTATGGTTGAAAAGTCATCTATTTTTGGTGGAAAATAAACTTTTTTGTTGAAAATTCAACAGTCTTCTAAAAAGTTCGTCTTCCTGTTAAAAAATAAATTTAAAAAAAAGTATTTTGTTGAAAATTCATCTTTCTTTTTTGAAAATGAATTTTTGGCTAAAAAGTCAACTTTTCAGGTTGATAATTCAACTGTTTTTGAACAAATTCGTCTTTTTGGCTTGAAAATTCATCTTTATATTTTGAAAATTCAACTACAATATGGCTAAAACTTCAATTACTTTGTTTAAAATTCGCCTCTTTTGCTTGAAAGTTCTCAACTATTTGGTTGCAAATGACACTGTTTGGCTGAAAATGATTTTTTTGTTTTAAATTTAACTATTTGATTGAAAATTAATCTTACGGGTTTAAACGTTAACTGTTTAAAAGTCAATTATTCGACTTTTTAACTTGTAAACTTAATCCTTTTTGTTAAAAATTCGTCCTTGGGTTAAGGATTCGTCTCTTTTGGTTAAAAATTCCACTATTTTGTTGAAAATGCAATATATTTCGACTTGAAATCTAAGAATATAAAGCATTGCATATTGAATGCAATTTTTTATCTGTATTAATTTTACTTAAAATAAAGTATTAATTATTTAAGGTTTCAAATGTTCAAAATTAATGTTATTCCTGAAGTTCAAAATTAATCTAAATTACAAACTTCTCTCATTTGAAAATAATCCAAGTTAATAAGTTTAACAGCCCAGAAAGAAATATTTTAAACCCAGATTCAGAATCCTTCAAGCTGAATGACTATTGTTAAAAAATTGCTTTAACTTTAAAGTTTATTTTGATTTTTCAAAGAATATTCGAAAATCAATGAGAATGTTGTACTCTATATTCCTAACCAAATAAAGTATTTATTTCAGTCATTCAGTGCCTGATAGTGTTTTTTTAAAAACCATCTTTCAAAATTTGATGCGACTGATGCAACTTTTTTAAAGCCTTCTAGTTTATCCGAGCCCTGAATTTTACAACTTTTTTCGATAGGGTGAATAAAATAAAAATATGGAAACGGAGTGTAAATGGCATAAAAATTTATTCATTTGCCTAAGATACATTCTCTATACTTGCATCACTTAATTTGACTCGAAACCATTTTTATATCGTTCTTTCACGAGTTTTTTTTTTTTAATTTCTTTATGGAAGACCTTATATCAAACGGCACCTTCATACCGAACATTTTATTTATAGGCCACAATGTCAATTTCTTAACCCTGCATCAATCTGGATTGCAAATAGTACTTCTAACAAACATGGTTGCTATAGTCACTTTTTAGTCACTTTTCAAAGAAAAAGTCACTTTTTAAAGGAAAAAGCCGCTTTAATCCATCACAATTTAGATTTTCTCTACAAAAAAAGAAAATTTAATTAATCTATGTATGAAATTTATAGTAATTATATAACTGATAAATAATAATTATATAATTATAGTAATAGAAAATGCACTCTTTCCCCTATTCCCCTCTATTCCTTTCTTTAAAGAATTCTCATTTTTTATCCCCTATTTTCAAATAACTTTCCCTTTTTTCTGTACTTTTGCGGAACTATTTTTGGGTAAAAGTTAATTTTGTTTGTTTCAAAAGTCTACAATTCTATTTTTTGTTCAAAATTCTACTTTTTTTGGTTAAAGATTTTATTATTTGGATGAAAATTTAATTCTTTTATTGAAAATTCAACTGTTTTGTTAAAAAGTCTTCTTGGTCGAAAATTTGACTGTTTTGTTGAAAATTGTTTCTTTTTTATAGAAAAGTCATCTTTCTTGGTTAAAAATGAACTTTTTTTTTGAAAATTCAACTGTTTGGTTAAAAATGCAACGGATTTTGGTTGGAGTTTAAACTTTTTTGTTCGAAATTTACCATTTGATTAAAAATTCAACTATTTGGTTAAAAAGTTCAACTTTTTTGTTTAAAAATGTTATTGTGTTGTTGAAAATTTAATTATTTTATTGAAAATTCAAATATTTTGTTGAAAAGTCATATTTTTTGGTAGAAAATTTAACTGTTCAGTTGAAATTTTTTGCTATAGAAAAATCATCTTTCTTTGTTAAAAATAAACTTTTTTTGAAAATTCAACTGTTTGGTTAACAATCCAACTATTTTTGGTTGCAGATTAAATGTTTTTGTTCAAAATTTACCATTTGATTGAAAATTCAACTATTTGGTTAAAAATTTCAACTTTTTTGTTTAAAAATGTTATTGTTTGGTTGAAAATTTAATTATTCTATTGAAAATTCAACTTTTCTGTTAAAAAGTCATATTTTTTGGTCAAAAATTTAACTGTTTTGTTGAAAATTCTTTTTTTTTAAAGCCATCTTTTTTGTAGAGAAGTCATCTTTCTTGGTTAAAAAATAACTTTTTTGTTAAAAATTCATATCTTCTGGAATAAAATTTATCTCTTGTTGATTTTTTTTCGTTGAAAATTCAACTATTTGGTTTAAACTTAACTTTTTGTTGAAAATTTATCTTTTCGGGATTAAAAGTCACATTTTTTTCTAAAACATTCGACTTTTTAGCTCAGAACTATTTTTTTTTTGTTAAAAATTAATCTCTTTTGATAAAAAATTCATCTTTTTGGGTTGAAATGCAAATATTTGGATGAAAATTAAGTGATCTTGGTTGTAAATTACCTTTTTTGTTGAAAATTCATCTTGGGATTAAAAGTTAAATTTTTTCGAAAACATTCGAGTTTTTAGCCTGAAAACTCAATTCTTTTGATAAAAATTCATCTATTTTGTTAGAAAATTAATCTTTTTCGGTTAAAAATGCAACTCTCTAGTTGAAAATTTAGCCTTTTTGGTTGAGAATGAACTTTTTTGTTGAAAATACATCTCTTTTCTGCTTATTTCAGTTGGAAATTTATCTCTTTGGTTAAAAATTGAACTATTTTGTTAAAACATAATTTTTTTAACTGAAAATTTAACTATTCCATTTTTAATTAAAAATTGAATTATTTGGTTGAAAATTTATTCTCTTTAGGTAGAAATTTCACCTTTTTTGGTTAAAAATACAACTGTTTGGTTGAAAATTAATAATCTGTTTTGGTCTAGGATTCAACTTTTTTGTTAAAAATTAATTTTTTTCGCTGAAGATTCAATATTTTAGTTTGAAGTTCATCTCTTTGGTTGAAAATTGAACTATTTTGTTGAAAATTAACTTTTTGACTGAAAATTAAACTATTCCATTTTTAATTGAAAATTTACCTATTCTTAGTAGAAACTTGAACTATTTGTTTGTATTTGGTTGTAAATTCGTCTTTTTAGAAGAAAATTAATCTCTTTTGGTAGAAATTTAATATTTTTTTGTTGAGGATTCAACTGTTTTGTTGAATATTTATCTTTTTTGATTGAAATATTAACTATTATATTTTTTGTCGAGATTTCATATTTTTTGGTCAAATTCGGAAATTCGAGTTTTTGAGTAGAAAAGGGATCTTTTCGGTTGAAAATTCACCTTTTTGGTTAAAAATTCATCTATTTTGTTGAAATTGTAATATTTTTATTTAAAAAGTTAGGAATTTAAGGCGTTTCAAATTGAATTCAATATGTTACCTATGTCGTGTTTTTACTACTCATTAAATTAAATTTTTTTTTTTTACATATATTAGTATTTTTGATTAATGATTATTTACTGTTGGCTGTATTACCTTTTTATGTGAACAGTTGTAACTTTCAGTTACTTTGAGTCATTTTTCAGCTTAAAATAGTCACTTTTTCCACTTTTTTAAAGTTTTATTGACAGGGCTACTGTCAATAAAAGTGAACTTTTTTAAAAATCTTGAATATTGGTAGAAACTAATTTACGTTCGCAACCAAACTGATGAGGATTGAAGATATTCTTCTCTCTGATCTACTGAAGCATAAAAATTGAAGATACTTTTGTTCGTAAAAATGCAGCTTTTAGGTTTCTTTATAAAACATTATTTTCTAAAAATGGTTTCTAAAAATCGATACGTGACTATATATATTATTTTTTGGCTCTCAGTATATATAACTTATTGAAATATCACTGTACAAAATATAGTATACTGTGCCTCGTAAATTATTTCTCATTCCGTCAGTGGATTAAGCCCTTTCGATAATTGCAATATCGTTTATAGACTTCTTCGAACAAATATAAATATACGCAGTATTTTAATAAAAATTATACATTTTCTGCGTCATTTTCGTCATTAGCTCTAATTTAATGATAATGATATCTAAACTATATACTATTGATTTCGTATTTTAAACGTCTACTCGTCACTGATATTTAATTGATATGACGGGATGAAACCTCTGAAATAATTGGCGGAAAAATATCGTCTGGTATCAATTTTAAAATTAATAAAAGAATAATTCGTGGTATTAAAAACGTAATTTGAAATTTATGTAACTACGATATGAAATTCTTTCCAAGCCTACGTATTTAAATGCAACAGAAAAGAGCTTCTGTTTTCACAAATTTCGTTCAGGGTGGCCGCTGGGCCGAGAAATCGGGAAAAACGGAAAATTACGGTTTATTTATTTTTTGACCGGGAATTTTACAAATTTGTAGAAGAAAAATCTATCCAATCACATGATATAATGCAATTTAAAATGAGTTTGATTTCAACTTTTTATTGTTAAGTTTTTCAATTATGAAATCATTATGTTTACAATAGCTAATTCTTAAATCTTTTACTGGAACATTTTTCCATTTCGGGTCTTTATTTTCAAGCGTACGTTTACGAAAAAGTCGACTTAAAAAAATTTATCGATTGAAATATTTCTTTGTTGAAGTCTTATTATAAAATTATGTAAATATTTTTAACACTTATTTTAAATAAAAAATTCGCTTTTTTCTTGAATTTTTAGCTGCTGAAAATGGAAGAAAATTGCATTTTTAACAGTTGAAAAATAAATTTTCAATTAATTTTAATTATCAGAAGTTTAAAACTTAATTTTCAATTGCCTTCAATTTTTAAATGTAGAAAATTCAAGAAAAGAACAATGACATTTCAATCCATAAAAAAAATTGAAAAAGGCGATTTTTTTTTAAACGGAACACCATTGGCAAATAATTCTTTGGCAAAGTAATAGTCATACAATTTGTTTGAATTTGAATTTTGTTTATAAAAAACGTTTTAAGTTGATCAACTGTAGATAGAAGTTAATTAATAATTTTTTTAATTGAGCTATAGTTCGAGTATTAAAAGTTGCACAATAATTGATTTTACAAGACAATTCTGAATTTGTTCAAAATTAAACAATTTACAGATTTTAACGTTAAAAATTAAACTGTTTCTATTCGAAATAGATTTATAATCCAACGATTTATTCAGTTTCAAGCGCTTTTAGTCAGTTGGAGGACTATTATTTTTTATCAAAACATTATTTCCCAGTAGCGATCCGTTTATAAAAAATATACTTTTTCAACAAATTTTTCTACGGACTGAAATGTTTATTAAATTCTCATGTAAAATTATGGAAATATAACGTTTTTAAACTTATTTCTAATATGAAATTCGCTTTTTTCTTGAATTATCAACAGTTAAAAATTGAAGATCAAATTTTCAACTGTTAAAAATTAAATTAAATTTTTAATTTTTCAACAGTTGAAAATTCAACTTTAATTCAATTTTGAACTGTTGAAAATTCAATTTTCTTGAATTTTCAACAGTTGAAAGTTCAAGAAAAAAGCGAAATTTGTATTAGAAATAATTTTAAAAATGTTATATTTACATGATCTTACATAAGAATTTAATTAACATTTCAATAAGTACATAACAAAATTGGAAAAAATAGTTTTTTTTAATAAACGGATCGATATTGGCAAATAATGTTTTAGTAAATTAATAATGATTTAATTGACTCTCAGATAGGGAATTTATGAGATTTGTAAAAAAATGTCTCCTTGTTAAACAGTTAAAAACTAAAAGCGCTTGGAGTGAAAAATGTTTGATAAAAAAAGTTTCAAGTTGATCAACTGTAGATATAAATAAATTAATGATTTTTTAAATTGAGCTATAGTTCGAGTATTAAAAATTGATCAATAATTGATCTTGCAAGGCAATTCTGAATTTGTTCAAAATTAAACAATTTACAGATTTTAATGTTAAAAATAATTGAACTGTTATAAATCATCTAATAAAAACTGTACAATTTAAAAATTAACTTTTTCAAATAGCCTTGAATAGTTAAAATTTCAGTGTTAATTTAAACTTTGAACGTTAAAATTTTAATTGTTCCATTTTTAATTTGTAAGTGAATGTGTTGAATTTCGATGCATAAATAAAAATTTAAAAATTATTAATTTAAAACAACTTAAAACAAAAATAATTTAACTTCTAATTTAAAAAGTGTTCATTAAACCAAATTTTAATCGTTTACTTTTTAATGTTTCGAACTTTAAGTTGCTTAATATTATATAATTTTGAATATTTACAAATTCGTGGGTTCATTCTTTAATTTAGAGCTTCAAACCCGATAACGTGGATTTATACTTTTTAACCAAAAATCTTGAAACTGTTCGATTTAGAAAAGTTTACAATTTAAAATTATGCAGTTAACCGGCACTGAATTAAAAATTATTCAATTGAAAAATGCCAAAATCTTCTATTTTGTAGGTGTAAATTATTGAGCGTTTTAATTAAAAATTTCTGAATTCAAAATTTTTAAGCTTCTATTTTTAAAGTTTAAAATTCAAAAGAGTTCCACGTTGAGTGTATTAATTGGAAGTTCAGTTTTGATTACTTCAATTGAAAAAAAATTGCAGTTATAAGATTTTTCTAATTTTAGCGACTGTGAAAAATTGTTGCGTACCGGGAAAAAAACCGGGATAAGGCCGGAAATTTTGTTCCTCGATCAAAACGGCCACCCTGTTGTTGCTTTGCGATTTTTTTGTATACATGCGTTTTAAAGAATTTTTCGCACTCTCTTGACGTGAAATTTGCTGTATACTTTGAGAGCACTACTTTAGTCCTTTGTACTTTTGTCTAAAGTGTTGATTGCAGGATTTGGTCGGGAAAGCCGACATTATTTTTAATCCATGCATATTGACAGGCCATCCTCTATCATAGTGGCGAGAATATCCACCATGACGGATAGCATTGTATGGGGCTAAGGACTCGGTTTATCCATGCCGATTAGGTCTTCGAAAAGGCTGTTTCTGCCTTCCAGTCTTTCTTCGATAGTTTGAATTGCAAATCGTAATGTAGCTGCTGCTAAATCTCCAACTGACCAATGCCTATCCATCAAAACTCTGCTCACTGTGTCCAACTGAAATCAAATTCAGGATGAATTTTTTAGTCTAAAACGCAAATGATTAGAAGGAATCATAGTATCAGGGATCACAGTCAGTCCCCTATTTACCTTTCCCCCTATTTTTTCTTCATTTCCCTTAAAATCCCTATATTTGATGACTTCGTCCATTTTCCCCCCTTTTACGTTTTCGTTGTCCCGAGTAGAAACCCTTATAGTATAGGGGAACTGAGAGGAAATGAGGGGCGGTATGGGGAAGTAGGGGAAGTAGAAGTGAGAGGAGATGAGGGGAGGTGTCGTAAAGGAATTAAGGGGAAATGGTGGGAGGAGAAGTAGTTAAAATTAGGGGGGGGGGGTAGGCGAAATTAGGAGAGAAGTAGAAGAAGTGAGAGTAGAATTACTAGTGGAAGTGAGGGGGTAGGTTAAGTGGTGATAAGGGAAGTGAGGACAAATGAGGGGAAATTAGGAATGGGGTAGAGGAAGTGAGTGTAAATTAGGGAAAATAAGGGTAGGCGAAGTAAGGAGAGGGGAAGTAGAGAAAGTGAGAGAGGGGAACTGGTGGAAGTGAGGGGGTAGTGAAAGTGAGGAGAAATAAAGGGAGCGGGAGTAAGGGAAGTGATCGCAAATGAGGGGGGTAGTAGGAGTGAGGGGAAAGTTAGGGGGTGAGGAGAAATGAGGGGAGAGAAAGTAAGAGAAATGAGTGGCGGGGCAGTGAGGGTAAGTAAGGGGTGGAGAAGTAGGGGATGTGAGGTGTGGAGAATTGGAGGAAGTGAGGGATGAGGAAGTCGGGGAAATGAGGGGAAAATAAGGGACCTGAGGGGGGATGAGGTGATGGTTAGTAGAAGTGAGGTTAAATTAGGGGAGGGAAAATGTGGGGAGAAGTGAGGGATTTAAGGGAAATTATGCGGGTAGCGGGAGTAAGGGAAGTGATGGGAAATAAGGGTTTAGGGGGAAATGAGGGGATAGTAGGTTAAATGGGGGTAGGCGAAATAAGGAGAGGGGAAGCAGGAGAAGTGAGGGAGGCGCACTAGTGGAAATGGGGAGAGGGTAACTAGTGAAAGTGAGGGTGCAGGGCAAGTGGGGGTAGGGGAAGTGAGGAGAAATGGAGGCTGAGTGAGTGGGGGAAGTGATGGGAAATTATGTAAGGGGAAGTTAGGGGTGGGGAAGGAAAGGGGTGAGGAGAAATGAGGGGGAAGTAGGGGAAATGAGTGGGGAAGTAGGGAAAATGGGTGAGGTAGTAGGGGAAATGGGTGAGGTAGTAGGGAAAATGGGTTAGGTAGTAGGGGAAATGGGTGAGGTAGTAGGGGAAATGAGGAGAGAGGAAGTAGGAGAAGCGATGGATGAGGAACTATTGGAAGTGAGGGGGTAGGGAAAGTGAGGGTAAATTAGGGGTGGGAAAGTAGGGGATGTGATGAAAAAAGAGTGGAGGGAAAGTAGAGAAAGTTAGGGGAGGGGAAATAGGAGTATGAGGGGTGGGGAAGTGAGGGGATATTGGGGATGGGGAAGTGAGAGAAATTATGGACGGCAAGTAAAGCTATGATTAAATTTTTCAAGATTGATTCAACAGTGTCGCAAAAGAGAAAAAAATATATCACACTTTACAGAGACACTTTTGTTTTTGTAACATTTAATTTTTAAATAAAACTTTATTTTCCTTTCTAAAAAAATTGATGTTGCCAAATATTTTGAAAATATGGGACAAATTGTTGTCGATAACCTGTTTGGTTGCGCTACTGCGTGGTATATATTTTGTACATAAAAAAAAAAGATTCACAATTTCGGAACAATTTTTTGTTAGGTTCTATTACAGTTTTTCGTCGAAAATTGTATTTTTAATTTAAAAAAGTAAGATTTTTCAGATTATCTTTCAGTCAATAGCCATACCACGCTGAAAAAACCAGTTCTCGTCAGATCACTGAAGTTAAGCAGCGTTGGGCGCGGTTAGCACTTGGATGGGTGACCATTCGAGAAAACTGAGTGCTGTTGGCACATCGTGGGTGTGGTGAGCCCACACTTGTAGTTATTTACTACAAGTTATCAACCTAGAAACACTACCCGAATCGGGTAGTGTCACGCCTACCCCGAAAGGGAAATGGCTTAATGGTATACATCAAAGTCACAATTTTTCTTAGTTTAAAATACAACTATTTGGTTGAAATTCAAACTCTTTTGCTAGAAATTCGTTTTTCTGGTTAAAGATTCATCATTTTACTTAAAAATTCATCTCTTTGGTTGAAAATTTAATAATTTGATTGAAAATTCTTATTTGTTTTGTTAACAATTAATTTTTTAAACTGAAAATTGAACTATTCCATGTAAAAATTTAACTAATTTGTTGAAAATTCATTGTTTTTAGCTGAAAATTAACGCTTTTAAACGAAAATTTAGCTAATCTAGTTAAATATTCCATCATTTTAGTTAAAAATGCATCTCTTTAGTTGAAAATTAATTTCTATGAGGGAAAGCTTACCTATTCAATTTCTGGTTAAAAACGTATCCTTTTTAGTTAAAAATTCAACTGTTTTGCAGAACCTAATCTTATTGGTAGAAATATCATTTGTTTGGTTGAAAATTCAACTATTCCAGTCAAAGATTCATAAGTTTAGTTGAAACTTGCTGAAAGTTAGAAATTCATCTTTTTGGTTGAAAATTCTACTATTCGAGTTGAAGATTCACCATTTAGTTGAAAATTCATCACCTTTCTTTAACTGAGAATTGAACTATTTTGTTGAAAATTCGTCTTTTTTTGATCGCAAATTGGTCTAGTTTGTAGGAAATTCAATAATTTTGGTAAAAAGTTATTTTTGGTTTAAAATTCAACTGTTGTGTTGAAAATGAGTCTTTTTGGGTTAAAAATTCCACTAATTTGGTAAAAAATTGACTATATTGTTGAAAATTCGTTTTTTTTTTGGTTGAAAATTAATTTTTTCAACTGAAAATTTAACTATTCCATTTTTTAATGTAAAATTATCTTTTTTAGTTGAAAATTCAACTATTTTGTCGAAAATTAGTGTTTTTCGGTTAAAAATTAATCTACCTTGTTGAAAATTAAACAATTTTTTTTTTAAATATACATTTTGGTTGAAAAGTCAACTATTTTGTTGAAAATTCGTCTTTTTTGATTGACTTAAACTGTTTTTAATTTAAAATTGAAATCTGGTTTGGTTGAAATAATAACTATTACATTTTTCATTGAGAATTCATCTCTTTTGGTTAAAGATTATTCTAATTTGTAGAAAATTCAACACTTTGGTTAAAAAGTCATTTTTTATGAAGATTCTTCATGTTAGTTGAAAATTCATTTCTTTGGTTGAAAATTTTACTATTTCGTTGAAAAATCATTGTTTTTTGTTCAAAATTAATTTTTTAAACTGAGAATTTAACCATTCCAGTTGAAAATATAACTATAATGTTGAAAATTTGATTCTTTTTGGTAGAAAATTAATATTTTTTATTTAAAATGCATCTATTTCAGTTAAAGATTCATTCAATTTGCTTTAGTTGAGAATTTAACTAATTTGTTGAAAATTCTTTTTTATTTTCGGTTGGAAATTAATTTTTTCAACTTAAAATTTAACTATTCCATTTTTGGTGGAACATGTATCTTTTTTAGTTAAAAATGGAACTATTTGATTGAAAATTCATCTTTTTTATTTAGAAATTCAATTATTTGGTTGATTATTCACCTATCTTGTTGCAAATGCAATATTTTTCTTGCAATGTTAAGAATTTGAAGCGTCTTAAAAGAATATTTTTCCCTATTTTCGTGAAAAATCTCCTTATTTTTTTGTTTCCCCTGTTTTTACACGGCTTCTACTCACCTAGAAAACATCTTGCACTCAAAATATTATTACGTTAAATATGCACTGAATTTGAATTATTTGAAGATAAAATAAAAATTTGTTTTCCATGATTATTCAGATTCATGGACTTTAAGAAGAAATTGAAGAAATGAATAATTAATTAAATTCGTAGAAACTTGTCCCATTAAGAAATTACTTATTCTTCAATAACGTTACTTTCAAGAATAAAAAAATAGTTATTTAATTTTACATATTAATTCTATTATTTTTACGCGTTTAGATATTTACAAGGACTGCAAAAGAACATTATTATTTTATAATCTTGTGATCTTGATAAACTTGGAAAAAACCTGGAATTGTCAGGGATTTTTTTTAAAGGATTTGAGTAAACACCCTGGGTATGATAAAAATTATGATGAAAATTTCTCTAGTCTCGCGTTAATATATTTTTTTAAATTTTTATTTAGAAAAAATCAAAATTACCTTTGATAAAGAAGAATGACCAGAAGTATAATATATCAATCGAGGAACACCTGCTAACGACGCGGCAAGCCATTGAATGACAAGTTTCAATTGTGGATCGCCTTTCAGTCGTGATCCACATCCCCAATTACCAGTTGCAACTGGCAATAATCCACCCCCGAGAGGACTGTTTTCTCTTGGCATCTGTAACAATATTTTGTTTTTATTCTAATAATTATCTATCCTCTTATTCTAGAATGTAGTATATTGGATATTATCATAATTGATTTTTCTAATAATTGAAAACAAATGGTGAGAGTACAGACTGAATAACAATATTTATCTTCACGTTTAAAATAAGAATAATCAACAACGCCGTCAATTAAACAAAAAATTAAGTTGAATAAGCTTAATTTCTAGGCTTTCAAAAATAATTTTGAATTCAAACGTTGAATATTGTGCAATTTTAAATGCTGAAAAAAGTAATTTGAATATGTTTAATTTCAAGGCCTCTGAAATTAGACAGGACAGGGTGGTCACAGGCGAAGGAATTTTATTGGTCAGGAAAATTCAGGGATTTTTAAAAAAATGAAAAAAGTTAGGGAATTTCTGTAAGAAGCACTTTCAGTAACTGTCAGGAAAATCAGGGCTTCTACACAGTCGCCTTTAGTCTGTTTTTTCTTTCTTAAACCACTTTTTAGTCATGTTTTTAAGATAAAGTCACTATATTAAATAGAAAAATAGAAATAAAAAAAATATACTAAATAGAAATATCATTTTAGTCACTTTTCTTTCAATAAAATAACACACAGGTTAACCACTATTGTATTCTATTTCTGCCTATTTCTGGATTTTCTAAAAATGTTTTGAAATATTTTAGGGGATTTTAAAAATATTCTAACAAAGAAAGTACCCGAGGTGTACCTCACCGATTTTCTTCATTCTGTAATATGTTGTAACGCATGAAAAAATAGTAGACACGTATTTTGTGTTACGTGCTAATTCTTCGCTTTAAGGGTTGAAGACCACCCTTAAAGTTTACACCCAAAAACAAACAAACGCAGAATATTTCTTACAAAAAAACACTCATTGCGAAATATTTTTTATAATGAGGTGTCGCAACCCTTTTTTTCAAGGGTGGTTTACCCCTACAGTTAATTTAATGCTTTTGGAAAATTAATCCCAACATACGTTTTAAATTTAAATTTTGGAACGCTTATTTCGACAAACATTTTGCATCAAAAATGAAATAACATTTTTTTATTATTATACCATTAAGCCATTTCCCTTTCGGGGTAGGCGTGACTTGCTCGGTTGGGGAATAGTATTGTATAGGTTGAATAGGTATATAGGTGTAAGGTTGTAAGGTATGTAGACATGTAGGTATATAGGTATAAGGTAGATAGGTATATGGGTGTTAGGTATAAATATTTCAGATTGATCTGGAATTCTCGTGTTATTTATTTAAATGACACGTTTATTCCGCAACACTGCTCCGACCCAGGTTGCTGATCAATCTCTCTAGCGATCACCCCAAGTGAAGAGCCTCACAAAATTGTTATGTATGGTTCTCCACTTGGGCCCATTAGTATCCAAGGTCTTTGTTTCAGGCGCCATTCATTCTACTGTCACTCTGTTTACAAACTATTTGTCGCCACACTTTTCTGTCCTGGCATACTACTCTAGCTTCCTTCACGTCCATGCATTTTTTCATGCAAGCTCTTGTGTTTCTATGGCTTCTTATGTCTCTACGGATCAATGTCTCATTTACAGATTCTAACCATTCTCTCGGCGGTCTACCTCTGGGCATTCTACCATTTACTTTACCTTTATACACTTGTTTGGTCAGTCGTTCACCTTTCATTCTTTCAAGATGTCCGAACCATCTTAACTGATTTCTTTCACATATGTCAACTAGTGTCTCTCCTGTACCACATTCTTTGAGGATAGTCTCGTTTCGGACTTTGTCCATCAGTGTTTTCCCGCATATTATGCGCAGAGGTTTCATGCCGATCGCGTTAATTTTACTCCTGTCCTTTTCTTGACAGGTCCATGTCTCGCTACCGTATAGTACAGTCGGTACGAATATAGAATTATGTATGGCCATTTTAGCTTTTTTTGATATGTTTTTATTTGTGAGGATGGATCCTACTCTACCGATAACCTGTCTACCCTTATTTATGCGCCTATCTAACTCCCCATCTATTTTTCCATCGCTAGTGAATAGACTACCTAGATACACGTACTGGTCAACTTGTTCTAATCTCTCATCATTTATGATAATGTTGCATATTGTTTTCTCGCTTTTTCCCTCAAACACCATGATTTTTGTTTTATTTACGTTAATTTTGAGTCCCATGTCCTTCATGCTTGTATTAAGTTTATTCAACACTCTTTGCAAATCCTCGACTGATTCTGCCATAACAATCTTGTCATCTGCGAAAGCTAACCCACGTACCTTGACTGTTTGGAGATCTACACCTTCTTCGTCGAAGAGTGCAGTTCTTAGACACTTATCCATGAATATGATAAATAGCCACGAGGACATAACGCATCCTTGTTTCACGCCTTGCATAATATCGAACCAGTCACTCAGTTTCCCGTTTACCCTTACGCTCGCTTTACTACCTGTATATATTGTTTTTATTGCTTGCAGGAGCCCTCCATTTACTCCGTACTCTTTAAGAACTTCCCAAAGTTTACTTCTATTTACCGTGTCAAATGCTTTTTCTAGGTCAATAAATGCACAGAAAACTTTCTTTCCTACTCTCAAGCTTTTTTCTGTGATCTGTCTTAGGCTAAATATCTGATCTGTACATGATCTTCCTGGCATAAATCCACTTTGGACTTCCCATATCTTTTCTTCTGTAATTTCCATTACCCTACGAATAAGTATTTTTGAGTATATTTAACTTACGGTACTTAGTAGACTGATACCTCTGTAATTGCTGCAGTTGCTTTTGTCTCCCTTTCTTTTGTATACTGGTACGATAATCGCTTTTCTCCAATCGTCCGGGACTTCTCCCGTCTCGATACATAAATTTATCAATTCGCACAACCTGTGAGGTATGTACTCGCCACCGTATTTAAGCATTTCAGCGCTGATACTATCTACACCAGCAGCCTTACCGTTTTTCAAGTTCTTAATTATGTCTCGGACCTCAGTGACACATACTTTTTCAATTGGGTTTTCTAATGCATTATGTTCTATGTCGCAGTTTTGTTGTCCTATATCTTTACCTCCTAATAGTTCTTTAAAAGAGTCTTTTAAAGCGTCTACTATCCCGTCTATATCATATAGCATTTCACCTTTGCTGTTTCTCATGCTCGCAAACTCTGTATTTTTACTTTCCTTCAACTGTTTATATAATAGTTTCATCATTCCTTCAAAGCTGTTTTGTATTTTCCTCTCTTCTTCTGTTCTCATTTTCTCTTTACTCTCTTTGACTAGTCGTTTAACTTTTCTCTTTTTGTGTCTGTAATCATTTTTAAGTCTATTTCTCTCCTCATCGCTAAGACCTGTAATTTGCAACGTTCTTTCGTGCGCTTCCCTCTTTTCTTTTTGGGCTGACTCAATTTCATCATTCCACCATGCATCACCAGATTTTCTTCCAACAACCGCCGTACCACATACTTCGGTCGCAGTTTCAACGATGACATCCCGTAGCAAAGTCCACATGCCCTCTAAATCTTTACTGTTTATTAATCCCTTCCAAATTGTCTCATCTATACGTTCGTTTAACCTATTTTGAAAGTCTATTCGCACTTCCGGTTTTTGTAAATTTTCAATCTTTATTCGCGTTTGTTTTGTTTTTGTTGTTTTCTTTCTTCTCCATCCCCGCCCTAAATTTATTTTGGAGACTAAGAGGTAATGATCGGTATTGCATTCGGAACCCCTCATGACTCTTGTATCTTTCACTAGTTCTCTTAGTCTTTCATCCGCAATAACAAAGTCAATTATACTGTGGCTATTTCCTTTACGCCAGGTGTACATATGGATCATTTTGTGTCTAAACCAAGTATTTGTAATAAATAGGCCCTTTTCTAAGCATAAGCTAACTAATTTTTCCCCGTTATAGTTTTTTTTTTTTGCATCCCCAAATTTACCTAGCACCCTTTCTGTATCTGTATCCTGACGTTGAACGCCGACCCATCCGTTCATATCTCCTAGCAGAATTATTCTTTCACCTTGATCGCAAGTACTTATTGTGTCATTTAAAGTGTCCCAGAAAGCGTCTTTGACTTCTCGCGGCTCACTGTCAACTGGGGCGTAGCACGCTATGATAAATAACCTTCTGATTCCTACCTTCATTCTAGCCCACAACAATCTGGGAGATACAAAATCATGATCTTTGAGATGCTGTCTTGCTTTTTCATTCATAATTAAACCGACCCCTTGACTACGATTTGATTCACTACCTACTCCTGACCATATTTCAAAACCGCCTTTCAACACCCCATTTTCTATGTTTCTACTTTCGCAACCGTTTTTCTTCGTCTCAGGTACACATAAAATATCTAGTTTCCTTGCATGCATAGTTTCTCGTAGTTCTCTTACTTTAAGGTCGTTCACTCCTCTAGCATTCCAGACACCCAGTCTCCATTCATCGCCTGAAACTCGACTTTTACGTTTACCGTGTGTATGCATTTCGTCAATCCAAGTTTCAGTCCATTCCGAGGCTACTTTATTGTTTGTATTATTCATGTTTAGATTGTACACCCAACTATCACCTTTATGCGCGAAATTTGTTTTGCGAGCCGAAATCATGTCCAAGTTAAGTGATTATTCGTTGTAAGGTGGATAGTCTATCTGTAACGTCAGTCCCACCAATACTTCTGTTACTGTGTAGGGGGGGGGGGGGGGGAGAGGTGAGGAAAGAGAAAGGAAACCGAGAGTCTCAATTGGTTGGTGATTCATGCTGAGAAGGTTACCAGCCTTCAGCAGCGTTGTATTTGATAGGAGTTAATATGTGCCTATCAGCTGAATCCTGGCCTACCTCTAAACGAGGAGCCAATAAGTCACGTTGGAAAAATACGAAAAAGAAGAATCTAGACTCCTTAAATTTCTTCGAATTTCCTTCAACCACTGTATTAATTTGAAAATTCGTTAAAATCATTTAAAATATCACAAAGAACTCGAAAATTCTCTCAAATTAGGAAAGATCTCAATATACCTCATAGTTTTTGAAATACCGTGAAATTTGCTCATAAAAGATGATAAAAAGTCGCGAAAATCTCATGAAATCCTATATTTCTTGAATTCTGAGATCCAAAACGTCCCAAAGTTCCCGGAAAATATTTTCAAATTCTCTCAGATCATTGGATTGAAAATGAAAAATCGCTTATAATGTTTTAAAACAAAGAGAGCATTCAACCAAAATAAATGAATATTGTGTTTTAACGTAATTTAATTTATGACATAAAAAGAGTGTAACCCCCCCCC